>RQTK01000080.1:170117-227057 GCA_003991915.1 Elysia chlorotica
TAATAATAATAATAATAATAATAATAATAATAATAATAATAATAATAATAATAATAATAATAATAATAACAATTTATAATTATTGATTTATAACATCAAATATTTACCTTAAGTACTGTTTTATCACTATTCAGCACAATCATATTCACGATTATCTAGTTCTAAAATTAATTAACACAGCTTTACCTCATTAATTATATGAATGCAGTTACTGTGCATATCTTTATCTTTCAGCACAATGGTTTCACGTTTTCTCTTCTATTTGCTTTGTTATCTGTATATTTCTTTATAGTTTCCGGTTCTTGCCCTTTTTAACCATCACGATAAAACCTTATTAAAGAAAGGAATTATACACACTGTTGTATCAGCAAAATTAAACACGAAATAATAATAGTACCATGGAAGATTATAGATACCAGAGGCAATACAGTGAAAAAAGAAGGTTGCATTTTGGTTTTACTAGAGTACTATAATGAAATTTGTATATCCTCAGTTGCGAGATTGACAGAGTGTAAAATATTCATAATTTATAATTTAATATTAAAACAACCTGCGACACGTTATACATTGACACACTGAATTATAATGGTGCATTGTTGACTGTTGGACAAAAAAATAGTCGTAAAAGGCGACTGCTAAAAATTCAGCAATAAAACAGTATTATGTTGAAAGAGTAAGCGATGGATATATAAATAGAGAGAGAGAGGGGGGGGGGAATGTTTGATGGCAAAAGTGGCTAGGATAAAGATCATAAAAGGGGCGGGAATAGAAAAGGATTGAAAAAAATAAAATTTAATAAACAAGATGGGAGGGGTAATAGAGAAAAGTGTAGGGATATATAGGAAAAGGATAGGAGATTAATATAAAGACCCTGAGAGAGAGAGAGAGAGAGAGAGAGAGAGAGAGAGAGAGAGAGAGAGAGAGAGAGAGAGAGAGAGAGAGAGAGAGAGAGAGAGAGACAGAGAGAGAGAGAGAATAAGAGAGAGAAAGAAAATTGAGGATGCATGACGTAAAGCAATATCTGAAGGAGTCGTATGTTTAAGATTTTAATTTAATGTAGGTGGCCTCATGGTATATAAAATATAATTAATACAAACCAAACTTGGTTTGGTATATGTCGAGTCAAACTTGCGATTAAAATTTTAATGAATGGAAATCAAGGATGCTACACTTCCCAAAAAACACTGTTATAAACAAGGGACGATCATTTTGGAAGCGAGAGACAGACTGACAGAGAGACAGGCAGACAGACATAGACAGACACACAGACACACAAACACAGACAGACAGAAACAGACAGACAAACACAGACATACAGACACAGACAGACAGACACAGAAAGACAGATACAGACAGACACAGACAGACAAGCTGACACACAGGCAGGCAAAGAAAGGGATAGAGATAGATAGAGAAAAAAAGGTGGGAGGGAGAGAGAGAGAGAGAGAGAGAGAGAGAGAGAGAGAGAGAGAGAGAGAGAGAGAGAGGGGAGGAGAGAGAAAGAGAGAGAGAAAAATAATTTTGGTCGGATAACGCGAGTCTTTCTTCTAGTTAAACAACTCAAACATCTTAAGAAAAGTTCTAGCGACGGGAACACGAACAAACGTGGACATTGTTATATTAATATTTTGTACTAATACTTTATACTTGAAGCGTTAGTTTGTGATTATATTTTCAGTGCGCAAGCTGCCCTCCATAAAGTAGCTCTATGATGAAATTTCCTCTACTACCCCTGGCCTCTGTATACTCGAATTGTGGCGCCACTTGCACCGAGCTCGCTGCACATTGCGATCAAAGAGGCTTGGGTTGAATGGAAGCGGAGCGGAGCATCCCTGGCCGCCCCCAGGACTGGAAACTGAGGGGGAGATCGATAATGTCTACACGAGAGTGAACTGAAGCCTCCAGTCGATCGCTCTTTGGCCTTCAACTCAAATCAAACATTGATTAAACAGAGGCCTTGGGGGAGAAGGCACTGACTCTTTCATCAAGGTTCACTAGCAGGTAAATAAAGTCCAGGAAACATTGTTCACTGTTTGTTTTAAATTTCCCTCCATACCTTCTGTGCTCAATCTCCTTTCCTTTTATCTGTCTACCTCTCTATATCTACCTATCTATCTATCTATCTATCTATCTATCTATCTATCTATCTATCTATCTATCTATCTATCTATCTATCTATCTATTTATCTACATGTATATCTATCTATCTATTTTTCTATTTATATATCTTTCGCTTTTCTAATATACATAATGATTAATTATCTACTTACTTCTCTATTTCCACCCCAAAACAATGTTTTCATAATATTTCAGTATTAAGTACACCATTTGTTTTTCAACAAACTTAACAGCTGCTTGGGTGGATGAAGGTTCACCACAAGTATAATAAAAATCGAGTGGAGCAATTATAGCCCTGAAGCAAGTCTTTCGCCGCTGTATTAAGATTTTTGTGCACGGTAGTCAGTATAGTGCTTAAGAGCTATGACTTAAAATGTTGTGTTTAAACAAACTGTACTAACCCCAATATTTCTTCTAAAAAATTCACAACTATGGGGCGCAAGTGCAACGTCGCGCTTGCTTATTCGTGTATAGTTACGACGCATCGTGAGCTACAACTACGGTGTAATTACTACCCTATATAATTATAGTGTATTTATAAGACTACGATAATATCTTGGTGCAGACACAACTGAAATCTCTTCACGCTAGCTCTGTTCCAATTTGGTAATTTAAAATGTCTGTCTGTCTGTCTGTCTGTCTGTCTGTCTGTCTGTCTGTCTGTCTTTCTGTTTGTTTGTCTCTCTGTCTCTCTCTCTTTTCCTCTCTCTCTCCCTCCCTCTCTTCCTTTCTCTCTCTCTCTCTCTCTTTCTCTCTCTCTCTCTCTCTCTCTCTCTCTCTCTCTCTCTCTCTCTCTCTCTCTCTCTCTCTCTCTAAATTTCAAAACTTTCCTTATGAACCCACCAAGTTTTAACATTATCTTGTCCGTTTCTCTCTTTAATATGTTTTTTTTTACATTTTATGTAAACCTTTATACCTTGTATGTTTTTTGGTTGCATTTCTTTTTGTTTCCCCTCCCACTCTCTATCTTGGTTAATTTTGCAAAGTGTTTTGGTAACCACCAATACGGTTGAGCAAGTTTTGAAATACAGTAATCGCCAAACACTATATAAAAGTAGAAAATATAGTAAGAGATGATGCAAGATCCGTTCGCAATTTGGCTTCAAATAAATTTTTTTCTTCACTCTTGATATTTTTAAAAAAATCCTTGTTCTGTGTGAAATACCGAAATCATCGGTCGCGTTGTATTCCATTTATAGACGTTTGAATCAGCCAGGCGGCATAATTCCTATACGAGTTTTTATTCTGTGTTTGGCATGGTTACTTTCCCGTCAAAGAAGATTGGCATCATTACAAAATATAAAATCATTATCCTTCTTCCAAGACAAGTTGGTTCTTTATTTAAATGTCGAAACTACCTTTATAGATACCCCTAAACTCATACATCTGCACAAATCAGAATAAGTATCTCAATTGTGGTGATATTTTTATAATCTTTGTTAATGAGTTGCAAATATATTGAAAGCCTGAAAATGTTGTATTGAGATTGTTGTGATAGTTGCGCTGATTCGTTATATTGGTTGTACTAAGAGTTATTTTACTTAGCGGTCTATATAACGCGGTTCAAATCTCATAATAATGGTGCCAGTAACGGATTATTCAGGAAACCTGTTTGACCAAACGCAAATCAATAATTAGTGTTAGTCTATAGGCACTTGTATAATTACCGTTAAATGTATTTTTAGATCAATAAATAGATAAGATAGATGGATAATAAACGAAAGCAAATATTTCATAAGGTGAGTCTAAGTAGAGCATTGGATAGCGTCAGTGAAATATGCCTGGCAAGAAACATTAAAAAAAGATTTAGTACGTTTGACAGAGAGAGAGAGAGAGAGAAAGAGAGAGAGAGAGAGAGAGAGAGAGAGAGAGAGAGAGAGAGCGAGAGAGAGAAAGTGTGTGTGAGCGTGTGTGTGAGAGAGAGAGAGCGAGAGAGAGAGAGAGAGAGAGAGACAGACAGACAGACAGACAGACAGAAACATACACACAGGCAGATAGTCGAAGAGACAGGCGGACCTAGAAAGGAACGATAAGTAAAGGTAGACAGTAGAGTTAGTTCAGACTGCAGAGAAAGAGGGAACAGTGGAGGGTTTGTTAGTAAGTGATTAAGATAAAGTTTAAAAGAATAGAAGAATGTAATTGAAGTCACAAAGAAACACGCAAGCGGAAACGATGTTACACAGACTTTAAGACGAATAATGAAAAACGATTAAAAGAGAGGGGAAAAGAGATAGGAAGGAAAACGGGAAGGTGAGAAGAGAGGCTGTAGGAAAAAGAACGAAACAATAAAAAGCGAGAACATGACAAACACAGAGAGATAGACAGAAAGGGAAGAGAGTGAGAGAGGCAGAGAGACAGGCAGAGAGATGCATTTTGTAGTTGTTGAAAGAAAACGATCCTAAGAGGCTTGCTGGTAAAAGCTAAACGTAATACGATTGTCTGTGGGCCCATCGATAGGAGAATTCGTGAAACGAAGGAGTTCGAAGGAATGGTGGGTCACAAAAATCTTATAAATGTACTTTGGAATGAACCATTAATATTTTTAACTTACGATTTAATACTACCGACGTCTTACGAGAAAAATACTTATCTTCAGATCAATATGTAGACGAAACAAATAATGGGTTTGAAACCCATTTTTAAAAAAAGTTATTGATAAGGAACTGTTTTCGTTTTGAACACCTTACATTCAAGTTTTATTGCCTTTTATTTTGCTTTCTGAACTACTCCAAGTGTAAAACTCAATCTAAAAAAAACAGCCATACTTAAAGACTACTCAGAATCCCCTTTTATTAAATGAACGAAAGATATCCAGATTATTGCTAAGCACCAAATTAGGTTAGTGCTTTATAGTCAGAATCTTTTTAGTTCTGTTCCCGCGTACTCTAAGATGATCAAACACTATTCCTGACAATATCTCGAATGAGTCATCTCAGAGATTCAGAAGCTAGGAAATGGTTTTAACCTTTTCTTCTTGGCACTGACGTATTTTTCTGGATTGTTATCAATTGTATAATGAGTAATTCCATTATTCTTGAACTATGATTTAAGAAGCGGGGTGTATGTGTGTGTGTGTGTGGGGGGGGGGAGGAGCATACTTTTTAGCGTTGTACCAAATACAGGAAATTGAAATAATCGTTCGCTCGCTTGCGCGAAAGTGAACCGGCACTGTGCTGTAATTTTCAATTTTACAAGAAAATTGAAGATTTGGGGCTTTCCACTTTTTGCAAGTAACGAAATTTGCTATTTGCAGGCAGATCAATTTGTGTAATGGCTTTTCTAGCTAGGTCTCTCCGTAAATGGCCCTTAACTTTCGCTTTACAGCTAAACAACATTATTTGGCAAAAAATATTATGTCTAATACAGTGAAAATGGCAAATATTAAAATACAAGCAATCGAAATACTTTATGGTGGTATTACAATTTGGCAATATCAATAGTATGCATTCACAAGTGCGAGTGAATAATTACACTTTCCTTCACACAAAATCGTTTTACGAGTATTCACGAGCAAAAAAGACCTAATTCCAAAAGACATTAATCTGTAATCATCCGAGAGATAAGAATACACTAAACGCTTTAAGTGAAAACTTAATATTGAAGCTGATTATAAAGACTTAATGCTAACTCGGTTGTAACTTTCGTCAACGAAAAAGACCCTTTAATTATAAACACAAACAACTAAACATCCCTTTTCGTCTTTAGAATACCTGACGTGTATATTTACGCGACATCGAGCTATTCAGTCGCTTTTATAAGTATGCTGACTACTACCCCAGAAACAATACAATCATGCAGGTTTTTTGTTGTTTTTTTTTAAGAATATGAGAGCATAATTATGCTTTTGATAGATTTGATTTCGCTAAACATATAAATCCAATATTTTGAGGAAATTGCAATCGCCTTTTTTCTGGAAACATCCACTAACTCGTAATTAGCTGATCCATTGTTACGACGCTTAACTCATAACTCATAACTTTTATTGACTTGTCTATACAGTCAAGCTATAAATATTTGTCTTTATTTTGTTTCTTTGGTTCTATAGCCTTATGGAGATATTACAGGTTGTTTCAAACATTTAAAAGTAATGTATTTTCAGTTTTGAATCCTCTAAATGGCTGAAAATGATGCATCAACAATATGTAAGCCGTCTTACTTTAACAATTACGAACAACTGTGACCAAACTAACTTGATGCTGGAAATAAATTTAGGAACTTAATAAACGTTTCCAATCGTGGCACTATAATCATTGTGTACAGCGAATGTTTTCCTCAAACAAATGAAAAATGAATCAGCTAAAAACTAGGGTAAAATGCACAACTTCGTAATTTTAATTTGTTACGACGAGACGTAAGCTGTGTCCTGTTTGAGCATTCTTTAAAAATGGTGTCCTTTAATGTTCAAATTTTTTAATGTAAGAATATTTTTTTCAACTTTGATTTAACATTTAAATTAGAGGATTAGCACTGACATTGATGTTAACAAGCAAAGGAACACAAAGATGTCTATTATCATTATGAATATTTAAAAAAAAAAACCTCGACTGCTAACGTTCAAAGAAAGTAGGTAGCTTAATAGATACATGTACAAAAATATTACCCCCATTCTTTTTTCAAACACAGGGGGGAAGGGTAGATCTATGAAGATAATCTGTTATGTCATAAAGAACACCCTAAGGGGCAGGCTTCAATACAAGCTCTTAGCCTGGTAATCACAAAGCGAGATTTTTCAAAAGAATTGTTAATTTTTAATACAGCCTACTCAATCGGCTTACAGTGATATTTTAAAGATGGAATGGAGATGTGAAACTCCATGTCACTATACTGAAGCTGTCAGCGTCATGGCACGGACTTAACAATTGGTTATTCTGATTTCCAGCATTAGGGAGCATTGATCCGCGATTATCCCCATGGAACAAAAGACCGCGTGGAAGCTGGGCTCAGGTCGATAGAGCACACGAGTGTCTGTGCTGTTGGACGAAATTCCTTCAGCCACAACCTCCAAGTCTCTTAATAATTGATAAGATATTTAAAAGAGTTACGGTGTAGCATAACTGTGCGCGATGGTTGAGGATGGGACTAGAGGGAGATGTGCCATGTCTAGAATTTCTCGTGAACATCATATTTGCAACCTTCTCGTGTGAACCTTTGTAAACATTGAATCTATTTCAGGTTTCATTCGTAATTAATTTTGGTAGAAGAGTTTTCATAAATTTGATAATCAACTCTAGACATCCAGCTTTGAGACTTGCGATACAAAGACAATCCATTCTGTGTGTCAACCATTATCATTATCAAATTTAGAATTGGACATAAACAAGTAACAACAAAAATAAATACAGTCGTTTTAGTAGTACAATGAACTGGCTGTTAGCATTGCTTGTTTAACCATAGCCGTTCCATTTTTTTTACATAGGGTGTATTTTTAGAGCAATCAACATTGATAAGACGGAGACAAATTTGATTCTTAGGAAACCCGACATAATACAATTATTTGAAATTTTTTCAAGAGGTTCATAAAATCAAAGGTGTACAAATAGGTAATATAAAAAGGATAGTATAGTAATAAATCATATGATAAAGTACAATAAAACACATACATGTAGCAGGAAAAGACAAAGTAGAGTATTGTAACTACAATAAAAACATGCAAAAATATGGATACTATTACGCTTATGGTCCATTGAATACACCAGAAATTCTACAACTCCATATCATGTGCTTCTTATTGAATGAAATATATAGGAATTTAAAAACTTGAACCAATACTAAACGTAAAATCTAATCATTCAATGTAATTGTACTTACGTTTCGTTTAGATTTCACTTTCTTCAATCCATATTTAAGCCGCTTTTTCAATCCTTTATAGTTCCATTTTATCCATTCAGAGGTTAAGTACAAGTGTTTCCAAATTGTATTACACACACACACATTAATTATCTCTTAGTGTCTCTATTAGATCAATATAAGAAAAGAGTTTACTTGTTGTTAGCCTTAAAAAAAACCTTCTCCTGCGGAATCCTTTTTTTTTTAAATTCTTTTGTATAATAAAGATCTATTTGTCATTTGCAAACTCCCTTCGTTCTTCTCTTTGCCTGTCTCTGCCTTTGCTTATTTATCCGTTTGTCTGTCTGTCTATGTCCCTCTGTATGTGTCTCTCTCTCTGTCTCTCTATGTCTATCTGGCTGCCACTCTCCTCTCTCTTTCTCTCTCTCTCTCTCTCTCTCTCTCTCTCTCTCTCTCTCTTTCTCTCTTATATGTACATACATATATCATGTCACTTATTCTATGTTCTTTTCTGTATACTTAGACCATCTTTGTTTCTTCATGGCCGTCATTTTCGCAAAAGTAAAATATAAATAGAATATCAGACATTTCACACAATGCACATCTAGATGTAAAATTGCTCTGAAATCAACGGACTAACCACTACTAATTCTGTCCCTTAAATCACGTTTTCGGAAATTCCAAACTTTTTGCAATGACGAACACAGACTAACAACCGTTTTTGTTTCACAAAGACACCATCGATTATGCTATTAAAAATCTGCTCATGATCCAATATTTCAATTAATAAGAACGAGGATGTATTATAAACTATCAGAAAACGCTTTTAACACTCTTTTTTTTACTTTTGGCAACACTTGCAAAATGCACAAGCTGTACGGGCACAGGGACCTGTTGCCAGGAGAGGAAGCAAACAGGGCACAGAGAGTAGGAATTGCTGCTCAGCCCGACATCCACACCAGCTTTGTTGATGTACAGGGGATCTTTCCAACAGGCTCAGTAGTGGAAGCGCGTATTATGTTTTGCCTGCGAGTGGGCACGAGTGAGGGAATAGAGAGAGAGAGAGAGAGAGAGAGAGAGAGAGAGAGAGAGAGAGAGAAAAGAGATATTGAGAAAGGCAGAGTGAGAAGAGAGAAGGAATGAGAGAGGGAGACGAGAGAGAAAGAGAGAGAGAAGGTGGAGAGTGAATGAAAGAGAGACGAGAAAGAGAAAGAGAGAGACAGGGGTGGCGGGTGAATAAGAAAGAGAGAGAGAGCTAAAGAGAGACAAAGAGCCAGAGTGGTGGAGAATAAAGACAAAGTGAGAGAAAGTGAGTTGATGAGAGAGTGCGTGAGAGAAAAAGAGTTAGTCAATGAGAGATAGAGCGAGCGAGAGAGAGAGAGAGTGCGAGATAGAGAGAGAGAAAATAGATAGAGTGGTGGTGGTGATAGACGATATGGAAGCGGGACAGTGAAACGTGTATCAATCCACTATTTGTAACTGGAATAATCAGAGGAATTTAATAGATCGTTCTGCATCGTTGTATGTGTGGGCGTAATACAAAGTGGTCAGGATCGAAGCCTACAAATCGGTAAAACAAAAACTCTTGCCATGAATGGAGGGGCTGAAAACAATTAGATGGAGTTTATTAGGAACTGAGATAAGTGTAGAACTGATGAAGACTTTATCCAGTTGGGCCATTTAAACTGTAGACGCTCGAAGTAATATAAACATGGAATGAAAAAAGCGGTTTTTTTTTTAATACTCTAAACCCAGAATTTTAATATTACAACTGAATGACTTATATGAAAAAGTTAAAAGACAGGTTGCATAAAAAGCTACAAAAGTGATAGAGAAAAAAAGTTTTGTTCGTTTCACCACAATAGTTGTATTGGTTTCCTTTTGTTAATTAAAAAAAACAAACCTTTGACGGGACAGGCGCGTGCATTTCACGGGCACTTTGCTGGCGTTTCAACAAAAATCTTGTTTTTGTAGTTTTCTTTCCAGTGGTGAAAAGTAATATTTTTAGATTTCTAATAGCCCACAGCAGTATGTGTTAATGTCATTATTGGAGTAAAACTATCTAAAATGCTTCATATCAGCCTTGGTGTACGAGAGCATGAGAGAAAATTGGATTGAATTCGCTATATCGGCAAAGAATCGGTCGACATTTTTTAGAAACTTATATCTTTCATCTAAACTGATATGGCTGATGATTAAGACTAAATATAATGGATGCTGCAAACTTTTTTTCTACAAGCGACTATATATCTGTACATTATATGAAATCAAATTTAGTACATTTTGGGTTAAAATGATATTTTTTTAACGTATGCTTGGTATTTACATTTTTAGAGTTCTCGACATGACGAGTGCTAATATAATATTTAAAAAAAAATAACTCTAGATATATAAACTTAATACAAGCTAAATACTCCGAGCTATAGCCATGAAAACTAACTAAAAATTTACAATAGTTATTTTTTTCGTTTATAATAAGACTGCACAAGTTCAACAATGCACGTAAACTCTCGAAGGGAATACTACTTGTGCATTAGAAACGAGAACATACCATATATTTTGAAGTTTTTAAGAAAAAAATGTATTCTTATATCAGAGAGAGAGAGAGAGAGAGAGAGAGAGAGAGAGAGGGAGAGAGAGAGAGAAGAGACTATGGTTGTGGTATGTAGGGAGGGCAGTAGGAAGGACATGAAAAGAGAGAAAGACGCAGGCATACAAAGTCAAAAGATAAGAGAGAGAGAGAGAGAGAGAGAGAGAGAGACAGAGAGACAGAGAGAGAGAGAGAGGGAGAGAGAGAGAGGTCATTGGCGTCTGTATGTAATATGTGAGGATATTTAAAAATATGTGCAAAGAAAAGTATTGCTACTCTCATAGTAGACAAAAGTAACACAGTATGAAATAAATGCTTTTGAGATAGATTGTGGGTTATTAAAAATTTTTAGACTATGGGCATACAAGTGAGATTGACTTTGACAGCTAAACCTGACCTAGTGAGCGTGGTTTCCATTGTTTGCAAATGACCCAAAACTAGAAGATAATTCAGAGCTAGGAATAATATATTCATTGTACTTAAGGCTTAATAGCCCCGATTTTATTGTTATTCTCAGACCTAATTCGTTTTTTTACTATCATATTCATCGTGGTGGTGCCTTTCCAAGAGTTTGATTTTTTGGGGGTGGACATTTTTTTTCCATTGTTTTCCTTTTCCGTTTACATCCCCTGAACTTTAAGTTAAACTTCAAGAATAATTTCCTGCGTACGTCAAGTTTCGACACAACTATCGGGTATTTATTTTCGAACCTAGGAGAGTGAAATTACATTTTGTTTTTCACATAACTGTTTGGGATGTTGGGTTTTGGATGTAATGTCTAGTCAAAGGAAAATCATAATGATGAAATGTTTGGAACATGTGTTGTTTAGCTAACATAAACCCCAGCTTCAAGCATATTTCCTTAAAATTAAAATGTACATAATTATAATTATTTTTCCGCATTAATTTCGCCTCCACAATGTCCCAATGTTATGTATGTGGATTAATTCTTTGTTGCATGCCACACACTTAGCACAAACAAACGAAATCCGCTTTATTGCTTTAATTGATGAAGGCATTAAAGCTGCTACGAAAACTACTTCAAACAGACTGGAATATCTGGCAGCTTATCATACTGCTTGGTATGAGATTCATTGCATATCCCCTTGCTCTGTAAAACAAAATGGTGGCACTTGTCAAGATTCTTATAAGCATAACAAACCTGAGATCTCATACAACTTAATTTTGTGTTTAAGTGTCATATTAGGAATGTGGTTTCACCGATAGTTATAAAGACGTGAACCCTTATTTATGTTCAAGCAAGAGCATCGAGGAATGGTCAACTGTGCAGCGTATTCCAAGGTCGTAAGTACAAAGTCGCGGTAACTTACAATTAGACGTGAGCCTTCTTATTTGCACATCTCAAAATGAGTCGTAAGTTTACCACAAAGTTGTACTTACAGCCCATAGTCTCCAAAGGGGGAGCATAAAGTGCGCAAACTGACAACTTACTTCAATCTACTACATGATGACACTGTTATATTTCTGCTTGCAGAATCTTAGTCCTAATTTATGCTATAACACACGTTTTCAAATCAAGCACAGCAGTTGTCTCAAGACGTTTCAAGAAAAAAACAACTATTCAAGTCTCCTGAAGCACAAAATATCACGTTGCGTTTGTTATCATTACTTTGTACATAAATCTCTGGGGATCTCAATGGGCGTTGGAAGATATTTGTAAAAGTTAATTCAGTAAAAGAACCACAACAGTACTTGTTTGCAATCATATAATAAACGGCGAGGGTCTAAGATATTATGAAACTTTGTGAGCCCAAAAAGACAGGACTGTGAGTCTATTGATTTTCTGTAGGACGCGGAATGTTGTGTGTTTCAGCCCGCGTTGTTGTGATTAATTTTGAAATATACAAGACTATTAGATATTTTATATGCATCTTTTCTTTTTCGAGCAAATGCACGATACTGTTTTTTAGTAATTTGGTTGCAACCTCTTAACGATTTTCCGGGACGTGGATACTTATCATGTTTTTCTTACAAGGCTCGTCTTGTGCGTTTTCTTCATAACTTTCTAATAAGAATGAAAACGTATACAGGGATTTCTTACATTTGTTTATACTGCCTTTTATTTCCAATTTATTTATTATCTAAAATTTGTATGCATTTTTTTAATTTGGTATTGGCAGAATAAGTCAAATTACTGTTTTAAAAAGCTAAAATAGAAATAGAGGCACAGAGAATCCTGCAAATGTTACTTAGAATTAGTGCTCAACACCTACAAAATGTACAAACAGTGAAGCAGTCGCACAATGTACAAACATCAGCAGGGACTTTGGCTAATTAAAAGAGTAAATTTAGCATCTGGTTTCTGTCAGGGCTCTAATACTGCTAATTGATAAGAGACAAAGCGCCGTGTTCTCGGGGACTCGCCAGACTGCTCAGGGACTTGATGCTCGACTAGAATGTCAGAGAGGGGCGTGAGGTGAGAGCCTGTGAACACATCAATGGAAGAAAGTGAAACCAATAGTGAGTGGCCATGAGACTGTTTGCAGTCTCTACCTCCAGTCCGTAGACTGTACACTGTTCAAAAAAAAAAAAAAAGGCACAATTATATAGTGGCCTCCAGAGGATGGGGGATGGAGGAACTACACAGGGTTTTAGACGACTATGTGAGACACTAAAGAAAGAGGTAACGAGTGGGATCGATACGCGCAATGAAATATATTAAAGAGTTGGAGGAAAAGTCTTGAAACGCACAGGAAAATAGAGCGGGAGGGATTAAAATAAAGAGAAATAATTTATAAGATGGGATAAGGAAAGGAAATAGCACACAGTCATAAGGAGGGGATATGTAACTGCACGACATGGCGTTAAACAATGGAAATATTGAAAGAAAATAAAACGTATTGCGGTAATAGAAAATACCGTAAATCAGAAATTCTGTATAAAAAGAATACACAGAGCAAGATGTTGGAATACAACAAAGCTAGAATGAAGAAAGAGACATCGGTATTTGTGTGAGAAAGACAAAAACAGGAAGGAATAGGAGGGGGTGGTTGTTCAGGTACACTGGTAGATAAATAGATAGATAGATAAATAGATAGATAGATAGATAGATAGATAATTAGATAGATAGATAGATAGATAGATAGATAGATAGATAGATAGATAGATAGATAGATAGATAGATAGATAGATAGATAGATAGATAGATAGATAGATAGATAGATAGATAGATAGATAGATTATAGTGTTGAATGTAAACATGAAGGGAGAGAGAGAGAAAGAGAGAGAGAGAGAGAGAGAGAGAGAGAGAGAGAGAGAGAGAAATAAGAGAGAGAGAGAGAGAGAGAGAGAGAGAGAGAGAGAGAGAGAGAGAGAGAGAGAGAGAGAGAGCTCTGTGTGGAGAAAGAGAGTCGTGTAAAAAAGAGGCCAGGATGAAAAAAGCGGCGTGCCTGGAGTTTGTAAGAGTGTCTTGTCCAAGTCCTGGGTCGTGACGCTGCGACCAGGGCCTTCTCTGATCGATAAACTTAATCATTGGTCTCTGTCCTGTCTTCGGGACTGGTCACACACAAAAGCCTGGGCGAAAAGATCAACTCAAAGATCGAGGGGAACAATATAAAATACCGCTTGATATAGTGGCACCTTATTTTGAGGGGTAAATAAATCAGTCTGGCGATTGATATGGAATCACCTTCTCTAGAGTGTTGGGTAGGCATGATTATATAAAGGTAGATAGAATTAAATACTGGCGCTTATTGAATAAAGAAAGACCTTTAAAATATAGCGGGATAATAAAGAATGCGAACATTTCAGTCTTACAATCCCTGAACAGTTAATTGTCGGCGTAATCGCATGCCTTCTTTAAATGTGGGTGTGGGTCTGGGTGTGTGCGTATGTGCGTGTGAGTATTTAGCTTAGCAAGGATATCAAATATTATTATCTAGAACCTCGTTTTTTTTTTTCAAAAAATTAACTTTTGTTCTGGTTGTTTTTTTTAATTGTATTATACGAGAATGTGAACTTGAACAAATTTTTTAAAACTTTTTGACGTTCATAATTTTTTTTTTCATTTGAATAATATGCCAATCTTGACAGCTTAAGAAGCTTTATTCTGAATTATGAGAGCAACTGCTTGTTATCTATTCACATGTTTATTTTTCTTAGTTAAGCTCTTAGATCTGTATGGAAAAAAGCTAGCAGCTGAAAAAAAGAGTATTTCTAAAAAAAAATGGTCAACTAATTAGGCATTATGGCTTGTAAGTTTAGACTTTAAAAATTACCAATTAAGTAAAAAAAAGAGAGACGCAATATGTATTTACAATTTACTGCGATCTAAAAAAAATGGTTAACTAATTAGGCATTATGGCTTTTAGTTTAGACTTTAAAAATTACCAATTAAGTAAAAAAAAGAGAGACGCAATATGTATTTACAATTTACTGCGTCAATTAAATTTTCTGGCCCATTCATAATTTTACTGTAAAATTTGGAATTTTAGGGTGGAGCGTTTTGGATTTGATATATATATATATATATTATTGAAATATACTACTAAAGAGTATAAATCTTTTTAGATACCTGTTGGGAATCTATTCTAAACATATAAAGCTTTTTTGTTGTTCTTTCCGAAAAAAATTTAAAATATAGAGTAAAGATAAATATATGTGGTGCAGATTGTTTTTCTTTTAAATCTTAAATTCACTAATTTGAATCAGTATCATACGACTGCGGTAGGAAATCTATTATTTCTAAACTCAGAGTCAAATTCCTGTGTTATCTGGCGCTGCGCTAAGTCTCCAATTTATTTCATGAATTATTCACAACACTATTACATGCCGTCGATGTATCGGTAAGTCAGACAAAACAGTCTAACCAGTCTGGACTTGGAGTTTCAGTGGCTTCCGGTAAACGATTTGAATTATATCTCTGTAGGGAAAAATCAAAGGTTTCAATAGGAATAATCATACTTTTAAAAGGTTACATAGCTTGGGTAAGAAAGATATTTTGTTACGATATTTCGACTTACGGAAACAAACATAAACATCTACATCTTTTTATCGAACACCTTATTAGATTAATACACCGAATTGGTATCTTAAATACGAAAAGTTTAAATTTGCGACTATATAAAAATTACCATGGGTAAGTGCTGCCAAGTATGAATATTTCTCTATCAAACCTTACAAAACCCACGGGTACAAGATTTTCTGCTACAGCTCCCTATAGGCAGTTCTTTCTATCGTGTTAGTATCTACAGACATGACTTCTTGAGGATAAAACCCACCGGCACCAATGTCTCTCTCAACGTTATGCCCACAATACAGAAACACGGAGTGCCTAGGAAAACCCAAAGAACTAAAAACATACGCAGAAAGGCAAAGCACAAAAGCCATTAAATGTAGTTTGAAATATAATAAACTTCTCCCACAGCATAGATCGAATTCGTATAGAGTTCTTTATGTATAATGAAATACACTGTACTAACAATTTTCGCTCTGTTGTATACAACATGTTCTGGTGTATGGATGTGAACCGTGGACAAATAACAAGCAATGCAATGAAAATAGAAACACTGAAGATGTAGTTTTGGAGGAAAATGCTAGGAATACCATGGGCAGCAAATAAAAGACTAACATTAGAGTATTAGGAAAAGCTGGCAAATCAAGATCTTGCTTAATAGAACAAGAAAGAGGCAAGCAGATTTCATTAGTCGCATAATGAAAAGCACAGTCTTGGAACACAGTCATTCTCATTGCAGGGAAATTAGAGAGAACACAGTGTAGAGAAAGGAAGCAAGGGAACAAAATCATAGACATTCTTGTTGCTGTTATGATCTGTGATGTGAGAATGACTATGACTCATTAGGAAACAAGCTTCAATAGTTTATTGGGTGTTTGTAGACATACATTTGTTAACAAATGCAGTGTGTGTGTATGTGTATGTGATCCTAACAGAGACTAAAGAATAGATTTCGTATTCACCCTTCCTCGGTGGGTTGCTCCTGTGATTGAGGAATGACGATTTTAAAAATAGGTATGTTTATGTCGATGTCGAGACATTGTATAGCTTTCGAGGTACCGTTTGTACCACTGATCTCTGATGCCGTCATGGTACGATTGGCGGAGCACTTTCCTGGACAGTCCATCCTGCAGCAGTCTCCTCATTAACAACTCTTCTGTCGGTTGACGTGGTTTGTAGTGAAAGACGAGGACTATACAAGTTTTGACTTTTCAGAGGACATTTCACTACTTTCACTTGGCTCTAAATGAACAGTACTTGTGAGATGTTTAAACCTTTAATGTTTTGAATGAGGTTCACCCATAGTGTGGCCCGCTGTCACGGTGCTTCTGTTGGTTCAACCCTGTGGACAAAAGGGAACTTTGAACAATAGAGGTCCGTCCCTAGCGCATTCCATGGTCTTTGGGGGATTTCTGTTTGCAGGAGAAGCTTTTATATATTTAAGGGCAATTGGTTCGCTTGGATCATGGCGCATTTGATCATCAGATTATATGATTTAAAACATGATCTTTTTTTGTATGTGTGCCTAAACCTACATTTGGCAGTATCTGGTTAAAGGCCTATTTTCCGACATCTTTGTACAATTTTGTCACGTTTGTAGTATGATGTGTTTCCCTTCCTCTCATGAGAATGTCTTTCTTAATGCCAATCCCACCCAAACAGCCTTCAAATATCAGGTGTATTCTTGTGTGGAAAACATCTTTTCTCATCTTTAGTCCAAAAGGCATGCGGAAGCAACGATATCTTTTAGGCGGTGAGCAATACCTCATAAAGTAACTGGATCCTTTGCTTAGTTCAAAGTTAAATCATGCTTATCTTCCGTCTAGTGTAAAGACTTATTTTTCATTTTAATAGTGTCATACTTTTTGGCAATACTTGATGACTAATGATTACACTAAAGAAAGTTCTTCCTTTTAATCTTGAGGTTATGCAATCCGCGTGGAAAAAGATGTTGAGTTAAGAAATTATGAAACTTTTGTACAAATGATGGGGGCGAAACACGATAAGGGCTACATTTAAATTACATAGATAGTAAGATAGATAGTTGAACAGATTGCCCGATGAATCAGAAATCAATTGAATATAATTGTAGATTGATCAATACACAGCTAAACATGGACTAATGTACTTGTATTCGTACTATTATATGTACAGATATAACATTATTCCATCTTTCTATCTATCTATCTATCTATCTATCTATCTATCTATCTATCTATCTATCTATCTATCTATCTATCTACCTGTCTATCTATCTATCTATCTATCTATCTATCTATCTATCTATCTATCTATCTATCTATTTATCTTTCTATATACAAACATGTCTGTCTGTATGTATGTCCGTTCGTCCGTCCATCTTGTCTGTTCATCTGCATGTCTTTGTCTCTGTCTTTCTGTGTGTCACTCTGTCTCTGTATGTCTCTCTCTTTCTATCTCTCTCGCTCCCTCTTTCTATATCTCTGTATCTCTCTCGCTCTCTCTTTCTCTGTCTATGTCTGTCTGTCTGCCTCTCTCTCTCTCTCTCTCTCTCTCTCTCTCTCTCTCTCTCTGTCTCTCTCTCTCTCTCTCTCTCTCTCTCTCTCTCTCTCTCTCTCTCTCTGTTTATAAAGCAAATAACGCGTGATACACGATATATGGCGGGGAATTGGGGAAAGAGAACAGCGAGAAAATAAGAGTGAAAGAATAAGAGAGGCTCAGATGGCGACATAGATATCGTAAAACAAGGGTGACAGAGACAAAGAGCCAGCCAGCCAGACAGCCAGACAGACCGGCAGACAGACAGACAGACAAATAATCTAAGTAGACAGGCAGACAGTCAGCCAGACAGAGGAAGGAAAAAGGCGATCAGAGCGAGTGAGCTAGAGAGACAGAGGGAGAGAAAGATGCATCTTTTGTGTATGGCTACCAGATCCATTCGTCTAATGAAATAATCGCGATGCTTGACAAGGTTAAGCTGGGATGAGTCAAGATGCCAGCAGTTTGCTTGAAAAGAACTATCATTGTGAGCTTTGGGCCAAGTACGCATCTTAGCAATTTACCCAATTACCAAATGTGTGTGTTTTGGATACAATTGATAATCGATAAAAGATGATTATGTCATAAATAGAATATTGTGTATATGTTGCAAATAATTTTTTTTTAAGTTATGATAAAATACGATGTTGGTTATAGTTCAAAGGTATAATTGATTCACATATTTTTAGATATAAAAAAATAATATTTGTAGTAAAAGGAATACATCAGAAAAACTGTGCAAAATAACCTTGATACTGTGCCTTAAAAGTGAGTGCGTATCAAAAGAAAAAGTACATGAACATGTTTTTTTCAAATCCATTAAGTTTATTAAATGGCCTTCCTAAAAATACGTTTAGTTTGTGTTTCCAAATGTTTTTTTTTAATTTTTAATTAGAGACACAAGCATTGTTGGGAGTTATTCATCCCTGCCTTTAAATTGACAAGAGGATATCAACACTTCAGCAATTTAAAAAAACAGCTTTATTGAAACAATCTTTAGGGGCAGAGATGTTTTCAAGATTGCTCTTCGTGTTACTTAAAATGTACCCAAAACATTAAAAAAATAATTCATAGATGAAGATGTTCTTTCTTACCTGGTGTATTGCATCTTTCCTTGGTAGGATTATTTATTCCAGTTTCGTATAATCCAATTTGAATAATTGTTGGCCGTCTTATTTAACAGAAGAAAAATTCCATGTATGTTCCAATACTTGTGACAAAGTTTTAGAATCATAACAACAATACCGTGGCAGTAAAAGGTCAGTGTTTTCAAATCTCCACGACTTCCATCGGTCGAATAAAAGTTGCATGGAGTCTGCAGATATAGGTAATTTGTATATCATCATATGCCACC
The DNA here is from genome assembly GCA_003991915.1 of Elysia chlorotica. Taxonomy (NCBI): domain Eukaryota; kingdom Metazoa; phylum Mollusca; class Gastropoda; family Plakobranchidae; genus Elysia; species Elysia chlorotica. Next base: position 189,459 of record RQTK01000080.1, read on the forward strand.
AAGAGAGAAATGCCCTTCAATTATTGTATTGTTTAACGATCTTCTCTCCTTTGTCGTAGTTTATTCTTCATAAGAGAGAAGCTCTCTTTCTCTCTCCCTCCCTCTCCTAGATTAACGTATCCTAGGTCCCCACAGAAAATTATAGGCGGCACTATCGCAGTCTGTCTATGATTGAAGATCTATTTAATAATTCCCCCTCTAAACATTCTTCTCCCCCCCCCCCCTCTAGCCCTCTCTTCTCTCTTCTCTCTCCTCTTCTTTCTTTCCTTGTCGCTCTCTCTATCTCTCTCCCCTTTCTCTAGCTCTTCCACCATCCCTCTCTCTATCTCTCTCCCCTTTCTCTAGCTCTTCCACCATCCCTCTTTCTATCTTCCCCCCTTTCTCCCTCTCTCTCTCTCTCTCCTCTTTTTTTACCGCTTTCTCCGTCTCTTTTCCAAACTTTCCACTCCTCAAAGTTCCAAAGCCTGGGAAAGGCGGCCCCTTCAGTCACTGGACCGTGTCCGGCTAGCCAGTGCCAATTACGGTAACGCCCACCGATCTAATGGTTCGTGACGTGAAAGGAAGTTCAATGTTTTATTGTGCGGTAACCATGGCCTTGGCTGACTTGATTAACGAAACATAGCAAGAAAGAATCAGACAGATAGACAGACAGACCGACAGACAAAGACAAAGGCAGAGACAGAAACAGAGAAGAACAAAAAGGAGAAATCTAGATAAAGAAAGAGACAAAAAAAAACTAATTCAGAGAGAATGATAGCTGGGTTGTTGGTTTTTGTTGTTGTTTTGGGAAAAATGTTCTTTAGGCGAGCCAATTTTCATACCATAGGTTATTACTTGGGACTCTCATGCTTTCGCAAGCCTTAAGACTTTGAAAAAAGTGTATACCTTGTCTTGGCAGATGTGAAGCCATGAAACCTGATCAACGCGACAATCTTATACTTTTCATAATTGCCATGATCGTTTAAGAGTGAGTCATAGATAATGATGTAAGTTATAATGAGCTTCGGTTTTTTTTTATTGTGTACCAAACAGGGCAGAAGAAATAAATATGACTGCTATTTTACTCTAAGAAAAATTACTAAGGCCTTAATATGTCCTTTAATTCCTGTTGATTTAGGATGTCATTACCGACTTTGGCTAAGATTTTCCTCTCCAAGCAAAAGCGCTCTAGGCTGCTTCACTCAGGACCAGAGGTTGATGGTGTGGAGAGTGCTAACGCCTCCCAGTGCATGAGAAATCACGAACAAAGACTCAGACCTATGGAAGTGGCCCTCTCCATTACATAAAGCTAAGTCCCATCTCCAGCTCTTTCCCAGAATGATTGACGTCACGGTACCAAGTAAAGGAAAAGAAATGCGTAAATTAAGAATGACTAGGATAAGTTTCTCTGACAAAAAAGTACGGTTTCTTTTCTCGGTCTATTTTGACATACTTTCGAATTAAACAATAAGACCCGACAGTTCCTTGCAGAGAGTGCCTAGACTACCGTGATGCAAGCTTTGAACAGTTAGTATGAGCCTCATGTTTATTATTGTTATAGTTCTAAAATTGTTGACATACTCCTTTCGTACAGCAGAATGGAATTAAAAAGAAAAATAATGGTTTTGCTGTCTATATATGAGACTGACGATTCTTCGACAAAGAATATAAACTATTCGTGAACATAATACATTTATAAAAATTAATATTGAAGTAATTAATTTCTGTGACAATATATTTATTCAAGACTTCGGGGTATAGATTTCTATAAAAGCAGCAAAGCACAAATTACAGTTATAAAAAACAAGAAAAACATAAAGAAGAAAAGTATTTGAAATAGGAAATAATCATAAGTATGAAATTGTACCTGAAGGAAAAAGAAACCATGCCAATTGTCCTGAAGGAAAAATAAGCGATGTCAATTGTCCTGAACGTTATATTAAGCAGATCAGACCTTGCTACAACAGAAGTACATGGAATAACCAGTAGAAAATCGAAGTGAATTATAAAACTATACAATTATTTTTCTCCGCTTTGTCTTTCCCGGCATGCCGTGTTATTTCCAAATTGCCACCCATTACATGTAAGATCACACAGAGTCGCTAGTTCTCTTGGTTAAAGCGACAATGTAAATATTAGTATATTAGTCTTCAGCAGTTTTCCTATCGAGCGTGTCTAAGTCGCCCACAGCGTAAAATGGAGGGTAAATAAGTAGCCAGGGCCACAGAAAAACCTTTGTTAGGCCACAGAGAACGCAAATAAACTTATCGCAGGGTCGTTTCAGACCATTGACCAACGCCTTTCGACTTGCCACACAGAGTAATTACATGAGATGTACAAATTTGATTGGCTAAAAATGGTGACGTGGAATCAATATTACAACTGACCAAACCATTCCTATTTCTATTTCCTGGGGTTTTCGTAACGCATTGAAGTTAAATAATTTGCTATGGCACCCTCTACACAGCCATAGTAAGTTTTAAAGAGCGTTAAATTTGGGTAAAGTTATATTTTCTGCTATGCAGTTAACTCGGATCTCAAGTCTTACCCTTATGCAAATTATTTTTAAAAAAAAACCTCCAAATAATTAGTAATTATTTTAATAGTGCAGCCTGTGGTAACATGTGGTAAGGTTTCAGTCACCAGGACACTCTGAAATATTATTGACTTGTGGTGAGACGGAGATGAAACGGCGCCGGGTGCTTCTAGTAAGGGACTTATCAAAATATTAACCTCTTTCGGTTCGTTTTGACTCCAGCCTCCTTTTCATATAGAAAACATGCAACTTGAAAACTGATCGAGGATTCTTTTTAATAAAATTAAGCAACCACAAAGAGAATCGTTGGAAAGCATAATTATAAAACATGTCTCGATTATTGAGCAGAATTACTGTCGATACTTTAGGCTCAGTTGCACACATTAAAACAAAATAAGCGGAAAGAGAAGCTCTTATAGCGACATTCATGTCCCAAGACTAAAGTTCGACAACTATGATGTCACACAAAGAAAAAGACGGCCATGTCAATATGTATCAGCCGGTCACATTATACATGAATTGACACCAGCTAAACCAGTAAACAATAAAGGCATCTCTTTAAAGCTCTCTCCCAGATTGGTTTCTTTTACGGTATCGGAGGCCAAAACTTAAGTCTGGTAGGCAACTGAGGCAGGCTAAATTTGGGCTGTATAAAGGGTTGGGAGTGTGTGTGTGTGTGTTTGTTTGTGACAATACTTAATTAGAATACCAATAGGGTCATACCCCCCGTTTTAACTATGCAGCCATACCAGTTGCACCTATTTCATCCATCTCCCGCATCACTCATAAAAAGAAAACTAAATGACTGTATAAACATAACCTTACCCGTCCCCCCAGCGTAGAAGGGAGGGTTTGTCTTATCTGTCTCAACCTATCCCCCCTTTCCACTTTAGAACCTCCAAAATTAGGGAACCCCATACATAAGAGGACCAGCTTCGTATTAATAGAATGAACCAGCATAGGATCTATCATGTCTTGCCTTCCTCCTGATCTTTTGTCTTCTGTTAACGCCGCCTGTCGCCGTATAGGATCCCCCAGGGGAACCTAGAAGACGTTAAACCCGGAGAGAGGGAGAGAATTCTTTCCCTCCCTCTATAGAGAATTTGTGTGTTTGTGTATGTGTGGAGGGGGGAGAGGGGTTAAAACCCAGGACATCCGGATTTTATGCCGCGCGCTCTACCTATTGAGCTACCTCATCCTCCCTCGTTGTTGGGAAAGGGGGGGGGGTAACCCTGGGGTAGAACATCGGCTTCCGACGCAGTAGGTCCATGTTTCGAGCCCTGCTTGGGTCGGTGTTAGTTTAATGTGACCGGCTGAGACAGGAATTATGGTATCCCCGCCCTGTGTTGTGTGTGGCAACACATAACAAATGCCAGACGTCAGACTTGGGGCCCGTCCACAATATAGCCTATGAAATAGTGCGGGCGCTAGAGTTTAAACCAGCCCCAGTGGCATTAGATCCTGACAGTCTGCACGATCCACGGAGCACTTCTGTGTGTAGGACTAGAAGACAGGTCTAGCACAGGCGATGAATAGATTGTGTTATGTTCAAAATCATGCTGTGTATGTGTGTTTGGAAAAAAAAATTGGGTTAGGATTTGGGGAGAGGGGAGGGGGGGTGCGCGACATTACAAAATAAATTTGATGCACACAAATCTTCAGAGATAGTAATTGTACAATAAAATTTGCTGTTTTAATTTTGATTGCAGGAGACCCACTTATTTGACGATCCATTTTAACTGAAGTCTTTATAGTTGACTATTACCTATTTAATGCCTGAAAAGCCCGTTTGTCTTTTTTTTTTTTTTTTTTTTTTTTTTTTGCTAAATCAAAATACACAAAATTGTTTTTGCATTGCCTTTGAGATCTCAAATTAAACTAGAAACTTGATAACTACGCTGTTCCTCCTCATTAATAGAGATGTGGCAAATACAACTTTTGTTTTCTCTGCCATTGTCATTATTATGATTGTCTGTATAATTATTAAAGATTAAGTTATAGATGTATTGAAAACATTATGAGGCGTGCAAAGTTGTATTTTGTCTCTCTGAACAATTTTTATGCAAACATGATGGTCGCCAGTAAATAATTATAAGGTGTCGGTGCCAAGAAAAGATAAAGCTTTCTGTGAATATCCACAGACATAATCGTTATGTAATCATAGCCCACGCCTCATCAAAACAGTGGTACACGTTCCAAGCCGCTTGGCGTAAGCTGTTATAGATTACCCTAGAGTGCTTGCTATGCGTCTGGTGCAATAGTATGGGCGTTGTGGGCATTGCTTATATGTATGTATAATTGTCTTATCAATGAGTATCAATGATCTTATATTATGAATATGACAATTTAATCAACCATTGAGGATAGAATAAAATTACGCTAATCAGACGAAGTAGATAAATAATTTAAAGCAAAAAGAGCATGCCATTGAGTAGGAGAGCTTAACAATACCACGGAAGGTATTATATCTTCCGAAGTTGTTTTAATTGGTCTCGTTTAGAAAATAGTAGTTATTGTAGTAGCAGTTAGAGAAGTACTAGTAGAGGTGATGATGGTGGTGGTGATGGTGGTAGTAGTAGTAGTAGTAGTAGTAGTAGTAGTAGTAGTAGTAGTAGTAGTAGTAGTAGTAGTAGTAGTAGTAGTAGTAGTAGTAGTAGTAGTAGTAGTAGTAGTAGTAGTAGTAGTAGTAGTAGTAGTAGTAGTAGTAGTAGTAGTAGTAGTAGTAGTAGTCGTGGTGGTGGATTGTGGTAGCAGTACCAACAGCAGCAGGAGCAGGAGATCTTATAGTAAGGTCCTTCTGGTTATATGGACGACTTGTTTCTCTTTTCTTATTTTTACTTCTTTGGCTGCTTTTTTGTTTTGATCAATTTTTTATACACTGCGACAGCCTTACTGTTCTAGACTAACTCACATTAACAAAGTATTTTATAATTTTATTTATAACACAGCTCATTGATAATTGATTATTTTGCCGAATTTTAATTTGCAGATGTGTTGTCTATTATTTAACCAATTAACATGAAAGAATTCCTCAAAGAGCTGTCTTAGTATTTTTAGATTCCAGTATCGACATCAAATGGTCCCTCGTCCACGGTGTAGATGCTGATGCTGTTACTGATGGAGGAAGCCACCACCAGGACCGGAACAAGGTCAATGTCCTCTAGGAACCTGAGCAATAAATAAAAGCGATGGTATTATTTCGTCATCACATAAATCGGTGTCCATGTTGAATGCGCAATATCTAAGACAAGATGATTATTTTGTCAATGCCAGTTGCTTAATTGTTGGACTGGCAATAAAAAGGTGACATCATGTAGTGGGGTACATTTTCTTAAACATCTTCTTGTTTTTACGTTAGAGATAGAGACGCAATTTTGTAAAAAAAAATTGTCACAAAGTCAATGGCTTTGTTAGCATCGCCATTCCCTTTTTCTTGACGTTCTTTTGGCCCAATTCCTCGTAAAATAAAAAGGATTGAGAGCTAGTCAATAAGATGTCCATCTACAGCTGACAGTGAAAATTACACTCTGGAAAAGATAATCTAAGGGTTAGACGTTTTGCGGCAGGGGAACATTATAGCCTTAGGATCCGAGAACCACTAACCTGACGTCAGTGATCCCTATGTCCCCCATCTGGTCTGTGTCGTAGAGCGACTGCCAGGACGAGTACTTGCCGCCCGCCCGGTACAGGCTGTGGAAGTAGGGCTGCGGGCACCAGGCATCCGCCGACAACACGTACACATAGACGATTCCCGAGGAGCCTCCAGCCACGAACAGAACTGTCTTGCCCTCAAACTCTGCCACGTCCATGGCTTGCAGATCGGGGCCCTTGTTGGTGGGCAGAGGGAAGGAAAGTAGAACTCTTGAGTGAGAAGAGTTATCTGGGTTAATTATGGAGGTTGTTTTGTATAAGGGAATATTGATTGTATTAAGAATTTATTCATTTTGAAATTGATCCCTCTATCTAGTTTGAAAAACAAAACAAACAACACCAGCAGCAGCAGCATCAACATTATCAACAAAAATACAACAACAAAAGGCACAATAACAACCCCGTAAAATGAAATATAACTTTTTCCCGCCTTAAAAAGCAAGATGTTGTGACTCTTTAGTCGTGCTCCTTTATAAGAGAATGTTGCTTGTAAAATATTGCTGTACTTATTATGTTTCCTACAGATATTACCCGTGGTATCGAAAAGGAGAGACTAGAATTCTAGAGGTATCAAAATGGTTGGGAGGAATCTAGTCTATTTTATTTGATTTTAATGAATCTGGGCAAAAAAAGTAGTTTTTTTTATTTCTATAAGAGAAAAACAACTTTAGAAAACACGGTCCAATAGACGGACACAACTAATGTTTTTAACCTGAAATCACATTCTCAGCTGTAAATAACCTAGACTATATAAGGTTTATTTGCCGGGACACACCAAGTGTGTATTTTTTTTCTTATTTCTTCGTTTTTTTTGTTTTGTTTTTGGAGGGGGTTGTAATTCGATTGAGTAAAGAATTGTCAATCAACATATATGTATGGACAGTAAGATATACGGGACTTAGCGCTGGGGCAGGCACCAAGGCGTACACTGGGGAGCAGAACTCACATCCCAGTTCTCTAGGAGCGGTGCAGTGACCCTCTATTGGAGAGAAAGATAAATCAATGTTTCTTCCTACCCTCGACTATAAATTCGATATTTTTTCAGTTTGTTTAAGTTCTTTGCAGAGACCAGTTGCACATTGTTTCATTTGGAAAAAAGAGACCACTGAAAGTAAACAGTGTATAACGGTTTATATGAATTATAAAACAACCAAATGCAGCTTGATGGCAGTTTTTCACGGATTGTCTCGTATTGTTTTGGGGGATTTTTCTTGTTTCTTTAACAAAAATAACGTAGGATTTCCTCAAATATTTAAAAAAAAAAAAAGGAAAACTATTGACATTGACATAATGAGTAGTAAGTACAACGCTGTCTTAAGCTCACGACCCGTCCTATGATATGCGAATAAAAAGACGTATGGCGAGTTGTAAGTTATCGTTTCGGGGTACGAACGCCCGAAAGTTTACGAACAATTTTTTTTAATTAACTCTATCTTCTTATAATAAAGCACTGCACCGAGAATATTTTTCTTGAAAGAAACTGAATGATGTGTAAACATCCAACTTCTATATGTTTTAACTCCTTGTCAATGAATTATAATTTTAAACAGGCAATGGGGATGAGGAAGAGGATACAATATCAAGAGCGATGAAATCGAACCAGGAATGGAGACGTGGTCTCTCGGTCAGCCTGTGGGTTTGAGGAGGGCCCGGTGTAGGCTGTGTTGAACACGTCAGACATGTACTGCTTGGTGACCTTCTCAAAGCTGTCCACAGTGGTGGAGCCGATGCCCAGATTCTCAGGGATGTGGATGGAGAATCCCCGCCCTCCGAATGTAAAAGGCCGGTCTATGATACCATCAGGGCGCACTCCGTCAACGTTGCTTATGGCGAGGCGGCCTAGGAGGAAATATAAATGCAGTATTATATAGAGTGTTAATATTTTTTTTCACAGGTCGTGTTCTGGAACTTTCCACCATAGTGTGTAGGACTCGACAAACATCTAAGTAAACAACCCAAGCGATGTGAATCAGGCAAAACCCGCTATAATACCATGTGATTATTGACCTTTTTTCATTTTCAAATTGCACTTAAACAATAGCTTGCTCAGCGTAAGCTTTTAATTTCTCAATACATGACGTTCTGTATAAGGCCAATCATTTTTAAATTCCATAAGAACTCTGACATGTTGACAATCTCCCTCCCAGTTATTTTTCATATTTGGTGGACATGTATATTTTCATAATTATATGTATTCTTTGTTAGGGTGAGAACTTTGTTAGGGTGAGAACTTTAATTAAATGGTCTCATTAAAAATGCTATAATGAATTTGATTATTGTACCTCACCTAATTGAGAATCGTCAGCCAATTGAGCTTCCAAATCGCTGTCTCCCGTGTCAAACGCTAAGAGAAAGAAATAATAAAATTTCAAATCAGACGTAGGTGTCCGGATATGATGCTAGTCTCGCCGCGTCCTTTCATATTACAAAACAAAATTTGTTACAGATATTTAAGATTTTTTTAAGCAAAGGGTATAGAAGAAATGAATAAGGCTGCGTAATGACTACCAGTTAATCTTAGTAAAAGTCGTTTTAATCTTAGGAAATTATTAGTTTGGTTTTCGTGTGGCTTTCTAAACACTTTGGATAGTAATCAGTGTCTAATGTGACGTCCAAACATTTATGGTATGGGCTTCTTGTTGGGAATCTGAATGTTAACAAACTTCAATTTCTTAGATTATTTAAAATCGAAGTAAGTGGGTCTGTGAAGAGATCAAGAGAAACCAGCTGCACTAGTATTACTAGATTGACTATTTTTGGGAATACCTACACACTGTAAAAGCAAGCATTAACGTAGGTGTCGTTTGTTGTTGCTTTTTCCAACAAAAATACGACCGTCTATTAGAAGTGGAAAGACGCGGTGTGAAGTAAAATGATTCTCTCAGGAAACGGTTATTTTGTGGCCTATTCCCTGAATCAGGGTGAGAAAAGAATGATGATGATGATGATGATGATGATGATGATGATGATGATGATGATGATGATGATGATGATGATGATGATGATGATGATGATGATGATGATGATGATGATGATGATGATGATGATGATGATGATGATGATGATGATGATGATGATGATGATGATGATGATGATAATGACGACGATGCTAATGAACTAAAGAAGAACCCTAGCGACCTCCGGCCTGCTGCAGCACCCTGCCACTCTCGTAGTCCGAGAACTTGTACTCGTAGTCCAGATTGAGGTAGCCGGCGTCCAGCGTGATGATCCACTCGCGGCCGCTCTTCCTGACCCACTCCATGCGCGTGGCTTGGTACAGCGAGTGGATGTTGTAGCCCTGCATGTTGATACCTGGTGGACAGTCAGGTTTAGCTTCAGGTATGGGCTTAGAAAATTGACACCACAGACCCACGATATAAGCATGCATGAGGTACATAGTAGCTAACTAAGAAAACGATGTGAGTGTTTCAAATTGTGACCGGTTGCAGTTTTGTATGGTGTTGTTCGAAAATGTCGTTAGTTATAGCATGGTGTTATTGTTTTCACGTTATAATTGTATACATCAATGTAAAAGTGTAACATTTATAACAGTAGTAAATCGCGGTGTGTTTATTTCGCTTCTTACTTCAAAGTAGCGCATGACTAAAAATTTGTGTTCGTACAATTCAATGAAAACTAAACAGACACTTTGTTAAACATCTTTTATGTGCGGCCCTAATGGGCGATTTTCAAAACTTAAGAAAAAAAATGTCCTTTCAATAAACCGTATCGTGTTAGTAATGAGCTAGTTATTTACGTACCCCCATCTCTGTCGCTTGCGTCCATGTAATAATTCCTCCAGGTTCGGTTGCCCAGAGCATAGATGTCACTCACTTGATCCGTGAACAGATTGATGCGGGCGATAGCGTTGTTCACCTTGTCACAGCAGAGAATTCTATGATTATTTTTCATATAAAAACCACAGTGAAATTTAGATTTAGAATTAGAAGCATCCTAAAAGTTCCTCTTCTTGTTGTGAGTATTTGATAGACCCATTCCAATTTTAAAGTTGAAAACTCCCATATTGCTCGTCATTGATTTGCGCTTTACAATTTCATAAAATGATTTTAAATCACTGTCGGAAACCCCCTTATCAGCAGTCATATTTTTTTAAAATTCACTTCAATTATTGTGAAATAAAGAATCTATCTATCTATCTATCTATCTATCTATCTATCTATCTATCTATCTATCTATCTATCTATCTATCTATCTATCTATCTAAGATAGATAGATAGATAGATAGATAGATAGATAAATACGTTGGTAGGTAAGTAGATAGAAGGATAGATAAATAAATTGAACAATTGATGATGATAACGACATAATGATAAAATTCATAAATAGAGCAGTAGAGTGGAAGGGGGATAAAGAGGGAGTAATATGAAGAAAAATAGAAAGGGGTGCCCGGGGGGACGGCGAGACAGGAACGAGGTATGGACAAGAGATTCGCTAACGTACCGGGAGGGAGACGTAAGCCGTGCGTCCATTATCCGTGATGATTACGTCATGTGGCTCAATGTTCTGCTCGAGGGTGAGTAGCTTGTTTGTCGGGTCACGTACTGGGAACGTGCGGAAGTTCTTCCCGAGTAAATCTCTGAAGGGATTGTGAAATACCACATCTATAGTCCCATACAGAATATTAAAGAAATCGGACTGTACGCCATATTCACGTCCCAAACTGAAATACATCAATACTTTGACACTGCTTAAAGACCGGTGCGAGAAAGTACCTCGTACATTTGGCAGAGCACGCGGTTTCTAATCAGGAAGTCCTGGGTTTGAATCCAGCTTAGACTACATTGTTCCCTACTGATCAGATCAGCTGAGTCAGTATTTTAGTATCATTGCTGAATATGTGAAGCCCAATGAAAAAAGGCAGTCCTTTGCAACCCATCCCAAAAATAGCATGTTTGCTGACAACGGACTTAAAGAAACCAACAAAAAACTAAAAGCCACCTGAAGTACAAGGATACGGTTTTATATGGGGATATTTGACTAACGGGATCCTCTTGGTGTTAATGCGCTTAACATTGTTTACTCGATTACTATTTATATTTGGGCATGATTGCACGGATTCCAAAAACGTTCTTGAATTATATGCGTTTTTAAGGATTTCGAATACATTTTCTTTATCAAATCTTTTTCTAATCATTAAATTCTTCTGTGAATAATTCGCATGATGTTCGTTTTCTCTGCTAATATAACAGTTATACATTTATATCAATTATCATAATTTTAAACATAGAAAGAGGGAGTGGAATTAGAGTAGATGAAATGGTAGCCAGTAAGTAGACAGATAGATAAAAAGCAAAGGAGAAAACAAAAACTATGAAAGCTAAAAGTAAAGGAGATAAGATGTCAACAGTGTCGAAAGAGAATGTATCAAAGAATGCGTTGAAATGCTGGGTAATAATAGTAGTCATAATGGTTGCAACACAACTTCACTGCTTTATTGTGCATATCTGTCATTTCCTTCAACACTCAATATAAACTTGTGTTATTGTTACAGTGCAAACATACAATACCAACTCCTTCATCCGTCTCAGCCAGTCACAGACAATATGCAACTATCTATTTTAGTGAGTTTTCATTTCAGGTCGCCTATTGGATGTTGGTCGTCGGATACCAGTTTGCGACGCCGGGCCGACAACCTGTGCATTGCGACATGTAGACGAAATTTGGTCTGTGTTGGGCGCCCGCCATTTCTCCGGCTCTCGGTTCAAAACTTTAAACACATATTTCTCGAGAATACCTCTATAAATATAGACACAAGTAGTATATTCTCAGCCTAATCTCAGACAGTAATAACAGAAGGTCAAAATAAAAATGATTGACGAAATAAGTTTAGTATTTGCCTCGCGTGTACATGCATAAAGCGGTCAGCCGCTGACCGTTGACTTTTGATCCTGCGATCGGGTGCTTCGGTCGGCAACTGTGTTTGCGCGCTGAGTACACCAGTTACCTTCACTTTTTCCTCTGTGCATGCCGACCCACTATTTGCCTAGCTTGGGGTGCGCTGACCCTGAAGGACGCAATTACTTTATGTCACAAACCAGTGCCTTACATGTAGTTCAGAAGTCCTGCTTCTCCGTTGAAGTAGTCAGTGAAGGAGATGGTGGACGAGATGACCGGACTGGCATCGCTGAAGTCCGCGCCGAGCTGGATCTTGGTGAGCGTTCCGTCAGGGTCCCTGTACTGGCTGCCCTCCTGAGTAGCCTTGCCTTTGTTAGACACCAGCAGGATGGTGCAGTCCTCGGCAAACTCCAGGTCAAAGGGATATGCGCCAACTGGCCGATTGATATTTTGTTTAAGGTATTTTATGATTGGTATTGTAGCGTTACACAACAACCATTAACCCTTTGCCCCCACTATTGTGAAGTTTCAGTCTTGAAGATTAAACTGGTTTTTCGGATCTCTATATCGAAATAGCTCATTTTTTTATTTCTTAGCTCTCTGTGACCGTTAGACTTAGTTTCCTAGGGATACCTCACTTGTTGCGTTGGTTGGCCAAAAATTAACGCAACTTTTTAATACGATTAAGATTTAGTCCTTTTTATATAAAATTCAGTAAGACAGCGCGTCTGGTTATTTTATCATAAAGGTTTAGACATTTTCTGTTTAGTTTTGGAATAAATTTCCTTTATTCCAGTGGAACCAATGGGTTGGAGTTATACAAGGTTGTTGTTTTTTAACATTTCAAATCTCTCCCTCTAACCAATAGGGTTCATCAAAAACAACCTTTCCATATCTCTTGATAAGAGAATTAATGAGGTGAAAGGACGCAGTTATGTGAAGGAAGACCATACCTGTAATGCGCTGAATCTCGTCTAGCGAGGTGGAGCCGAACGCCAGCGGCTGGAAGAAGACGACCCGACCGTCGGCGCTGCGGGATGAGGGGTTCACGAACGAGATGGCCACTCGTGGCGAGGCGCCCAGGACCTGTGGCCGGCAGATCTCGATGTCCAGAGGGTAGCCCTCCAGGTTGGGGTTGAAGCTGTGCTCCAGGAGCTGGGTGGGCGTGCCGTCCACGGCCAGGGTGAACGCGGTCAGGCGCGCGGGCTCTTTGGCTGGTGTGAAGATATGACGAAGAGGGAAAATCTGTGTTAGTGGTGGGGCTGGAGTTAAAGCATCCGGCGCGAGAAGTCCAGGGTTCAGGGTTCGAGCTCAACACAAGCCGCCGCGCATTCTCCACTGATTGGGTCAATGTCAGTATAATGTTCGTGTATTTCGTCACAAGGAGATAATTTCGCTTTCCCTGACCAAGATAATTTTTAATTTTTATTTAAGAGTTTATAAGTTTATGTTTATGCCAATTTTATGCGTAAGCTTTACACAGCCTCTGCAAGATTCTTATGTTATGGATATTTCTAAATTCTTTCCAATATCCATAAAGCCATATCTAATGTAAAGAAGCTATTCTGTCCAGATTTTAAGACAACCAAGTTATAACATGAGGCATAAATATTCCATGATTTTCATTTGTTTTTTGTTTATGGCAAACCTTGGCATGTCTTGTAATGAAAAAATGAAAAAAACACACGCTTATAATCAACAAGATTTAAGTTTTCTAGCAGCTCAGGTGATTGGCAGTGATTTCATAGCTTTGAAAAGCGTCAGACATTTACGTATAGACATATAGACGTATATACACACTAGCAAATGTTTAACTATTAATAATTTAAAGAATCCAGTCCTTATATGAAAATTGATGGACTTATAATTATGCTCAAACATCTTTGCAGCATTGATAACAACAGCAGCGCACAGTCCTGTGTTCCAAAATGCCACAAAATTATTGTACGAACTCTTAAACGGTAAAGTAGTCTGGATGAAGTTCAGTCGAAATACCAAAACTTACCTACAACGTAGAGAATGTTGGTGGTGTAATCAAAGTCTACTGTGTTTTGAGTACTGGCGTTGATCGTTTTTGCCCCATTCTCGTCGTTCAGTCTGATATAGGCTTTTGGTTTGAGGATCACGTAAGCAAGGGCTGTGCTCGCAAAGAGCAATGTCAAGCAAGAGGAACGAAGCATCTTCATCTTGCACTTGTACTTCCTACAGATCCTGAAAGGTTGGAAAAATACTAATGAACTAAAATGCTTAGGTGCTAGCAATAAATTCAATGTGTGAAAAGTAACTGAGTGGCCTGTTGTTTGTAAAATTGTGATTTTCCAGCTAATATTTTTTTATAAATAAAAAACAAACAAAAAAGTGTTTGATATATTGCACTTCAATTGTATATAAATATATTTAAGTAGATTTTTATTTTATTTTATGAAAAATAAGATCAAAATTTATGAGCCACAATTCTAGAAAGTAAAGTAAACTTAAAACAAGATTCGTATGTAAAACACAATTTTCAGAAATAGAAGCATAAAAACCAGGACTCAGTGCCTTACCTTCTGAGTATTTTAAGATAAGAAAGCGGGTGGTCTCGGACTGTATTGTCTGTGCTAGTTACACACAGCCCTTGATTTTCTTATCGCTTGCCATAATTTCTTACATAAGACAGTGTTCATTAACCTGTTCCGGTTAAATAGCAGACACATGATGGTTATGGTGTACAAAGCTGTCTGGGTGTAGAACTGGTGCTGCGACGAATATTTTACATAAGGCGTGTACTTTCTTTCCTTGTGCTTCTGTATAAGATTAGATTTAGAGAGGGGCAGATCACTTGAACATATATAAGTAGAAGTTTTTACAGCTATTATTGTTATGTAATGTTAAGCAGTGTTGAAAACTAGGCTTAATTTGAAAATGGTCGAAAAACGATTGTCGTTTTGGAGTTCGAACCGTCGACATGTAGCTACTTCAGCATCGATCGGCTTGAAAGCACTTTTATACCACTAGACCACTTTCTCCCAAAGTAGAGGTTCGTGGGCAATGCATAATTTTACAAAGCCTCCCTGAATGACTTGCAATCTTGATTGGCAAAATACAACTCGCACCAGTGGCAGCCACTGAATCTTTTAGCACCAACACGTGCCAATTTAGATGCACACATTTATGGACAAATGAATACAATAATACCTCAAAGTTTATTAACACGGTACTTTATAAATAAGGTTTATCGGAGGAACCCACTCGGATATATTAGTAGAAATTATTTAGAGCCTAAATTATTAGGGAGTGACTCGAGAAAGAATTTATCTTTGTCTCGATACTTCTTTGTACATTTTGATGTCAATTATCACGAGAAGTATAAATCGGCTAAAATGTCTGCTCTATATGTTCAGCAATAAACAGTTGTAATGGATTTTTTTCTTCAGGAGAATAATTACCGTTGCCTTTTTATTAGAAACATGGTGCATTTGGAAGAGTCTTTCACTTACCTGCAATATGGAATGATATTGTGTCAATTCAAAGAAGAAAATAACCTCTATAGTATAAATAATCCGTATAAGATATTTTGTCCACTTCAACTTTGGACAACATCAACTTTATTTTAAATTTTGTATGCTATAACTTCATTTGCTAGGGAGATGGGGTGACAGATATAAAGAAGAGGAAAGGAGAGAGAGCGAGATAAGGAGAGAGAGAGAGAGAGAGAGAGAGAGAGAGAGGGGCGGGGGAAGAGAGAGACTAAGATTTAGTAGTCAACATCAATTGACGTATAAATAAAATATCGGCAGAATCATACCAACACGGTAAATTTATCCACCCTCAGTCTACATGGCAATTTCGTCCCCTACTGGTTGGATCGGTGTCCCTTTTATGTGACCGGCTGAGACAAAGTCATGGTATCCCACACTGTCTCTGTGTGACAGTACGTAATTTTGTCAGACTTTAGTCTTGGGGTCTGTCTACAAAATATCCTATATAGTGCTGACTTTTGACGCTAAGCAACAACAAAATTTCATATCAAACATCTGATTTTTCAGAGCATTCACTCACAGACACACAGAGCGCTCGCGGAATCCACGCTTGTTCTTTGCGCTTGTAGAAGATTGTGCAGCGAGGTGTAAGATTTTTGCAACAAGCCTTTTTAACGCTCTCTCTAGTGTATTTTTCGTCTTCTAAAGTGCCCCCGTCCCGCCCCCTATAAACAACAACAACAAATTACACAAAAATTGTGTTGGGGAAAGGGGAGGGGGGTTCTTAGCAGTGATATTTACATTTCCATAACGATTTACACCAGCCAGCTCTATTGTCCTCGTGTTCTTTTCGCCTGACTCACAAATAATGCTGAAATTCAGTCTCGACAGAGCACACATCTAGTGGGGTCAGCTGCTACAGATAAAATGCTTTGCTGTGCAGAAATAGTGTATAAGATTATAGTGTGTCATTCGATTATATAAATCTATCCTATTCACACAAAAGTTGTAGCTATTTTTTTACCAGAGACAATAGATTTTAGCGAGACGTCTCACATGAAAGCTCAAAAGGTTATTCATACAGGGAGCTAGCGTGACGCACGCTCACTCTATTTCTTTCATGAAATCAAGGCTGTTGAGTAATGTTCAGACTAAGTATTTACTAAGGTTTAAAGAAGGAAGCAACCGCCTTAATTATCCTAACCCATATACGCAATTTTGTCCCTGTGAAAGCTCTCACTATCCCACCCTCTCTGGTAATGCGATGATTTTTAAATAATTATGAAGGATTTAAAAAAAATATTTATAAATTACATGCATTGGTAGTCTTTATTGACACACGAGAAAATGTGAATTTTATCGGGATATATAATTGGTTTATAAACTATGTTCCCTAGCAACTTTGCAAGATCAAACTCATAAAGCAGATTTATTCTTTACCTCTCTTCCTCCAAGAGCTCATAGCGTATCTTCTCTAGCTCCACCACCATACTATCCCCTTTCTCCTCTCTCTCTCTATCTCTCTCTCTCTCTCTCTCTCTCTCTCTTAATTTATATCTGTCTCTGTATTCTTCTACCTTTCTTTCTCTCTGTCTGTTTAATGTTCTCCATATCTCACTATCTTTCTATGCCATCATAGATGTCGTGACATTATTCTTTTGTTAGTGCTACAATACTCTTTTCTTTCTTTCCAAAGAGAAATCAACTCGTTCGTCAACATAAAATCATTCGATTTAATTTTTTTTTTCATTCAAAATATTAGCAAATAACATCACAGAAAATGAAATTCATAAAGTTGCTGAAGATTGCTATATATTAAATCCCCGTCTCGACATCAAAGGGCCCCTCCTCCACAGTGTAGATGCTGATGCTGTTACTGATGGACGAAGCCACGGCCAGGACCGGAACCAGGTCAATGTCTTGCAAGTACCTGTGTATCCCCGTGATGGAAGCACCGTTCGGGGGTGGGCAGAGAAGATAAATGGTATGAGAGCATATCTATTTTTCCGTTATAAGTTTTAAGTTTTTAAATCATATTAAAATTGAACATATTTAAATTAAGAAATCATTTCAAAGCATGTTTAGACTACCGTGTGTGATAAGCCTGTCCACTGGATGGTCGATTATATAGAAACATAACCTCAAAACTAAAGTTTTGGAAATTTCCGGACAAAAAGTCGATTGGTAAAGAGTGACTAGATATAAAAAGAATAAAGGACCTGGCTTCAGAGATCACGTTTTGATGTCTAGTTTTTAACATTACAGAATATTTTGTAGGTACTTTTTGTTGTGGTTCATGACACTGAACTATGTTGTGTCCTAAAATTATTCTAGATAAGTATTTCGTATTAAGAACCTGCCTGGATCTGGTTTCAAGTACGTAATGAAAACGTTGAAAATTATGAGATGCCACAAAAAAAATGGACCTTTCAGAAAAAAAATGTAAAAGCGACAGTTTGTTTGACGTCACGAATTTTTTGGTCGGGGATAGCGGAGCTGTTTATTAGATCCATGCGTCCAGATCTTCTAAATCGAAGGCTGTTGCTTTAACTAAATCGCCCCCGTGGACGCGAGCTACTGACCTGATGTCAGTGATCCCTATGTCCCCCATCTGGTCTGTGTCGTAGAGCGACTGCCAGGACGAGTACTTGCCGCCCGCCCGGTACAGGCTGTGGAAGTAGGGCTGCGGGCACAGGGCGTCTTCAGACAACACGTACACGTACAGGATCCCCGAGGAGCCTCCAGCCACGAACAGAACTGTCTTGCCGTCAAACTCTGCCACGTCCATGGCTTGCAGATCGGGGCCCTACAGTGGACAGAGGGAGTATATATATTATACTATCTGGGATTCCCGGCTTCGCTTTGATTTTGGAACAGTGCACGGAAATATAATGGTAAAAAATAAGTTATAGAGATAGAATTACCAAGCCAAAAAAGTTAAGCAAATGACATGTGATACAAATGTGTGCACACCACTTAAAAGACATAATTATCAATAGTCTTGATTACTCACGACAGGATGTTTACAGGATGTTTACAGGATTTCTTTTAGACAACATTTCTGGTTACTCCTTTTGATGCCAGGAAATAGATGGTTGAGTTATTTCGAGTTTAGATACAATATAGCATTCCACGTACAATCATTGGCTGGCGTAGGTCAAGATCAATAATTAAACTGAAGGTGTGTCCTTTTGCTTTATAAAATGGTTATTGAGAAGGATGGTCAAAGTGGAAACTGAATGAAATATGAATGGAAATGATGTGTCTGATGGTTGAAGAGGTATGAAATGGCGCTCCCCCATATGAACTCCAACAGCGATCTTAACGTTTCTCATGCAGTCGGTGACGGATCATCAGGTTTCATTCATGAATTGTGGGGATATTTCAAAGCTTCTTCTTTACTGACAACAGTGTTATATGCATTGTAAGAATGGAAAGGTGCTGGAATCCATTCATGTCTCTGTATTGTTGATGTACGTCACGGTTTCATTTAAAGGAGCAAAGATTGCCCGCTCTGTAATCCACTGTTGATTTGTATAATTTTGCAAACAAATTTCATGAGAAACAGTCTGTTTTCACCGTTCCTGAAAAACGCTGCAAGCGTATTGGTGTTGTGGTTGACATTTTAACAAATCCCTATAACTGTGATCATTTTAGGCAAGCGTCAACAACAATTATTGGCTCTTGTGCCTTGTGAAACCACTGAATATTTATCGAAAATATGTCTTATTGGGTCAATCTCTTTCCTCTTCCTTTTTGTAAAAGTATCGCGCAAGGGAAAAACGGTGTGCACTTTGGCACCTGAGAGCGGTAATTCTAAAACCTTTATCACTATGGACTTACCCCGTCACTTAAAAACAAAGACATCTGACTCAGGAATAATCTAAAATCTAGATCTGAATTATTTGACCAAGAAGCATGACTCAACTGTATCATGAGCGAAATTTAATTGTTGAAGATCTTGATCTAGATTAGATCTATTACGGTGACAGGTGAGAAAAAGAGACGTCGTTTAATACGATCCAGATAAACATACTTAGCACCAACATTCAATCCAAATTAAATCTCCTCAACCAAACAATCAAAAACATCACATGATCAACCATCCATATCTGGGCCTTTTGATACTGGTCGAAATCTAGATCTAAATCTACGACAAAGTAAAAACAAACATAGATCCACAACGTAGACCCAGCTTCAGATTTGCTACACAACCACAAAAAGAAGATACATTCACACGTATTAGATTTAGATCTACAACACCACTAACGCGTCCGCCTGACATCAGTCACACTGTTACACAGTTACACTGCTACCTACCCCGAATAATGGCAATACAGCACTGTCTTGCTCAACTACCCACATCTAGGCCTACTGGTCAGTTGTATGTAGCTATGTCAAGAGTTAAAAGCTATAGATCTAATTGCTTGCAATTTGCATTGGCACCGCCAATCTCTATGACTATGACAAGCTACACCAATAATGTTGTCCTCTAATCAGCATTAATATCATAATGGTGAGTACAATATTTTCTGTTAACATAACACCAATGCCAACATGGGTATTGATTTAACCTTTTAATCCCGCGAATCCACGGGCCTTTATATTATTTATATGCTACCATATCAACGAGGTTTAGGTTGTACTCAACGGATCACACGTTGACTTCCATTTTGCATTTTTTTTCAAAGAAAGCTTAAAAAAAAAAAAAAAACAACAACGAAAGAACAAAGAAGTAGACGATACAGTGAAGAAGGGGGTAAGGTAGAAAAAAAAGAGGAAAAGAAAAGGACAAAAAGTGGAGAATAAGAAAATGAAAGAGGGCTTGAAGACTAACAAGTAGAGACAGAGAAGGAAGTTTGTCGCGGAAGACAAATTGACAGAGAACTTTCAGTGCACGCAACACAGCGCGAGGACTGGAGAGCTTGGTGGGTGAAATGTTACAGGGAAAAATAACTATTAGTGCAAGGCTTGTAAAACGAAAAAAAAAATAAAATAGAGAGTAGAAAGCGGGCATGTCAGTGCATTTTCGTGATTGAGAATATAAATGCATACCTTAGGAGACGAAAAATACAACTAGGAGCAGACTGTTGCCTCTCACCGAGTTACCAAAATATATTTTAGAGGGTGGACCACTTCGGCTGGTAGAAAAAAATACGATCCGTCCCTGTGCAATCTTTTAAGAGCGCGTAGATCAAGCGTAAATTGAGTGAGCGCTTTGTGACATATACATAGTAGGGGCCTACCCTGTTGTGCATGCTTACCAGGAATGGAGACGTGGTCTCTCTGTCAGCCTGTGGGTTTGAGGAGGGCCCGGTGTAGGCTGTGTTGAACACGTCAGACATGTACTGCTTGGTGACCTTCTCAAAGCTGTCCACAGTGGTGGAGCCGATGCCCAGGTTGTCGGCGAGATGGATGGAGAAGCCCCGCCCTCCGAAAGTAAACGGTTTGTCTATGAGGCCGTCAGTGCGCACTCCGTCCACAGTGCTAATGGCCAGTCGACCTGGGACAGAACAATGATTAGCCTTGAATCTCTTGCTGCTTATGGATGTGCGTTGTTGTTTTTTTATTGTTCCTTTGTTCCACATTGTTTTATTTTTCTTTAAATTGATGTATACCAAGTCCCCAGAACCTTTAAATTTTGGTCTTTTTGCTGAGTTAGTGTCAGTACAATGTGACGGTTGAGACAATATTTCGGGTATCCCCGCACTGTCTCTCTGTCGCAGCACGTAAAATGTGCATATGTTAGTGTTGAGATCCGTCCGTGATATAGCCTTTCTGATAACGTTGGGCGTTAAGAAACTAACGAACCTAACCACGTGATCTTTTTATTCAATCATTTATACTTAGTACATTGTCCAATATGGATTAAAACATGGTCAAAATATGGTGAAAATATTTTTAACAAAGATCCTCATTGGAAATGTCCAGTATTATTGTTTCTCACCTAAAAGAGTGTCGTCCGCCAGCTGAGCCTCCAGTATACTGTCTCCGGTGTCAAATGCTAAATAAGAGAGATAGTGGGGGTTGAAATAATATAAGAGGGGGAAAATCAGTCTTGTCTTTATTTAAATTAAAAGCATAAGTATTGAGAATAAAGTTATGCCCTAAACTATCCACAAAACAGTGTGCATCGGGAAAGCCATTCACATAGCACTATAATTCCTTTTCAAATGCAAAGAATATGAAAAATTAATGTTTTTGTTACATGATGCTTAAAAGAGAAAAAAAAATATTTGAAAACTACTATATGAGACGCGCGGTAACATTTCAGCATCAATTAAACTGACATTATTTCAACTCGGAGGTAGAGGATAACATTTTTAAAAGTGAAACACATAAACGTTCCAACAGCGGTTCATTATTTTGAGTCAGTCTTTCCCTAGATGGTGATGAACTCCCCCCCCCCCCCCCCCCCTCCCCCCTTTTCACAAAAGAACCTGAGGTACGACGAAAAAGTCCTGACCTCAACGTAGATCTAGCAAAAACTGCTTGATGCAGCTCTTCCTACTTCATCATAACGGTAGGCCGGGCTTTCAAAATAGCTGCGAGACTACTATATATAATCATTTTATTTCTTGATTGTATGCATCGCCGTGTAGGCCTTCTTTACATACATGAGGGAGTGGTTAAGAAGCCTAAATTTGTCGGTATAATTAAAAAGAAAAGGCAACATTTTATTTGGAAGAACATGATGGGAATCGCCGAAGTAAAAGAACAAGTGTTATTGACCTCCTGCCTGCTGCAGCACTTTCGCCCTCTCGAAGTCTGTGAACTTGTACTCGTGGTTCACGTTGAGATAGCCCGCGTCCAGTGTGATGATGAACTCTCTCTGGCTCTTGAAGATCCACTCCATACGTGTAGCTTGGTACAACGAGCGCACTTTGAAGCCTTGCATGTTGATCCCTATTTGAGTGTTAATACAACAATGTCATCAGGGATATATTGCTGTAACAATTGATGAGTAATTAAATAGTATTTTGTACGCATTCAATCTTAAAAATTTATAATGCTTGTTTGTGTTGGGTTTTTTTAATTAAGGGAAAGAGAGGATGTACAGTTCTATCATCACATGATAATAGTAATAATATTATATTTAACGAGATTCGTTTTGATTTTTTTAAGCAGAGTTGTTTCCGTTCGACAGCAGTTTTGAGCTTTTGGAAAACTTATTATGAATGCGTACTGAACCTCTCAGATAATGGTCATGGATGTTTTGTAGACGTACCTCCATCTCTGTCACTTGGATCCATGTAGTAATCTGTCCAGCTCCTGTTGCCCAGAGCGAAAATCTCGCTGACTTGATCAGTGAACAGGTTGATACGGGCGATAGCATTGTTTATCTGAAATATTACATTACATGTATATAAAAATACAACACAGACTGATTACAATATTTAACCATGAAAATATTTGTAAACAACGTATTGGAAAAATACCATGAAAATCTGTGACTTTGAAAGCCTGTGTCTCACTTTAAATATCAACATACGGGGGGAAAGGCACTGTGTTACATCAGCGTAACTATGAAAATTATAGACAAGGCACGCCATTACAGTCATTCCCTAAAAAAAGCATCTGAATATCTTTTGCACATGTTAGTGGATTTACGGTATTAGCCTGGGTACCCAGAAGTAAATAATAATCTACGAAACAGAAATTCACTGGGAATTCTGAACTACCCTGTGTATAGGCAAGAGCGTTGGGATTTTGTATGGGCATCTTTCCCCCGTACAATTTTAATCATCGTATATTAATAAAAAAAAATGATTTAGGAGTTAAACCGAATGCATCATGACAACAGAGTATATACAATATTTGAGGGCAGTTTTGGGGTCAGGTAGGATCTGTTCTTTCGCCTTAGTAGACAAAATACTTTCATCGCGTCTAGACAAGCGTGGATCTGCGAGAGCCCTGTGTTTTAGTACTCTGTTATTGTGTCCTACTAACACCGCGACAGGTTTGACCATGGGGACCCTTGCATCGAAGGACAGAAGACCTACTGGCTGGGACACGCCACTGGGGGCGAACTAACGCAAGCAGTATAGCGTTTGTCTCCCAAGCAGGAGGCGTTGGTTCGAAGACCGCGATCGTTCAAAAGTCTATTTGCCTGATCTCGTCTTCTACTGGTTGGATCGGTGTCAGTATAATGTTACCGGTTGAGACAGGAGTCCAGGTCTTCCTGCATTATCTCTGTGCCGCAGGATATAAACTGTCAGATGTTAGTCTTGGAGCCCGTCCTCAATATAGCCCATGTAGTGCTGACGTTTGGACGTTCAGTAACCAACTCTCCTCAATTCAGCAGGGGCACATCAAAGGACATTAGAACTACCTTCTGGGACACACCAAGTGTGATTAGACGTACCGGCAGAGTGACAAAGGCAGTGCGCCCATTGTCCGTGATGATCACGTCATGGGGCTCGATGTTCTGCTCCAGGTTGAGCAGGGTGCCGCTCGGGTCACGCACCGGGAATGTGCGGAAATCTTTCCTCAGTAGATCGCTTTAGGGAATACACAGTAAATGCACTAGCTAGAATTGGAGCAGAGAGCATGATATGCAATACATTGTTCTGTAATGTGTTTTGTCCCTTATTAATAATCAGCCAGCTTAAGAGGTAGAGGCGGACATTTTTACAGAAAGATTGCAGTTGGGAGAGTATCGGAGAGAGGTAGAGGTAGAGAGAGAGAGGGAGAGAGAGAGGGAGAGAGAGAGAGAGAGAGAGAGAGAATAATTAAGACAGATAGGTTAAAATGAAAGGATTTAAATAGTGTGGGTTGGTTGGTTGGTTGGGTTGGTTTAACGCCCAACAGCAGCACTATATAGGCTATACTGTGGACGAGCCCCAAGACGGACGTCTGACAATTTTTATGTGCTGCCACACACGAGACAGGGCGGGGATACCATGACTCCTGTCTCAGCCGGTCAACGGGAATGTGCGGAAATCTTTCCTCAGTAGATCGCTTTAGGGAATACACAGTAAATGCAAGAGCTAGAATTGGATCACAGAGCATGATATGCAATACATTGTTCTGTAATGTGTTTTGTCCCTTATTAATAATCAGCCAGCTTAAGAGGTAGAGGCGGACATTAATTTTTACAGAGAGATCCAAAATGAAAAGATCGCAGTTGGGAGGGGATCAGAGAGAGAGGTAGAGGTACAGAGAGAGAGAGAGAGAGAGAGAGAGAGAGAGAGAGAGAGAGAGAGTAAATAAGACAGATATGTTAAAATGAAAGGATTTAAATAGTGTGTGAATGAAATGTTAATTAAATAATTTTTTAAACTAAATAATTTTCTTTTTTACGACTGGGTATAAAAATACCACTGTCGTTTATTTTAAACAAAACCATTGGTGCTTTTAAACAATATTCTGGAAAACAGATGCTATGCCTCCTCACTTTTTTTTTAAAGAAAATCTTGTTTGAAAAAAAGTCCACGAAATTAAATTGACTTACATATAGTTGAGAAGGCCCGCTTCGCCACTGAAGTAATCAGTGAAAGAGATGGTGGATGAGATGATTGGGGTCGCATCGTTGAAATCTATACCGAGCTGGATCTTAGAGATGGAACCATCAGGGTCCCTGTACTGGCTGCCTTCTTGCGTAGGTTTGCCTTTGTTAGACACCAGCAATATGGCGCAGTCTTCGGTAAACTCCAGGTCGTAAGGGTATGGACCAACTAGATGAGAAAATAGATTTTTAAGGACTTGTAAGCTTAAGTAACCTGTTCCACTGAAGGATTTATGGGACAGAACATGATTGTGCGAACATAGTTAATCATTGCACATACCCTTTCTTTTTTTGTCGTATAATTATTACTAAGACGCTGGAAACATTAACAGTAAGCAATATAGTTATATATAAATTGCATATGCACATTGTGCGGTATCAATTAAATAATCTTTTTCTAAAACTAACAGTACTCGATGTAGATCTATACATATCAGAATTCTCTGAGACCTACACATTATTTGTGTGGTTTAGCTAGTCTGTAATGAAAATGAATAATTGCTGGTAGGACGTGTTGGACTTTAATTTTTTTTCCTTCAGGTGATTTCTTAAAAGAATGCCTCAATATGTTTTCTATTCTCTGGTCGAATAATTTAAAAAGAAAAAAAGGCTTATGCATTTTTCATGTTAAATTGTCACCGACCCGACCAGAAATTCTTGCATCCCCTGCTGTTGTCCCTATATCACCTGTAATGCGCTGAATCTCGTCCAGCGAGGTGGAGCCGAACGCCAGCGGCTGGAAGAAGACGACCCGACCGTCGGCGCTGCGGGATGAGGGGTTCACGAACGAGATGGCCACTCGTGGCGAGGCGCCCAGGACCTGTGGCCGGCAGATCTCGATGTCCAGAGGGTAGCCCTCCAGGTTGGGGTTGAAGCTGTGCTCCAGGAGCTGGGTGGGCGTGCCGTCCACGGCCAGGGTGAACGCGGTCAGGCGCGCGGGCTCTTTGGCTAAGAAGGGGGTAAGGATAGACTTATGACATGGATGTTTTTGAATGGTCAATGGAAGTTATAGTTTATGTATTTAGAAGCAAAAAGGAGGAAACAAATATCGCAAGTGTGGAAAGAATATAAGCAACATTTTTTTTAGAGAAATAAGTTAATAATTGAACACGAATAACGAAAAAAATCATATTGGCAGCATTTGTGAGGAAATTGAGATAACAGTGTCTAACTGGTAGAAGTTCATCTTTAGTTAAATAAGAACTGTCTAACCTAGCGTTTCAATACCCCCCCCCCCTTGTGGTGGTAAACATTGACCATGACCTACTCACCAACGACATAAAGAATGTTTGTATTGTAGTCAAATTCTAAAGTATTTTGTGTACTGGCGTTGATCGTTTTGGCCCCGTTGTCATCGTTCAGTCGAATGTAGGCTTTAGGTTTGAGGACCACGTAGGCAAGGGCTGTGCTGGCAAGCAGCACTGTGAAGCACAATGTCTGCACGGTGAACAGCATCATGTGCGCTTTCCTGGGGAGCAAATTTAGAAAGTCTTAAGATTTTGTATGAAACAGGCTGTGGGGGAGATGTGGATCACGATCATAATGTGATACAGTGAAATCGGCGACGGAGATAATAGTCCTTGGGGAAAAGTGCGCAATGTATCATGAATATTCCTTTAAAACGCAAGTCCGCCATTTATCCTGTTATCGTTTGTAAAAGCCAAAACACACCTACATATGATGTCCTGTTCTTCTCAAACTAATATGCAATTCTTCGTAATATCGCTATGTAATAATGTATGTTTTTTTTTATCAAAATAAGTACAAAAACCAGTAAAGCTGAAATGGAATATACTTATGTAATGGATCATGCTAAATATAAAGCACACCAATATGAGAGAAGTTATGACATGAGCACCAATAACACCAACTACAGCAACAGCAACAACAATACCAATAATTAGGCCTACAATACTAGTAGAGAAAACAAAAACAATAATTGCAAAAACCAAGCAGGAACAAAAGTTCCTCACCTGGAGAAATTCGCCGTAAAAGAACTGGATGGCCAGAGACAACACAGTGAGATCTCGGCATACACAGTCCTCGCTGTTCTTATCTTCTAGGCTCAATATTGTTATATAATAAGGTCTTGTAGTAAATGTCCTGAATGCGGATGCTTGGTGGATGCTTGGCGGATGCTTGGCGTTGCACTGTTTAGATCGCGGTTGTTGCTTTATTTTTTTATCCATTTATTTTTCTTCTTAGAGGTATATGTAAATAAAGAAACCATCGCCTAAATTCATCTACATTCAATCCATACCTTATCCATGAGGAGCTCACTAATATTTTTCACGTATTCATTCTCAATGTCAACATGGTTATACGGGATTTTGTTTATATATTGTTTAACTTCTAGGCAATAAACCATTAAGACTGTTATTTTTTACGAACAGAAAGTACCTCTTTGCACAATTATAACAAACCGAGTCGTATATAGTACAAGTATGACTTTTACCATATCAACATGTGCGGTACAGATTGATTGTTTTTTGTATCATAGACGAAATTCCCTCTATTCTTTAAACACTCATCGCCTTTTGATTTTTGTCAAATATCTTTCTTTCGTACCGATTCCACCGTCAAGATATTAACAGGGTTATTTCACCCTGAGGCGACTAATACTTGTCGTCTCCTGTACAGAAAATAATTCCCATTGGTCACTCATTTAAGGTAAATTATTGTGTCAATTGCACACAAAAAATTATGATTATTTCCTTTGTTTACGTTTTCCTCTACATTTTATATGGAACGGTCATTTTCTTCACAGCCTTTAGATGCTCATTTCTTTGTAAATACGCACCACGCAGCATGCGATTTTCAAAACTGAATATTATACATAAGGCTTTTGTTTCATGAAATTTCCCTCTCGTTACGAAAGCAATATTGCTATTGAAAACGAGGCCATGATCATCACTTTTAAAGCTTTTGTAGACGAAGCCCATCTCTACTCAATAAAGAGATTGCAATAATGATAAAGCATATAGCACTCCTTCAAAATGGTCCACCCATTACCTACTTAGCAACCTCTCTTGAATGATTAGGACATTCACTTTGTATAACACAGGACGGGCCATTGCCTATTCGCGCTTATCTTTGTGACGACATCGCGCATCTAGGAAGCTACCCAGATAGCGATGCCCTGTTCATAGGAACCGAGTTACACAAGAACGGTTTTTCGTAGGGAGTCCTCAGACTGCCTCGTTTCTTAACAGCCACGACTGGGGTGTGGAGCACAGGAAGCTGTCTGCAAGTAAGACACTTTAAATTTATAACCGCTGTCTGCAAGTAAGACACTTTAAATTTATTACCGCTGTGAGTGTTTATTTTGTAAAACGCGTGATGTGATAAGGCAGTAATTTTTCCATATTGCTTTTTTTCCCAAAAATTTCATCTTGTATAAATATTTCCTAAAATTCGTTGGTTGATATTAACATTAGTATGGTATGAGATTTTAATTGACATTATTACTATTTTTATTATTATTATTATTGTTATTATTAGTAGTAGTAGTAGTAGTAGTAGTAGTAGTAGTAGTAGTAGTATTGTTATTATAAGTAAGCACGCACTGGTTGCGAATAGAGGCGGCATCAGTCGCAAGGCTGGACGACAACAACACTTAAATAGAACTAGAAAAGGAGATGGCTTACAAATACCCAGTATAAATAAACCGAGAACCAAATATATTTATTTCCTTTCAGTGGAAGGCTACGACCCTAACAGCATCGCCTGGCACAAAGACTGCACGGAGCTGGTGGTGGTCAGCCAGGGAACCATGCACGTTCTCAACGGCGAGCTGGTGGACCCCAAGCCCAGCGTGGATGTTCTCATCCCCAGACTGGGCCTTAATGTGGACAGGAGGACTGTTCCATTCAGGATTGTTTCTGCTGCTGCTAGCCTTTCTCAGTGAATTAAGTGGCATGGTAGGGAATGCAACTACTTTATAATAATACTGTATACTGAAAATAAATTGGACAATCTAAACGTAGCAATTCTAAGGTGACAGTGATAAGGGGGCTAGCGGTTGTGTTCAAGAAGACGACATTGAATGGTGTTGTCGTGGCAGAAAACTCATTTAATTAAAGATTTTTTTAGGTAAAAGTAAGGAAAATATTTTACTTATTATAAAGCATGCTATCACGTTATTAATATTTTGGATGTAGACCTTCTTAATGACTGTGATGAAGCCGAAAAAGTGATATAATTCAACTTTAACGAGACTGATATTATGCAGAATCTTTTTCTCGTTTTCTTTTTATATTTTTATCTGCTCTCTTTGTACACGATTTTCCTCTGTTCTCTGTCTCTGTCTCTCTATCTCTCTGTCCCTATGCATCTCTGTCTCTCTCTCTCTTTCTCTTTCTCTATCTATCCACCTCTCTCTCTCTCGCTCTCTCTCTCTATCTCTCTCTCTCTCTCTCTCTCTCTCTCTCTCTCTCTGGTTAATGTTCTCGCTAGCTTTTTATGCCTATTAATTTTCGCTACACATCTTCCTTATTCCCTAAATATTCACCTTTCGCCCTCGAAGCTAAGAGAAGAGAATGAGTGTCACCGGTGTTCTACAAGTGTGGGTCGCAGCCCTGCTGGTCCATCTGGCAGCCTCTAAGGTAGTCCTGAGGCCTGAGGGATTCCTCAAACTCCCTACTTACGTTGGGACAACGACGTTCAACGCCGGCGTAGCGAACAAAGCTGCCTACGATTCTGTGACAAATCTGCTCTACGTTGTCGGTAAAGACAATAGCCTGATGTTATTCTTTTGGCTAATATTTTGACTAGACTATTTTGTCTTGTGGACTTAACATGAAACGTCGATTATGAGAGTACAACTGATAATGATACTATTACACGTTAGCCAAATGATTTAATTACAAAAAAAAAGAAAAGAAAAAGGTTAATGTTTTCTTGGAACTGGTAGAAATGTTGAGAGTAACGTATACCGTATTTACGTATTTTTTGGATGGCGAATTTCTTAAAACTTTAATTTGATTCATTCATTTTAAACGAAATTAGAGAGCACATTGTTTAAGGAAAGCATTCTGAACAACGTTACTTTTATTTCTTTATGTTTTTCATGAAAGATGTGGGTTTATTTCTTGTTGTTGTTGTTGTTGTTGTTGTTGTTGTTGTTGTTGTTTTTAAACAACTGGAACGTGCTTAAAATGAGCCTAATGTTAATATGTATTTTCTACTTCCCATCAGGCCATGATAATGATGTTATGCAAATCATCAACATGAAGGACAGTCTGACCAACCCAGTCCACGCCCGCTCCATCAGATTTGATCCTCTCAATCAGGGATTCCCAAACGATGTCAAAGTAAGGGATCGAGCTGTGAATGACACATTTCCCAATTCATTTACGTTAATCTCTCTCTCTCTCTCTCTCTCTCTCTCTCTCTCTCTCTCTCTCTCTCTATCTCAATATCTAAAATGCCTGGATTTTTTTTAAAAGGGTATTTTACATGAACAGGTTTGCCGAGGCGGCCTGCCTACTCTGGAGTTTTTAGCAATCAGCTTTGAGACAAAGAACAATCTAGAACAGGCCCACGTTCACCTCTACCAACTGCTGGAACAGCCAGGTGATGCCCTGGTCCGGCTCAAGACCGTCGCCACGGGTGAGCTCATGTGTATTTTACTTCCAACATGAGTGAAACAATAGCATTGGTACCACTGCGTGATAGAGAGAGGGGATGAAAACTATGCCATCAGACAACTCGCTTTTCTAAAGAGAGAGTGAGAGTGAGAGAGAGAGAGAGAGAGAGAGAGAGAGAGAGAGAGGAGAGATAGAAAAAAGGAAGATTGAGAGGGAGAGAGAGAGAGAGAGAGAGAGAGAGAGAGAGAGAGAGAGAGAGAGAGAGAGGAGGGGTCAGGGCGAGTGAGGTAACAGAATAAATTGAGAAACGGAAAAGTTTCGAGGAGTGCCGGCTTTAAGGCGGGACCCGTGGGGTCCAAGGCCCCGGTCTCCCCACAAAAGGGTGCTCTCAACCAGAAGCGACCCCCCTCCCTCTTTAAAACGCTTTGTAAAATTATGCATATAAGGGGGTAAAGGGCCCCTCTCCTAAGCTGGTCCCAGGGCCCCCTGCAACCTAATCCGGCACGCACTGGTTGCGAATAGAGGCGGCATCAGTCGCAGGGCTGGGCAACAGCAAGACTTAAATAGAACTAGAAAAGGAAGTGGCTTAGAAATACCTAGTATAAATAAACCGAGAACCAAATATTTTCGCTTCCCTTATCCATTTAGTGGAAGGCTACGACCCCAACAGCATCGCCTGGCACAAAGACTGCACGGAGCTGGTGGTGGTCAGCCAGGGAACCATGCACGTTCTCAACGGCGAGCTGGTGGACCCCAAGCCCAGCGTGGATGTTCTCATCCCCAGGCTGGGCCTTAACGTGGACAGGAGGACTGTTCCATTCAGGTCAGCTTAGGACCATTCCATTCAGGTCAGCTTAGGAATGTTCCATTATGGTCAGCTTAGGATTGTTCCATTAAGGTCAGCTTAGGACCGTCCCATTAAGGTCAGCTTAGGACCGTTCCACTAAGGTCAGCTTAGGACCGTTCCATTAAGGTCAGCTTAGGACCGTTCCATTAAGGTCAGCTTAGGACCGTTCCATTAAGGTCAGCTTAGGACTGTTCCATTAAGGTCAGCTTAGGACTGTTCCATTAAGGTCAGCTTAGGACCGTTCCATTAAGGTCAGCTTAGGACTGTTCCATTAAGGTCAGCTTAGGACTGTTCCATTAAGGTCAGCTTAGGACTGTTCCATTAAGGTCAGCTTAGGACCGTTCTATTCAGGTCAGCTTAGGACTGTTCGGTTTTGTTCGACTGAGGTCAGCTTAGGATTGTTCTGTCCTGATCAGCTTAGGGTTGTTCTGTCCTGATCAGCTTAGGACTGTTCGGTTCAGGTAGGCTTAGGACTGTTCGACTGAGGTCAGCTTAGGACTGTTCGACTGAGGTCAGCTTAGGATTGTTCTGTTTAGGTCAGCTTAGGATTGTTCTGTCCTGATCAGCTTAGGACTGTTCGGTTCAGCTAGGCCTAGGATTGTTTGGTTTAGATCAGCCTAGGACTGTTCGGTTCAGGTCACCTAAGGACTGTACGGTTCAGGTCACCTGAGGACCTATCCATTCAGGTCAGCTTATTATCAGATAAATGAGGTATTAGGATCTCGTCTTTCAATCAGCTCAAAGTCTGCTCATCATTTTATGATAAGTTTTAACATAAATAAAATATTATTTTAACGTCAATATAAAAGTAATAACTTATGCTGTTTGTGTCTGTTAATAATAATGACATCCAAGCAAGATAAACATTGTGAGTTGTATTTGCGACACCTTTATTGCCCAAAATAGTATTTATAAGTTGTTGTTTTTTTAATGTAGCCTTGCAATAATCGTGAACAGCGAAGGTTGCTAGATAATTATTCAAATGACCCTGACTTTGCGACAAGGCATTGATAAAACCTAGGGCCTGGTGATACTTTTTTAGGGGGAGAGGGGGATATATAAACCAAGTTGTGTTTCTTTTTCCAAGAGATGATATATGTATGACAAAATACAATCATATCATAACGAAAACCAACGATGTGTGGACTAAACTGTAGCCTCAGTGTTTCTATTTCAGTGAGACCGCTATCACGTCTGCCCGAGTGCGCCAAGTGATGACGAAATGTGACACGGGCTCCTACACACAGCTGATCTCCCATGTTGAAGACCTGGAGCCAAACTTCGTCGTTGTAGACGATGACAACATTGCGTACGTTCTCATGCAGGTAAGTAACAGTTACTGAATGACTGCTGGGGTGTAGGTTCAGATAGTCTATGATGTTACTTCGGAACTATAGACATTCATGTTTTCTTGTAGAAATACCAGATAATATTATTTTCGTCACACGAGGAAACACTTTGAATACGTAGCATGGAGGAATAGAATCCAGGAAAGAAAGCGTTTAGCTACTTATTTGTTGTTGTTTTTTTCTTTTTCATTTTCTTCTTTTTTATGTACAATATTTATTTGAGGTTCTTGCCTCGACTTTAAAACTGTGTATTTATTTATTTATTTTTTTACTTTTTTCCCCACCCATTTTACGTCGTTTGGTTAAAAAATGCAAAAAGGCCAACAACAAAAACTGTCTACAACAATGTCGTAGCATCGTACAAACGTGCAATTAACGATCGTAATCCTCAAGCGACTTTGAATCGATTGGATAAAAAAAAATTATACATGTATCAAGTTTACAATCTTTAAAAAAATATATATCTTGTAAATGTCTGTCTTTCCGTGCCAGTCAAACAACGCTATTGGCCGAATGGACCTGCAAGATCCTCTTACCCCAATGTCGTATCATAACATGGGACGCAAGGATTGGTCGCAGTACAAGATGGACACCAGTTATGAAGATGGAGGTCGGATTTTGGTTGGGACTTATTGTTTAATTTTTACTGTAAAGTTTATAAAATTTTATAAAAGTGCATAATTTAAGTTTTGATAACCCAGAGAAGTGTTTTTTTCAATAGGCAAATTTACACGATATGCAACCCAACGTGAAACAAATTGAACAAACAAATGATTGGAAAGCAAAACAAAAACTATTATTTGGGAATACTGATGATAATGATGATGATGATGATGATGATGATGATGATGATGATGATGATGATGATGATGATGATGATGATGATGATGATGATGATGATGATGATGATGTTTGTATTTTGGTCGCGGTTTTGTATCTAGTATAAATCCAATACATTTCGTGCATGTTACTGGAGCTGAATTAACGGTGCTCTGTCTTTGCCAGGGATCAACCAAAACCCGCACTCTATGACCAGCCTGTACCAGCCGGCACACGCAGTGGCCTTCAAGTTCGCAAATAAGACCTGGCTGGCCACGGCCGACACAGCAAACATCCGCCGGCACAACATCCGCTCGGGGTCCACAACTCTGTGCAACTTTGACGAGAGCGTCGTGGGCGCGACTTGGACCAGGTCCAATAGTAAGGCTGGCTAGATATCGCAAACCTTTGACTAGCCTCTCAGATATCCAGTAAAAGTGAAATCCATGGCGCAAACAGGGGCACCAGATGCGATTCGGACCGTGTGTCTCCAGTTTGTCAGTAGAGTCGAAATAATAAACCTAGTTTGTCAGTAGAGTCGATATAATAAACCTTTTAATAATAATTATTTCCTTCAAAAATTACAAACAAACAAAAGATTGGCAAACAAAAAAGTGAAGAATGACTACTGAGGTCACTCTGATTTATGATAATTATGTTCAATTTGGGAGAAGCGTCTTATCTTTTTAGCTCCATGTCTTGGTGTTTTGGTATAAAATAGATTCAAATTCGTAAAAGTTTTGAGTTTATGGGAATCATCGTAAAATCATTTTTTCGTTCTTACGCCATATATGAAAAACCCCAACTAAAACGGGTTTAAAAAATCCTTCGTTATCCTCTGTCTAGCGTTCAGCAGTTTCATGGATGCTAATACAGCCGCGCAGCTGAAAACGAACATGAGCTCAAACGCCATAACAGGTAACAATTAATTGCATTTGGGGAACTTGCAATAATGTAGCGTTAAGTAAAATCAAAATAAGTTATTCTGTTGTTGCGAAGTTCACTGTTGTTTGATTCTTATGGCCTGATTATTGTGTTGTTGTTTTTTGTCTTTTTTTTCCTTCTTTTTTTTTAAATATTTTATACGTGTATCTGTATAAGCCTATTTATAGATTTACTATTTATCTATGCATGCGTCCAAATGTATGTTTATATATCTCCAATCTCCTTAACTGTATTTGTCCATCCACTAACAAAGTTATTTGTCTCAATCAATGAATTCGTAAAAGAAATAATCAGTACCAACATTTCCCATGATAAAAATGGAAACTCTAGCGGGCAGAATTAAGGGATGGGGTGCGAAGAGACACCTAATGTTTCGCTAAAATATTATAATGTAATATAGAATTAAATTATGGATGATCGAAATCCCTCACGTGTTTTTTTGAATGCAGGGAGATTGCCTTTCTGTCAGCTCAAAACATTCCAAGACGGTTACAATCCTCTGCAGTAAGTAATTTATAAATTGCTAGCATCTGTATTTATGTTCAATCATAATTTTTTTAACCCGATCATGTTACTTCATCACTATCCAAAAGCTACATCTCAGCATGACGATCATTAAATTATTATTGATTTTATTTCTTTTTAATTTCTGAAGCAGTTCAAACCATATGAACCATTGTCCAGTACTGAAATACTTTTTTAAAGACCTGACTTCAGTGCTATTAAACTAATTGACAATGGATGGATGGGAATTAATTATTCTTAATTTGGTAATAGGCAGCAACCAAAAAGAAACCCATTACTTTTCAACGAATTAAATAGTTTTTATTTGATTAAACAATCATACCCGTTACGGTTTCCTTCAGACTGAGCTACAGTTACCTGACAACGTACGGGGGGCGCGGCTGGTCCCTGATCGACGCGTCCGACATGAGCCGGGTCTACGACAGCGGGGACATCATGGAGACGTACTTCGCGAGCAGCGCCGCCACTGACAGTGACAAGGCAGTCTACAACAGCTACTACCAGGCACCCCAATCCGCACAGTCGCAATACGTAGATAGAACATCGATCAACACAGTGAGAAGAAGAATAAATAAAGCAGCACAATCTTGACGATAGGCCGATCGGTCAAGCAAGCTAATTAACCTACTACAATAACTCACAAAACAATCGTTTTTGTTGTTTTCCTCATATGTGCTAATCGGTTTAAAAATAATTGAAGGAAAAAATCAAAATGCGAGCTGCAGCGCCTCAGAATAAATAGGCGATGAGCCCAGAGTTAACCCCTGCTTTTTATCTTAATTCTACAAACAGGCCCCTGCGTGTCCAAAGTTTGGATGTTTTTGTTGTTTATTTTCTTATTGCAGGGCCCGAACCCCACAGCTATAGCTACGGGCAACATCAACGGAACCCAGGTGGTTGTGGTTGCAAACGGTAACATAGGGGGTCTCTACACATTCTCCATCACTCTGGATGGCAGTGGCGCCCCCCAGGTCGGCTTCGAGGGCTTCATTAGGCGAGGCAGCCCCGGCCTCACGTGGGCTAACGCTTACGTACGTTCGGATGATGCAGTGGGAGAACCGGGAATCGAGGACTTGCTGTGAGTAAACCTGTTTTCATTTATCCCATGGTGTAAACCTGTTGCATTTGTGATCGACTTTCGAGTCAGCTTTTATTTTTTCTCCTATGACCATATATTTTTCCACTTCCAGAGAATCCTTTGAGGCGTCATAATCAAAAAAGTGCACTTCCCGCTATTGTGCTTGGAACGCCAGTTTTTCTGTTGCTTATATAAAAAATCGCCATTTATAAATTAATAAAACTCTCCAGAGCACCGGTGTCATTTTTTTCCTATTATTAAATTTTATCTATTGCATTGGATTCGTATTCGGTAGTTCCTGCCTGCCCAACCTCTCTGACCCACAGACACCGCGAGCTCACGCGTTGATATGCCGCGAAGAGGGGCCGCCATGTTTTGTGAGCGATCTAGTGCTACTTATATATCTATGTAACAATAACAATAAAACAACAACAACAACAATAAAACAACAACAACAACAACAATAATAATAATAATAATAATAATAAATCTAGTGCTACTTATATATCTATGGTATAAACACAATTTTTTACATGCACATGTTTTCACTAAAAAAGTCTATTGATAGATTTTCCGTAATTCTTGATTTCTCTGTTTCTCTACTTCATATTGCAGTTGGATTGAAGACGAAGGGCAGCATGTGGTGGTTGCCATCAGCAAAATTGCTGGAGTTGCAAGTTTTTACGAAGTACAACTCCAATAGTAGAGAGAAAAAGCAAACTAAAAGTGCCTTGACTAAAAGTTGCAATTTGAACTGTGTGCTTCGAGAGAATAAGAAGATGAAAATGTAAATTTCAAATAAAGGTCATGTTAAGTGTTAATTCAAGTTGGAATTGATTGCAATTATATCTTGAACTGATTTTAATAAAAGCAGCAGGTTTCTTTTTAATGGAGGTGCGTGTATTTCTTTTTATCTTCTTTGTCTTAATTTTGGTTCATGAGATTGATCTTTTTAACAAAGAGATAGTCTAATAACGTTAATTATTATGAATAAACTCTTAAACGTTTTTATAAACTGTAGGTTTACTTTGAACTTGCATCTGCTTATTTTCAAAAAGGTCTTTGTTTGATCTACATTTTTAACATACTGGCAAAAAAAAAAAAAAAAGAAAAATGCAAGAGGGGTATGCTTGAAACAATTCGTGTGATCTGGAGTTATTATAAAAGAATATTGAAAACAATTTGTTTAAGTCAGTATCTGGAATGTGGTTCTCACAAAGGGTTGCTCCACTTAATTAAGGTATGAGTTCAATTCAATAATTAAAAGTGTTTCGATGTCCATAAAGTTATTTTGATGTAAATTAGTAGTTTTCCATATACACGTTCTTGTTTGTTGTTTTGTAACTATTACACCATTTACCATTTCTGACTTTATGGCTTCTAACTAGGTTACGTAATTTTCAAAAGGGCATTTATGATAGCATTAATCCTAGTGCAATGTATATTAATAGTATAAT
>RQTK01000080.1:227457-271751 GCA_003991915.1 Elysia chlorotica
AATAATAATAATAATAATAATAATAATAATAATAATAATTATAATTATAATATTAATGTTTATTGCACTAAGATGAATGTTAGCATAAATGCCCTTTTGAAAATTACTTAACCTAGTTAGAAGTCATAAAGTCCATGTTCTTACTTAACCAAGAAATGTTGCTTGCAGAAAGAAATGGTAAATGGTGTAATAGTTACCTAACAACAAACAAGAACGTGTATATGGAAAACTACGTATTAAAGGATCCCTCATTCTAATTATCTAGTGATGTGACGAAGTTGATAACTATGAAATTGCATGTGTGAGTAAAAGGTTTTGTTGTCGTTAAAAAAGAGGGGCATATTTAAAAAGCTGTATGTTTCTCATACAATACAATGCAACAAAGTTTCAAAACTTTGTTCTGACTGACTGGCTAGGGTTGATGATGAAATGTACCAACACCATACATTGCAATGGGTCCAAGCCTGTAAAGCAGTACTGTGCTGGGTAAATTGATTTCAAAAGACAACCTAAAAATCATGAATTTTGAGAAAACAATGTACACTTCATGAGCATCTATTGTCTTTTTTTCTAATGGTAATAATTGCCAAATAGAGAAAAAAAAAGTATAAACATGCGCCCTTTGAAAACAAAGTTCAAGCAAATTAAGACAAAAATCTTTTGCTAGATCTGATCTGATACATAACACTATACTTTTTTTCTTTTATGAATAAATCCTTTTTTATATAGATAACATACCAATAATTATGGTAAAATTTAAAATGAATAACATAATTTTTTTTGTTATATTATTTTAGTAAATTATCTTCAATAATTGAAAAACATAACTATAACATGACCCAAAACAGAAATAAATACATAACTTTAAATTCAAAGAGAAGAATCGAAATTTATTTGCTTAAGGCATAAAAATAGTTTACAAAAAAATGTTGGTTCACTGCGAAAATAATCTTATTTAAAGACCCAAAAACATAAAAAAAAAACATACCTTTGGTTTTATAGTTAAATTTGTTTTTTTTTTTTCATTTCCTCAACATAGTCTTTTTAAAAAGATACAATTTATATACACAACAAATGCTTGAAATTGTATGCAAGTCAAATGCTGGGTTTAAGTATATAAGATTAAGATTAATATTGAAACTATGCTTTGACATAAATGGTGAATTATATAATTGTTCCCTTGAGATGCAGAACTTAAAAAGATATATAAGTGAAATATTAATATCAATCTACCTTTTGTGAATTACAGTAAAATAACATTCAAATCAATATGCCTCATAGAAGAGTCTGTAAACCTGAGAAGAGACATATTGAAACGTATAAAGACTATAATTATAGGTCTGTGAAAAAAATTTGTTTTAATGTGTCAGCTTCTTAAATCAATGGCAAAGGCAAAAAATGATCAGTTGAGTATTTTGTAATCATGTCTCATTGACCTCCACCACACAATACATAAAGATGAAATTGGTATGAGAACGTACAAGGCAACATAGGAAAAACAGTAACACCTAATAATGCCTAAAATACTCAGCAACAAAGAATGCCAAAAAAAAAAAAAAAGTCAGATCTTGGCACAAACATTTCATTATCCTCAAAAGCAAGAGGATATAAAATCAAGCTACTCTTAAAGGTAACATTTTAAGTACAAATATATTTAACAAATATGCCTATTCAAAGAGAATTAAATACAATGGATGCATGTGCCACTGTTTATTATTTGAATGTGACAGTAAACTTGTATGAGAAAAAGTAAAGTACCACCACAAATTTATCTTAGATGAAAGATCTAATTTACATGAATCAGCTGAGATAAGCGCTGAATTGATTGTATTACTTTGTTTTGCTTGATAATACTATGAGATTCAGGAAGGGACTTGCAGCACATTTAATACTTTTAAATATGATTACAGTCAACTGCAGAAGAAATTACTGCTTATAATGTTTAAGAGTTCTTGCAGAAGGGTCATCTGTCTTTAACCATTTCGGCATCCAGTAGTATGGAATCCAGTAGGACTTGCCTGGGTAATACTTCTCAAAAAGTTTCCTGAAGTAAAGGGCTTCTTTGGTGTGGGGTGGGTTGTGAGGGTACAAAGTGGAAGCAGACTCCAGTTCCTCCTGGCTTATCTAAAAATGTTTAAAAAAATAAATGAGGCAAAGAATATAACTAAAAATGCATTTTAAAAAAACGAACTGACACAACAATTACTGCTTCCTCCTCTTCCTTGAACCACAAACAAATCGAAAGTGCTATAAATATTGATTCTTTTTATTTTCTAAGTGTGTGCGCAAATTTTAATGCGCACAGTGCACCGTTTTCTTAGAACTCTTGGTCAATTATTATTAATTCTGATTATAAATTATTGAGCCAACTTTAATTTGATGCAACCTCTTCAAGCAGAAAATACACAATTTTGAGTTCAGCACAGTTTAAATTTAGCTGTAATACTTTAGTTTTGTCCATCCTACAGTCCCTACGAATTTCGGCTAGTAATAATAATAATAATAATAATAATAATAATAATAATAATAATAATAATAATAATAATAATAATAATAATAATAATAATATCAATATTAATATTAATAGAAATAATAATAGTAATAACAATGCATTAAATAAAACGCAAGAATGCAACTTTAAATGTTAAATGGCGCATACTGCATTTTTTTTAAGTTCTACTCCATCACTTTTATGATCTTTGTAAGTCTATCAATAGCCTTGCAGGCATAACATGCAAGTTTGTAAAAGATATACTTGCAGGCTGTCGTCCACTAAACTACCACATTTTTTTAAATAAGAAAAGTCATAATTCTTTTTCATATAGCCAATAACGAATTATATTTTACTCAGAAATAGATGAATAGAGCAGCAAGAATAAATAAATCATAAAATGTGTATTACCAAAGGTGTAATGCTTTCTAAAGATACATGTAAAAAGACAAACCAAAGGTCTAAATTTTACCTTTTCTTTGCAGTCATCCTGGATGATCTCAAACCAAGATTTTTTAACACTACACATTCCATCACTAAAGGCTTCTTTTGGTCTCCACAAAATCTCATTTGGCAGAAGTCCAGAGCCATCAAAGGAAGACCTGTTGAAAACAAAGAGACATAACAATAAAAATCATGACATTCTTTTTTTTTAAGTTGTCTGTTGAATGACTCTTTTGACAAATGAATGACTATAAAATGGCTGACAATCATTCAGAAAACATTTGATTATTTTGGCCAACAACTAAATACTTAGAACCTGCTGATCAGATGCTAAGAGGCTTTATAAAATATAT
The DNA here is from genome assembly GCA_003991915.1 of Elysia chlorotica. Taxonomy (NCBI): domain Eukaryota; kingdom Metazoa; phylum Mollusca; class Gastropoda; family Plakobranchidae; genus Elysia; species Elysia chlorotica. Next base: position 230,746 of record RQTK01000080.1, read on the forward strand.
GTTAGGCATAATGGTAGATGTTTCTCTAATACAACCACACTCCTAATGCCTAGAAATATTTCTAAGCTCTCAACCTCTCCTCGAGGACAAAGGTTGAAAAGATTATTCCCATTTTTTATAATGCAGCAGTGGTTATCTTAACACACTTTCCATGAACAAGCGTTAAATCATAATTAACATAATTTACTTAAAAGCATGTGACAAAAAGTTACTAGTCACATTAGACATATTTATCTCAAATGATTTATGGCAACTGAAATCTTGATAAAAAAAAAAGGTGTTTCAGGATTGGTAAGCAGTAAGGTGTGAAAGAAAAAGACTTGTAAGTCCTTCAGCTGTATCTGTTATTTCAAGGGGGGCGCGGTGGCCCTGGGGTAGAACATCGGCTTCCGATGCAAAAGGTCCAGGTTTGAGCCCTGGCGGTTACAATTCCTACTGGTTGGGTTGGTGTCAGTCTAATGTGACCGGTTGAGACAGTAGTCATGATATCCCCACCCTGTCTCATGTGTGGCAGCACATAAAATTGTCAGACGTCAGTCTTGGGGCCCAACTACAATATAGCATATATTGTGCTGATGTTGAACGTTAAATCAACTCAACTCTCATTTCAAAGCTAATTTTTATTTCACTATTAATTTGATTGTCAATCTTACATAGGCACTTTAAAGAATATGAAATAACAAAGAATGTTTATTACACTTATTTGAAATAGGACTGACTTGAAATAAATTGTTAAAAATGAAAGTACTTAATTTTTCCATTTTCATTTAAAGGACAAGTATAAAAACAAAACAAAATGTAAATACAATTTCATTTTTAAACCATTAACTTTTATGAAAATTATTTATCAGTAAGAAATTTTGAATATATTTTGAAACAAAAAGCAAACAAAAACACTGACAAAGATGGAATACAAAAATACAATTTTTTGTATAATATTACATTGAAAAAAAAAAGTTTTACCTAATTAGATGTTTTTCTACTCCGTCTTTTGGTTGTCTGACCTCCGCATCCAGAGACAGATAAAAGCTGGTAAATTGGTGATCCAGGAAGGGAACTCGTATTTCCAACCTAGAAGCAAAATTTGAAGTGGTTAAAATTGCCAAAGGAAGATTATCAAAGCTGCAGTTATGGTCATTGGCACTCAATAAGAATTTACCACAAAAAAAAAAAAATATGACATCTGCAAATCTTCAGCCTGCTGGTCATAGTGACTCCAATGACATAGATTCGCAAAGATTTTACTATCCATAAAATCCATTTGATAGCATGTAATTTAAATCATAGTTTAAAAAAACTAGAAAGTGAGTGAAATATTTTCCTTGTTTTCTCATATTTTTGGAAAAGAACAGTAAATTCAGTATGCCAACTTGCTAATTAGAAAGCCATAGATACAATTATGTGAAACCCGACATTCTTAAATTTAGTAATTATTTCTCAAGATAATATATAAATTAAACAAAATATACTTGTAAGATGAAGTTTATTATGAATCTGTTATCCTGACGTATTCATAGTCAGAGGTCACAGGTTCTAATTCTTAGCTGAGGCTAAAGACCACTCTTATAAAAGAAAGAAATTAATTAACAACAAAAAAAACAAAAAAAATTCCTCAGACTTGGCTACTGGCAAGACTCAAATGCCGGAAACGTGGCCTTAACCAAAAAATAATCAAAATAACTACAAACTAGTGAAATTCTTCATTATCAAGGTATGTGTGATCTTTGCAAAATACTGACCCCCATGCAGCTGTAGCTCTGTCTCCTCTGAGCACATCATACATATAAAGATCATCCATGAGTCTAATACTTTCCTCATGAGCTGCTTGAGCAGAGGGAGCCTTGTGGAAGTAGATGTAGCCCTGAGCCACTTCATCTGCCCCCTCCCCAGACATCACAACAACAGTGTCTGTTTTTTTCTGTATATATTTGCTCAAGAGGTACATGCCTAGAGGGTAAAAAACAAATATAATGGTATATTATCTCATTTGCTCTCACTTAAAATTCAAGATAGACAAATCTGGATTATGAAATGCAGATATTTTTTGGTTGTCTCCTCTCACCATTCACTTTTTTTATGGCTATAGACTGGGACCTTCAAAGGGGTGAGCCTTTGTTGATCCTTTAAAGAGACATGTTGAGAAAAGTATGGCAAGAAAGGGCCCAACTTGAAGAGCAATGATGGTGATTTAAAAGACTTTATTTATCATTTAACTTAAACAAAAAAAAACCCAGATGTTTGCCAAGACAGATGTCTAATTACCTCTGAGGCTTTCCCCTGATGCCACTTCTGAAGTGTTAACTAAAAATCAAAATATTTCGACCTCACCTTTAAAATGAGAGGTTAAGGGTTACAAATAAATGTATTCACACATGGCAAGAACAATGTGGCAAGATCAAAGCTTTCTATTGTTGCCAAGTACAAGAGAACTTTTCTTTTATCAAAGATTTTATTTTTTATCCCTTTGATGCTCTTACCTACACTGGCCCTAACAGTTGTAATGTCATAGCTCTCCAAATGACGGATAGTGTCCTCAATAGCTTTTAGTCCTTCCTCTGGTGTCATAAGCACTTCATGATGTTCAGTGCCAAGATGGTTTGCAACCTACAAATACAATAACATGGTTTACCATGGGACAAGTTAGTACTTACTCAAGAATGTGAAGAATGGCTTCTTGGATGCAATTACCTTCCACTGTGAATATAGATGGCTTGAATCTTAATAACCTCTAACACAGTTTAGATGTCATGCATCTAGATGAAATTATATCTTCTCTTATGACTATTCTAACATAGTCAGCAGATTTGCTGTCTACTTTCGGAATGAAAAAAAAAAAAAGAAAAAAAAAGATTTTTCAATTGGACTTTTTAGTAGCAGTGTGCACATATTCCATCTGTAATACTAATATTTAATTGGTCAAATGTTTGTCAATTAAATATACTCATTATGCAAATGATTCCTAAGGAATATGTTCCATAGAAACCCCAAAAAAATAAATATAAAAACTGAAAAAAGATGAGTTTTAATAGAGAAAAACAAACCAGTGGACTTACTTTCTTGGCAGCTTCGAGATCTGGGCTACCTTCCATCCCTATGGCAAAGGTCTGTATAGGATAAGTGATGCCTAGCTTCTTACTCAGCTTCACCACCAAGGCAGCTACCAGACTAGAATCAAGTCCGCCTTTCAATATAAGGACAAAAATCCCCGAATTCAAACATCTATGTCTGCGATCTTGGTGTTACTGTTGTATTTTTTTTTATTCTTTCAATATAAATATCATGTTATGAAGGTATGTTTAAATCTTGAGTGAAGATTTTAGGGATGAACCCAACAGCATTGCTTGTTATTTTTTACTTGCATTATTGTGTAAGAGGAAAGGGGACAAGATATGTGAGAGTTGCAACCATAAAGAGCTGAAGTTCATATAAACTTTGAGATTTTTGGGATTTTTCTTAAATTGCAACCATCTTCAAAGATATGATTCTGGTGATTGTTTTTTTTTTTTACTACATCAGTTTTTTTTACTTAACTCAGAAACAATAATCCAATGAATAGAGCGACAAATAAAGAACAACAAAAATAAATTATTCTTTATACCATAAAAAAAATGACTGGTACCTCAGGTAAATACGGATGGAAAAAAAAAATTATATGATTTGAATGTACCTGATAAAAGACATCCAACTCTTCTATCAGACATGAGACGTTTCTCTACCGCCTTTTCAATAAGCATGGCTACATTTCGCTTGATGTCATTCGCTGTAGATAAAGAATGGCAAAAAAAATCTTTTATATCATAGTCATTTGGAGCAATTAGCAAACACTTGCAAAATGTATCAGCATGAAGAAGGAAAAAAGAGAGTTGTTCCGAACAGAGAATCGGTAAAGATAGATATAAGCTGAGTTAGAGATAGACAGACTGTGAGACCGCAACAGATTGGCAAATGGACCAACAGGCAACTCTTACGTGAGAATCACCTTAAAATCAGGACCATGCCAACAAAACAAAACAAAAATGGACTTTGAGAGGAATATTTTTCACTTATATGCAATCAAATAGAGACTAGACCGGGACTAATTTTCATGAAAGGATCTAATTTTCTTACAGAGGCATTGTTTTAATTATGCTAGACAATGAATGTTATGTATGGAAATAACCAATATTAATATAAATCCAAACAAAACAAAAAAAACTCCTTTAGCATGGTTGTGCAAAAAAGCAGCATGTGAATTTTTTACATTATCTCTTTCTTTACTTAACCATTTGACTTCAAAGTTTCAAGCTACATTGATGCTGAAAATGTGATATCCTTGTCAACACACAGGTGAGACCCTAAAGTCACTGTTTCTAATGAAATGAGCATGTATAACTTGATAAATTGAGCAATCAATTAACGTATCCAACTTACAGTAAGACTCAGCAGGAACTGCCAACTGATATTTGGGTATCTGCCCTGTTTTGTTGAAACAAACACTCTGGCTGAGAGTTGCTCGTCCTTCACTGTCCAGATTATAGACTTCAACATGGCCTGGTGGAAATGCCTCAATTCTGAGATCCTGATCTCTCTGGCTATGGGAGAGTCCAAAGAGACCTGCGAAATTGGATGAATGGAACCGCTGTAGCAAAATAGGACCTGGACTTAATATTTAGTCATTAGGAAAATTGTCATCATTGATCTCTTTTCATATGTTATTGGTATGCAGAAAATAATATAGCAGAAGATTAAAAAGAAAAAAAAAAAAACTCAAATCAACTAACATATTTTCACAGAATATGTATTTATGAGGAAAAAAAAACTTGAACCTGAAATTGGAAGTGTTTTGTGAAAGATGTGCAAATTTATATGAAACTAACAACTGCAAAATCTCACTTTTTGAGTCCTTATCTTGACAATACTTCACTGAAATCATGATCGCAATTTGAATTTTAATAAATGGAAAAGTTTAATTTCATCATGAGAAAAAAATATATTACCTTTGGCTTCTGAACAAACAGCCAGAAATCCCTCTTTGGTGCAAAAGCGGAAGAGTGGACGAACACCAAACGTGTCACGGGCTAAAATAACTTTTCTGTTTGCTGTGTCCAGAATACAGAGTGCAAAAACACCGTCCAGCTGTTCTGCCATTCTGACAGCTCCCTGTGTCTGGTAAAGGTGAATGATAGGCTCTCCATCCACTTCTGTACTCAACATCATGGCAAACTCTTTGGCAAGCTAAGAACAAAATTATATGAAAGAAGGGAAAAATACATTTGAAATCAAAGCAAGAATAACTTGTTCATGAAATGGGCTGAAACTTATATTTAAATAAAATAACTATAAATTAGGAAACATTTCATGATAAAAATACTTTGTTAAAATATAAATGTTATGAGCCAGCTTAAAGCTGTTTCATTAAAAAAAAAATGTTCGTCCGCAGAAAGTGATATTCTCTCTAATTTAACATTTCCAAGGCCTCGATAAAATCCTTTATGGCAACTGGACCACAGAGAAGGATACCCGGGACCTGATTGATCACACTATACTGACACTGATGAAACCAGTAAGAAAAGTGCTGTGACTAAAGTGGAACTCAAACTGTGGATATCCTGCATAGGAAGCCCGATTCTCCAACACCATTGCCACCACTTCACGCATTAAGAATATCTTTTTAATGACCCATTTATCAAACTTTGTTTAGTTGAATTAAGGCTTTTGTGTACAACGATCTTTTAACCTTACACATCGCATGAATTGAGGCCTATTCCTGACCACAGTTTGGAGGAATTTACACACAAAAATTTATGAGAAATGGTAAAAGCTTTTTATTATTTTAAAATAGATGGTGAGCAGATCAAAACAAAGAGGTGTTAGCATAAGATGGCATCAATGCGGCATGATGGGAGAAAAACTCTATTTTAGAGTCTTTTTAAAATTTCTTGTGCTTTACTTTTCCTGAAATCAACTTACACTTTTGTGGTTGTAAATTTCTCCATTGTAGATAAGATATGTGTGGGGGTAGGTGTACAGTCTCAATGGCTGCATCCCTCTCAGGTCATCTACAATGGACAGACGGTGAAAGCCCAGACAGCAATTCTGAAATGTTTAAAAAAATAAAATAAAATGAGAAAAAGATAATTCGGCAATAGCTGAAGGATGGCGTGTGGAAGTTTAGTTGTTGTTGTTTTTTTTTTTAATCACCTTAATGCAAAACGAGAAAAAGGTAAGATAGCTATAGCTGAAGGGTGGCGTGTGCAAGTTTTGTTGGGTTTTTGTTTTTTTTCAAATCACCTTAAATAAAAGACAAAGGTGACATCTCAAGTGCTGTGAAAATTTATGACAGATAAAAAAAAATCTGGCATACAGAATTTTATTTAAGATAATTTCAAAATGTGTCTGCTTCATGCATTGGCTTGTAATCAAAATAGTAAAGATGCATTAAATTTCCTTGAACTCTCAACTTTTAATTATGATGCATATAAAATTGCTCACAAATTTAGTAAAATTGCTTGAAGATGCTTCTTTGAACACGTGTTGGGAATGAGATTTTGGAAAAAGTTATTCTGCTTTGTTGGAAGACATGAGAGATGTTTAACAACATATAATTTTGAAGATCTAACATTTTTTTCCCATTGGCTGGGTAAATGTTCTCTCTTAAAGACTAGAATAAGTTGCACTGATTAGCATTACCCTCAATTTTTATGCAATATTCAAATGCCCTGCATACATAGTGCATCTCACTGCATATTATTTACAAATCATAATACTTATTAACTTTTCCTTTAAACTAAAATGATAACATTTCAATGTTACTTTCAATGAACAAAGTCGCAAAGAAACCTATTGAAATTGTGCGACTGGTTCACAGATTGATAAGAAGAGAGAACGTATCAGACATTAAGACCATAAGAGCAAGCATGTTTCTAAGGTCAAAAAATAGAAAAGATAAAAGAAGACAAGGTTATGAGTGAATAAGCACTAATCACTTACTTGGAAGTGGTGGATGTTCTCAATGCGGAACGCATCTGGCCCTCTATGAGTAATTTTATGCACAGCATTGCATTGAGCAGAGACATTGTCGTCCGATCCAAAAACTGCCCAAATGCCGCACATAGTCACTGTTGTATCTTGTTTTTAATAGCAGCCGATAGATTTTTTTTTCAATTATTTAAATAGTTGCTTAATCAGTAATAAAAAAAAGTTGTTGAAGTACATCTATAAAAGTAATTTCAGGCTGATGCTTTATTGCTGAGGGAAGACCTTCAAGGTTTCAATAGTTCTGAAATAAAAATTACATTACATTGATCAACATATTTTTCAACTGAAGAACAGATACCCTGTGTGTGTCGCAATAATATTATTTCTCACTGCATCTTTCTTGAGACTTAGATCTAGACTAGGGCCAGGAGGTCTAGAGTTTCCCCGTCTTCGGCGGCCCACCAAGTAATTAGATCTAGATCTATATTTTTAGGCAAAATTTAGACAGATTTAAGCACTATGGTGGCAAAATTTGGACAAAAGTGATCTAAAGTGCGCATATAGCCTATGGCAAAATTTGGAGAAAAAAAATGTGTTGACTAGGACCTACATAGACCTAGATCTAATAATATTGAGGAAGTTGTACATGGTTGTACATTGTATACATCTATAATGGAAAAAAAATTCTAGTTCTAGATTTCTAGTTTTTAGATAATGTCGTGAGTGCAACGTTGCGGTTGCTTACAACTCGTGCGAATTTTAGCCATGCCGAATAGGAAGGCTCGGAAGTCTTACGACCAGTCGTAAGTTACCGTGATGTTGTACTTAAGGCCCTACATCTTTTTTATCTAGATCCTAAATAGGGTTGGCTCACAATTAACTTTTTTGTATTCAATGGCATATTTGATGGTCCGTATAGTCTAGATTAGATCTATGCAGCAAAACAAAACTGTATAGACAGTAATAAATAATACAATACCGGGCACTCACAGTCATGATAGCACCAATAATAATAATAATAATAATAATAATAATAATAATAATAATAATAATAATAATAATAATAATAATAATAATAATAATAATAATAATAATAATAAATCTTATAACAACAATAATTATTTACATTTTAATAATAGAACTTGGATTCGTTTGTAAACAGTGTTCGTCTGCAGCAGCTGACCGAGCGGGTAGTGTCTGCAGCAACTAAACGCATGTGTAACACGCGCACATAAGTGCACCGGTAATTTTTGTTTATTTATCGTCAGCCTTGTCAGTGGGCAGTGGCAGCAGCTGTGGTTATTTTCTTTTGCTTCCACGATGATGCAAGAGTCAGTAACTAAGTAAATAGGGCTATTACCTGGGGTTATTTTCGATTCTTTGAAAACAAGTAGTAGGCTATTTAACATAATGTTATAATTTAATTAAGCATCCTCAATTCATAACTAATGCAAGTTTGCAGTGGTGAAAAGGTCTACTATTGTGCAACATTTTTTCCTCTTTTTTTCTCCCTTTCTTTTTGTATTTCATTTGTGTGTGTGTGTGTGGGGGGGGGGGGGGGGGGGGAATATTTATACAAATGTCTTTGAAAAAAAATAATGAAAACAAAATTTATAAATGTAAGGGATATACCGTTAAAGTGCATGTACTAACTTAAGCTGTTTAAAATCGCTACATACCACACGATGGAAGCCACGCCGTTCCGCCTTGTGGTCTGAAAACATGGTGCTAAGGCAGGCCTACAAGTACCCCAGACAATACGTGTCATGAATGACTTGTGTGCTCGTTTCATTCACCTGGACCGAGTAAGAGGGTAACATCCTAAGCGTACATTACTGGGTCCATATGACCTCTCAGGTAACATCCCACCGTAACATTATAGGTTCTTTCGAAGCCTTTGAGGTGGCAAAACTACCGTAGGTATACAACACAAAAACAAGAGCTAGTACCAAACAGAGAAGTATAGTTTGAGAAAGTCGGAGATAAACTGATAAAAAGAGGCACAGGCAGAGGCACGTTCAGCCAAACAACCATACAGAGGAATATTATTGGTAGAGGAAAAGAGAAAAAAATCGGAGACACAGACAGGGGTTGGGGAGGGGGGGGGGTATTGGGGGGGGGGGGGGGGGAGGGGAGGAAAGACAAACAGACAGACAGACAGACAGAAAAACAATGAGGCAGACAGTCAGGCAAAAAGAGAAAAAGGCTGCACTATGCAGATTTCCCAAGGATAGTATATTATGTTTACCTGACTTTTTTTATCTATATCTATCTATCTATCTATCTATCTATCTATCTATCTATCTATCTATCTATCTATCTATCTATCTATCTATCTATCTATCTATCTATCTATCTATCTAACTATCTATCTATCTATCTATCTATCTATCTATCTATCTATCTATCTATCTATCTATCTATCTATCTCTTTCCCTTTGACTGTCTCTCTTCTCCTCTCTCTTTTTCTCTATCTACATGAGTTTTTCGCACTATTTTTAAAGCTGTTTATGGTTAGACCTAGTTAAAGCAATTACTGAAACATATTTTCCTGGTCATCATTTTAATGAATTTTTTCCTCATTTACAGGATAAAACAAGTCGCTTCGCTTACTTCTATCTTCAGTCCAATGCATTACACTAGTATGAGCGGCGGGTTTGCCCTAAAGTTTGCGGAGGTCCGCGTCACGTGAACTCGTGCCTATTATTAAAACTCTGTTATTATTATCGTAAGGAAGGGAAAGTTACTCTTACTGTTAGTTGCCCACAGGTTCACAGAAATTACTTCTTTTCCTGAGAAAGGATTGTAAAAACGTTTTTAAAAAAGCATATTTCTTTAAAAATTTTTTTTTTTTTTTTTATTTTCATCTGTATTCTTTAGAACTAAAATTTAGATCGGAATGCAAGTAGATCTATACTCTAAAGGCACACTGTTGTTGAATGAAAGTACATGTATTTAGCCTACAGCTCCAATCTTTTGAAGTTCAAAGTCAAAGGCTATTACTTGAGTCTAGATTATAAATATACTGTAGACTAGATCTATATCTACAAGATGAGCTTGAATTTAAGTTCTAGATCTAGAATCTAGATATTGAGACTTGGGGCCCATGTGACATTGTGACACTGGTAAGTGTATCTTCAAATGTAGAACTAGATAGACAATTTGCAAATTATGTTGTTAAAGTGAACACTAGAATCTAGATTCTAGAAATCTAGATCTAAAATCTAGATTACGGTCTGATTTTTATTTAAAAGAAAGAAAGGCCTACATCTAGTTGTCTTTCTAGAGCTATAAATGTCAAAATGATTTCTATGTACATCTAGATCTAGATAATTATATTGGCCTAATGTAGTCTACATCTAGAATCTTAATCTGGGTTTGATTTATGAATAAACTGTTAAAACAGAACTAATCTAGATCCACCATATGTACTTTAGAAGGTGCAGGAAAACTTGGGCATAGCGTTGAAAGTTTTAAGCTTTTATTAATTTACATCATTAAAAAAACAGCCGAAAAATTTCTACTAAAATAAGAAGAAATAGAATAGGGAAAGAAGAATTAAGATTACACTTATATAAATCATGTAACATCAAAATCATATCCGTGAAGACATGGTTGAAACACAGATCTACATCTCAAATCATACATCAAATAATGAAGTCTTGATATGTCGTGGCCAATAAAATAGATTTCAGAGATAGTCTAGAGGCTACGTAAACCGCCAAATGAAGACAGAAACATACTTCACAATTTATAAACTTAAATAAAGTCATGGCAAATGAATAAAGAGTGAAAGTAAAGGAGAGGCAGGTAGTGGTGAAAGTAAGGCAAACTACTAAGTATGTAATTTCATACGTAAACACACAAAGATTAAATTTCAGCGAATCTTTGCAATCGAAACACATTCTCGTCTCATTCAAACATAACAAAAGTGATTACCATAAATCTAGTCAAAACTAGAGTAAAATATAAGTATCTCAAGGAACACTACAGCTAAGGTGTCCAACACTCAATGTCCAAGCAAAATAAGGGCGATTAATCATGCTGCTCAGAGACCCAAGGGAGACGAGCAGACAATAACACTGGCACAAACATGATCTTCATATTGAGAGGAGACGAGAGAGAGAGAGAGAGAGAGAGAGAGAGAGAGAGAGAGAGAGAGAGAGAGAGAGAGAGAGAGAGAAATTTAAGTTCTAGATCTAGAATCTAGATATTGAGACTTGGGGCCCATGTGACATTGTGGCACTGGTAAGTGTATCTTCAAATGTAGATCTAGACCTAGATAGACAATTTGCAAATCATTTTGTTAAAGTGAAGTCTAGATTCTAGATCTAAAATCTAGATTACGGTCTAATTTTTATTTAAAAGAAAAAAGAAAGAAAGAAAGGCCTAAGATCTAGATCTAGTTGTCTTTCTAGAGCTATAAATGTCAAAATGATTTCTATGTACATCTAGATCTAGATAATTATATTGGCCTAATGTAGTCTACATCTAGAATCTTAATCTGGGTTTGATTTATCATGAATTAAACTGTTAAAACATTTATAACTAATCTAGATCCACCATATATGTAGATATCTACTTTAGAAGGTGCAGGAAAACGTGGGCATAGCGTTGAAAGTTTTAAGCTTTTATTAATTTACATCATTAAAAAAAAACAGCCGAAAAATTTCTACTAAAATAAGAAGAAATAGAATAGGGAAAGAAGAATTAAGATTACACTTATATAAATCATGTAACATCAAAATCATATCCGTGAAGACATGGTTGAAACACAGATCTACATCTCAAATCATACATCAAATAATGAAGTCTTGATATGTCGTGGCCAATAAAATAGATTTCAGAGATAGTCTAGAGGCTACGTAAACCGCCAAATGAAGACAGAAACATACTTCACAATTTATAAACTTAAATAAAGTCATGGCAAATGAATAAAGAGTGAAAGTAAAGGAGAGGCAGGTAGTGGTGAAAGTAAGGCAAACTACTAAGTATGTAATTTCATACGTAAACACACAAAGATTAAATTTCAGCGAATCTTTGCAATCGAAACACATTCTCGTCTCATTCAAACAACAAGGAAAGTGAATACCATAAATCTAGTCAAAACTAGAGTAAAATATAAGTATCTCAAGGAACACTACAGCTAAGGTGTCCAACACTCAATGTCCAAGCAAAATAAGGGCGATTAATCATGCTGCTCAGAGACCCAAGGGAGACGAGCAGACAATAACACTGGCACAAACATGATCTTCATATTGAGAGGAGACAGAGAGAGAGAGAGAGAGATAATAATAAAAGAGGGTTAAAAATAGTGAAAAAAACAAAGCCATAATTATATGTAATCAAACAAAGAAGAGTAAAATACATGCATGCTAATAATTACAACACTCATAATAGCACCAAACCAAAGCTAAATACGAATTTAGTGCAGTGGTTGAAATGCATGGTAAAATAACAGTAATGTCTATGTAGAAGGCCAGTTAGACTTATCAGACAAGAGTCTCAGTCCATAGTTGACCAGGAGGGAAACAAAGCCAGAAACGGGGGACTTGGTCTCAATATATGTATCATCACCCACAGTATGATCTGATATGATATATTAATTACCCATAACATAGGCAATCTTCTCCAAGGATACAATTATTAATACATTACAATGCAGTTAGTAAACATGGGCTAGATTATAGCAATTACTTTGACTGGCCGTTGACGATAACAAAATTAGTAAGTGGCAAAGGCAGTAAGTAATTCACATGAATCCATAGGTGAGAATAAAATAACTATATATATATACTTAAATACACAGAACCCAGAGAACAAGCTTAAATGATTAATTTAACAGTACATGTACAAACCAAGGGAATTGATAAACAATAAAATTCCCTTCATGACTAACCAGCAGCATGTAGCACAAAGAGCAGCATTGAAACAAAACGGCAAACGCATCAAAGGGGATAACTCCTTAGCTACATAGCATTGAAACAAAACGGCAAACACAACAAAGGGGATAACTCCTTAGCTACATAGCATTGAAACAAAACGGCAAATGCATCAAAGGGGATAACTCCTTAGCTACATAGCATTGAAACAAAGCGGCTAACACAACAAAGGGGATAACTCCTTACCTACATGTCCCAATCCCAATTTATAGAGAAATAAAGATGTGTCTAATTCTAAAGCAAACAAATAAAGCAGGATTAAAATACTACACCAGAAAAACTGTCTAGAAAATCTAGATTTCATTGCAGGCGGTAAGTGAGGCACAATAATAACAAAACCTAAGTTTAGTCCCACATGGTCCGTAAAAGTTAAAAGTACAGAATCTAAGTCAAGGGGAAAGTGAGCTCAGCACATCGTACAAAAAAAAGACAAACTTTAAAAATGAACTTCAAGAAAGGATAAATAATTGAATAGGAGTTCAGACCCAGGCCATCTCTAATACCACTGATCAGTCTACGTGCTCTTGATCAAGGGCTCAGGATTGCTTTGTGCGACTCGCGTGATGATTGGGGTTGGACTAGGGAGTCCCACATAGAACTGAACTGATTTTAATTCATGGCTACTTGACTCTTACAAAAATTATGGAAACAAAACATATGAAACTTTGAAGAATGGTTACAAAACTTAAATGAATGTGCAACAAAAATAACTGTGGGCCAGAAAGTAATTTTTTTGTTAGAAAATGCAAATAAGAGAATAATTATATAGAAATATGTATGTGTAAGAGACAAATTATATTAATTAGATCATCAAATTACGGTTTTAAAATTGTAAGTATCCAGAATCATCAATTTCATTAAAGTTGTTTTTCATTTGTCATTTAAGAACACATTTTTCATCTTACTCTTAGTGTCATTACATTCTATTTAAATAAAAGTAATTTTGATTTTCTTTTGTGTTTGATTTACTGTTTCATGAAATTTTTTTTGCACTCAGTGAGACTTGATGGACAAATAATCTTAAAATGTAAATCTAGATCAATTCTAAGAGCTCTAGATAATTGATAGGCTTGAGGCTTTTCATTTATTCATATTCATTTTTCAATATGTAATTTTCAGGTCTTACATCATCAATCGCCATGCCTCTAACACCAAGAAAGCAGTCTCAGTATGTTCCACGATCCACCCCTGCAGTAAGGTTGAGATTTCTTGATAATACGTGTGACAGTATGGCCCAAGCAAGAGAAAAAGGTTAGCATAATTGATCATTTCACCTAATGGTTTAAATATTTTACAAAGTTTGAGAAATATCAGTGACTTATACCGTTATTGCAGAGATCAACGTGTATCTTACTTGTAGCTTGTAGAGCCCCCAGTGACGTCATCCGCTTGGGGTTTCCCTGACCTAGTTTCACCCTACAAGTAGGCTTTACACTCTACAGGTAAATATGGCCTGCATGTAACAGGTAGGAGGCCTTCTAGACATCGACACTTTAAACATGTTTTTATCCACAATAAACATTTAAAGTTTAAGGAGCTTAAGTTTTTTTTATTTAAATTCTAGTCCATTGAAAGAAGACTGGGTCCTGAAATAAAATTTATTTTGATCGAAAAGTGGTTTCAAGATAGAAGCTTCTTAGCTGTTGGGTTTTTGTTTGGATATGGATCTTGAGTATAGATTTAGTGATTTCATCATCATTTTTTTTTTTTGGACTGCTGTTTATTTCTCATAGATTTAGTTATTTTCCAATATTAATTTTGTTCTCACAAAGTCAAGTATTTTTGTGTGATCAAAATTATAATTATGTTTGCAGATCGACCTGGCCCCAGCACATCTAGCCTGAGCTCTAACCTCAGACTACTAGCTTCTCTAGCAGAGGCTTCATCCTCCTCATCATCAACTCCTTCATCATCGATGTCATCATGTTCAGTGGGAACGGATGGAAAGGAAGAGAAAAACTTGAGTGCTTTTATCTCGTGTTCCACAGAAAACCATTGCTGTGCTCTTTTGCACGGTCTGCAAGAGCTACGCAAATCCAACACACTTTGTGACTATACACTTATTGCTGATGGACAGGTATTAATTTTCAAATGCTGTAGTTGACAGTATTTTTTTTTAATCATCTGTGCATTTTTTATCAGCAGTTTTTTTTTTTTTTTAGACAGTATGGCCCAAGCAAGAGAAAAAGGTTAGCATAATTGATCATTTCACCTGATGGTTTAAATATTTTACAAAGTTTGAGAAATATCAGTGACTTATACTGTTATAGCAGAGATCAACGTGTAGCTTACTTGTAGCTTGTAGAGCCCCCAGTGACGTCATCCGCTTGGGGTTTCCCTGACCTAGTTTCTCCCTACAAGTAGGCTTTACACTCTACAGGTAAATATGGCCTGCATGTAACAGGTAGGAGGCCTTCTAGACATCGACACTTTAAACATGTTTTTATCCACAATAAACATTTAAAGTTTAAGGAGCTTAAGTTTTTTTTGTTGCATTTTTTATTCAAATTCTAGTCCATTGAAAGAAGACTGGGTCCTGAAATAAAATTTATTTTGATCGAAAAGTGGTTTCAAGATAGAAGCTTCTTAGCTGTTGGGTTTTTGTTTGGGTATGGATCTTGAGTATAGATTTAGTGATTTTATTATCATTTTTTTTTTTTGGACTGTTACCGAGACATTAATATTAATATTGCTTTAATGTATAATATGGACCTAGATATAGATTTGATGAGATCTTCATCCACACTTCTTAACTTAAAAGAAAACAATGATAACAGCTACAAGTCGCCTGTGCTTATGCTGCCATAAGGCTTATCAGCCTAGCGGAATCTTGTACCTGGAGTCTCATTTTCCTACTCGCTACAAATAAACGTCAAGTTTATAAACGTCAGCTACAAGTACGGGTGCTATAACTCTCTATTATTAGATTGTCTCACCCGGCTCAGAGTCTTGACTTTTGCCTCTATGAGCCTCTGAAGCACCGTTTGAGAGACAGGGGGTATAAAAGCTGGTTTCCTTACTTCTAATCCATATACATCCGCATAAATGCAACGATTGTAAAAAAAGCTAAGAGGCTGGTAGATCTTGTGTGCAAATTTATTTATGTCAGCTCCAGATAAGTTTTATTTTATAACATGTTTTTCTTTAATTCTTAGATGTCCTCCGTAAAAAGAATCTTTAATCATAATTAATCATACATGGAAACAAGAAAAAAAAACAACTATCCTCAACATGACCAAGCTGTTTTATAATTGAATTGGTGGTTCATTAAAGACCACCTTATCTGAAATAATGTTAGCAGCATGAATGGGATCATCCATTTTAACATGACATATCTGCTTTGTTTTTGTTTTTTCTGAAAGCCCAGTATTTTGTCTTAGTAATTAATGCCTACATTGATAATCAATTTTTCGCCAGTCAAGAAAAAAATAAGATTTTAAGGGACTACAACATATCCAAATCCTACCTATCCAAATCCTGTACCTGCAACATAATGTTTATTTCTCATAGATTTAGTTATTTTCCAATATTAATTTTGTTCTCACAAAGTCAAGTATTTTTGTGTGATCAAAATTATAATTATGTTTGCAGATCGACCTGGCCCCAGCACATCTAGCCTGAGCTCTAACCTCAGACTACTAGCTTCTCTAGCAGAGGCTTCATCCTCCTCATCATCAACTCCTTCATCATCGATGTCATCATGTTCAGTGGGAACGGATGGAAAGGAAGAGAAAAACTTGAGTGCTTTTATCTCGTGTTCCACAGAAAACCATTGCTGTGCTCTTTTGCACGGTCTGCAAGAGCTACGCAAATCCAACACACTTTGTGACTATACACTTATTGCTGATGGACAGGTATTAATTTTCAAATGCTGTAGTTGACAGTATTTTTTTTTAATCATCTGTGCATTTATCAGCAGTTTTTTTTTTTTTTTTAAATCTCCAATTGATTAAATTTGAAGCAAATTTTTTAAAACTTTCATCAGAACAAACAGAAAGTGTTCTTTTTTAGACTTGTGTCAAGATTCTTATATCTATATAACTCAGCAGCTTTTGATTTTTTCCCCCAGGGACATAAACCTTTTCTTTTTCCATTTTCATGTAGCATCTCTAACCAGTTATATATGTTTGGGTGACCGATATTCAAGTTTAATTTTCTCAAATCTCATTGATATGAGATATATAAGATATATATTTATCATGAAATATGTGATATATTCATTGTGAAATCTGTAAGAAATGCATGTGTTGTTGTTTTTTTTATGAAAAGAAGTTTCCAGTTTTTCTGTCAAATGCATCAATGTGGTCTTTTTTTTCACCAGAAAATTCCAGTTCACAGGGTAGTAATGGTTGCATGCAGTGACTATTTTCGAGTTATGATGACGGGTGTAATGAAAGAGAGTAGAGAGGAGACAGTGGAGTTGAAGGGGGTCACTGCAGGAGGGCTGTCAGTTGTTGTTGATTTTGCTTACACAGGCCGTCTGGAGCTGACTACAGATAATGTGGAAGAAGTATTGTCTGCAGCATCGCATTTGCAGGTGTGCTAAACTTATAAATATTTGATGTGGATGTAAGAGGCACTGTCCATGTAATTTTTTATGGTTTAATTCCTCCATCTATATTGTTTTTCCCTTTTATTTGCAAAGTAAAAGGTTTGCAGCCAGTCCCTGCAAGTTGGAAAATTTCTTAAAAGAATTTGGAAAGAAACAATAACTTGGACTTTTGAATTACTAATTATTCCGTGGAAAAGATTTCACCAAAAGCTTTTCCACTTTGTTTGAAGAAAGAATTATGTTCAACAAGCAGAAGCGTCATAGTGTCATTTTGTAGTAAACGTTTCTATTTATGCACTTTATGTTCTCTTTTATAAACTAGAATGAGTTGCAATAAAGTTATGTAACTTTTGGTGATGTCACATTCCTAATTGGAATATACATTAGTATCACCCAATGTAGCCCAAACTATTGCTTTTTTTCTCTGAAGGAATCGTTCTGTAAATAACTTACAATCTTAAGTACCTGTAATCAGGTCATTTGATTTTTTAGAATAGATCTAAACCAAGCACCAAATATGTAAAAACTCTGCTCTTATTTTCAATGTAGATGTATACAACTTTTTAAAAGCTTTCTTTTTCAAACTTAAACCACATACTGTATTTTACCTGAGTTAGAATTAGTGTCGTCTTTTAAAGGACAATCAGTAGCTTCACTGCAAAACCTGAATCTTTTATCTATAATGTGTATTGTGTAGTCGCCTAGAGATTTCTTTTCCAAGTTTCATGCGGTCTGTAGTTTTACTCACATCAGCAGTGGCAAATGCATTTATGTTTGACAATCAAAGCAGACTTTGGCAACATATGTGTTAAAAGTATTAGCATTCCCAGCCAATATCTTGGAAGTGAAGTTCCCCACTTTTTTCAAAATGAAATGTATTCAAATGATGAAATTTAAGTCAGATGTCATTTCTTTTCTAATGAGCATATAGCAGGCCTACATTATTATATTTTGGAAAGATCCTTCAGTACATAAATGATTGAAAATGATAATGTTAGAAAGATATGCTTTAAAATGAATGAATCAATAGTACCATGGCAGAAGAATCTATCAGACAAAAAGTTCTCGTAATAATTATGTTATGATCAACTTGCAGGCAATACATTGTATATTTGCTTTATTTTATTCAGGATGAATTTTACTTTTTGTCATGAACAATGAGACAATTCCATATTTTTTCCATTGTCAGTAGGCCTAGTAAACTCCTTTTCAGTGTTTTTTTTTATCATGTGTTATTTTATTTTATCTAAAAATAATAAAGTTTGTCAACTTTAACTTATCAGTGCTAAGATCGTATTTATGTACACTGTTTTATGAAAGTCTATATTAAAAGGATTCATCATTATCAAGAGGTCAAGATTTTTTTTCCTTGTTGAATTTGTGCATGTTTGCAGGTAAGTGTCGCTGTAGAGCTGTGCAGCAAGTACCTGGAAATGGCCCTCACAACAGAGAACTGTACAGACATCTTGAACTTGGCTCAGATGTATTCTCTCACATCTACTCAGTCAAAGGCATTACAGTATATGATGGATAACTTTATGGTAAGACTAATTGGCTTTGGGTTGATTTTCTATAGAGAAGTACAGTACTCTTTATTTTATTTTTTTTTATTTTGGAAATGTCTTTGAGGTGAATTGCTGTGAATACCCCAACCAAAGTCTATAACTATGATTTGTCTCTAAACATAGTGAGCATAACTATTAGAGCACAAACTCAACATACTATGTGGCCAGCGCCTTTTCCCATCACGTCATCAGTGTGTGTGTGTCTTTGTGTCTTGAAGAGTGGGCTTCTGACACTCCTTTAGATGTAAATAAATTATAAGTAGGTACTCTAAACAGGCTGTTTTATAAAAAGCTTAATTCGCACTGTTTTGAATGTATAATATATGCTGCTTCATAAAATGAAAAGAAGTCTTTTATTGCGTCTAAAAATATGATAAACCGGCTGAAATAGCAACCGAGAGCTTGTGATCTGCGTTTTTGAAATTCCCTCTGTCTAATTGAAGACCTCGCGCACTCATAAATATTTGAAAAATGTAGTGCACAACATTACATTTATTTTGATATATTTTCCGATATAGTAATATAAATTTGACTTCGATTTTTTTCTGGAAAGGGAAGGAATTCCAACTTTTAAAATATTTCAATGTAAAGCTTGTCCATTTCTCTTTTAAAGTAAATCTGGGTCAAGCATTATCAATGCATCAGATTCATGCACAAGGCTAAGTAATGGAGCCACCTCTGATCTAAAACGTGTCAGCTTTTAGTCAGTGACCCGCGGACGTCAGGCACGAAAAATTTCATAGCCGCCAGTCCACAATGGTGTCATAATTCTTAGAATCAAATAATCAATCTAGATCAATAACAATTGGAAGCCTAAATGCATTTTTAATTTTTAGTTTAGAGTACCTATTAAGTCATCTCATGACTTGGCTTTCAGCATCATATTCCTCTACTTCAATAGTCTATCCATCAATATGGCATGGGACTGAACTCAACCCGGTTCCCAAAAATCCCTACACAATCTGACTGGAACTCTGCACAATTATTAATTGATTTCATTGGTTATTTAAAGCGCTTACATAGTCACAATTTTCTCACATGAATAAACAAGGGATGAATGAAGGCCCACTGGGAAATTTAGTCACCTGTTGCCACTCTCTACTCAAACCAGAGGTGCCAAGCCAGTTAAGCGAACTAGTGTGGTGTCTGCAGTTCCCTCCAGCCTTAAAAGTTAATATGATTTTAAATTGTTAATGCAAGCAAAATGTTTTAACTCTTTTCTCAAATGCAGTTTGCATAATGTGGATAGATTTTTTGTTCGTAAAGCTTTCGCCTTTTTTCCCTTATATGTTTTGCATCTTTCAAACATTTTAGGCAGTTGCATCCAAGCAAAGGTAGAAACTTCTCAAATGTATAAATGTTTTTGTTAGCATTAATAAAAAAATATTTCTCTTCTTTTTTTTTTGTGCAATTTAAACCAAAGTGACGTGTGCATCTTCAGTCCTTTCTCTCTCTATCGGTTTTAAAACACGTTTTTTGAGTGTGCTCTTATCATGTTTTTCTTTTGATATAATACCTTTTCAGATTGTTAGCGCTTCTGATCAGTTTTTCAAGTTGACACACCTGCAGCTGGCCCTCATGCTTCGTGACAACAGTCTCTGTGTTCCTTCAGAATACTCGCTATTCAAGATTGTGTTACGTTGGATTGATACAGATAAACATGATCGTACCCAACACCTTGCTGAGCTTATGGGCAACATCAGGTTACCTCTGCTTGCAGGAGAGGAGCTGGTGGAAAAGGTAATTTCTTTCTTTATTGTTATCCCTGGGAATCACACTAAGCTTAAATTAATTAAAGATTTCAAAGGTCATTGTTAAGAAATCGCCTCATAAAAACTCATTCCGTTTAAGAACCAGGTCTTTCTAAAAGAAATAATTCTCTCTCCTTTTTTTTCTTCATATGGCTAAATGGCTAAGAACCCAATCTTGGCATTCAAATCTAGTTAAGAAGTCTTTTGAAAAGCATAGGTGGGAGAATTGTTTCTCTATCCCCAGTAATGCTCTTATCATCATGAGTTCAACAAAAAGTTAATTATCCATCATAATATTAAAATGGTTGCCTCTTCATTTGTTCCATGTTTCCTAAAATTTTTCAACTTCTCATTTCTAAGGTCAGCAAAGTGGATCTTATGAAAACCAGCCCAGAGTGCAGTGAATTGCTTACTGAAGCAAAAGATTATCATATAGTAGTTGGAAAACAACCTTTACTGCAAAATTCTCGCACCCAGGTTCGAAACTTTTTAAGTCTCCAGTTAAACATTGAAAAATTATATACATAAAAAGATATAAAATAAAATATTTAAGGCATATAATTATAGTAGTTTATGCAAAAAGTTAAAATCTTAAGCAAACAAAGATAAAAAAAATTGATATTAGTTTTTCAGATTTTTAGCTATCAAAGAGACATTGCTTTTATCTTACTATAATTGGTGAAGAATACCATGATTTGGGCTTGACGGTAAAATAAATGTTTCAGTATTGCCACAATATGTTGATAATGATATGGATCAACTTTATGGTGATCTGATTTGCTCTCCCAGGTACGCTCCAACAACCCAAGCATTGTGATACCACATGGTCAGACTCTAGAGAGTTACACTTTCCACAACAAGAATCATGGCTTTCTGAGAGACCCTCCTATCCCATTGTTCAACCCTAGTGTGACTGTTCTGGACAATTTTATGTATGCTTGTGGGGGCAAGTATGACAGCGCTGAAAACAATGAGATTGCCACTGCCAGGTGTTTCAGATATGATCCGAGGTTGGTTGAATAATTTGGTGGTAATTTGAGATACGTTTCAAAAAGACTTGTGTGTTATGGAATGCTGATTTAAAAATTATCATTTATGACTTCCTTTCTGTTTTGTTCTAATGTTTAATGTGATTTAATAGCAAAGCCATTACTTTTTATTTAGTAGCTATAGTTATATTCACAGAATGAAACTGTTTCTGATAGGCACTAAAAAGATTTGATTATGTTTCTATGAAAAAAATTCACATTCACACTTTAGGATGAAGGTCTTCTTGTTTTGAGTAAGTGCCATTGCTTTGTTTTTAGGATATGGATCAGGAAAATGTAAATATGATTAAGTTTTTGTGAAGAATTTTTATTTGAATCATATTTTTTGTTACTCAGATCTATTGATTTCTGGTTTGTCTAGATTTGACTCATGGTATGAGTTGGCTTCCATGAATGAGGCTCGCAAAGATTTTGTGGCTGTCGCATTTGATGAAAAGATCTATGCTGTTGGCGGTCAGGATGAGAATATGGTCATGTGCACTGTAGAATATTATACAATAGCAACAGAGGAGTGGGAAATGTGTGCTTCAATCAGGTATATGTTGTTTTTTTTTATGTTTCTATTACAATTCTTATGAAATCATAATTTTTTAAATTTTTGTTTTGTTTTTTAGGTTCTGGCTCTATTTTATATCGCTGCAGTAATTATAGGCTATTGAAATAGAAAAAAAATAACAAGCATGGTTGCCAGCTTAGGAAAATCCGGGTAATTCTGTAAATTATAGTTTTAACATGTATACAAATATTTTAGTGCAAATATTTAACGCGGGTGTTTTATAGCGAGCGCTCTTTAGACAATTATATCTTTATCATTTTTCTTTTTTTGAAAGTTAATAAAAAAAAGTTTCTCAAAAGCAAACAAAAATTAGTTCTTTACCATCATAAAGATCAATTTCAAGTGATTTCTTGTTGAATCCATGAACATCAGCAAAAAATAAGAAGTGCTAATTTCACTGCTTGCACAGTTATAGTGCAGTAGTGCAGGAGATTAACTCAATGTTATAGGATCTCTATCTAAGGAGGGCTGCAGAAAGAGATCTGCACCTGAGGCTGGCCCTGCAGCTGCTGGATTGACAAATTTTAATCAGGAGTCGCATCGACAAGTTTAGCTGTCAGGCGGCAAAAAGCAGTGTTTTGAATGCCTCTCAACGGATGTCCGCACAGAGAGTGGGACAAGACCAGAGACAATCTTTGGATGTTCTAATTGCAAAACACAAATTTGCAATTAACTCTGCTTTGCACAATTTCATGCCAAAGTTCACAATTAAAAATTGGAAGAAAAGATAAACTTTTTAAAAATGGAAATACACTTTAATTTCTTGAAAATCTGATTTTTGGAATTGTTTTGAGGGAATTGTTGCTAATAATGTTCATATTATCATATACCAATGGAAAGTGCAATCATTTGTGTATCTAAAGCATTTTTTTTTTTCATAATTTTATTTAGATGGTGAAAGAAGTTATGAATATAAAAAAAAAATTAATGACTTCCCCTGTTTAGTAATCTGGGGGAAGCATTTGTGATCTGTGAGTTAAGTGAAATTCTTCAAGTCAGAAATTGTGTTATTTCTCTGCACTTGATTGTTGAACTCTCCTGCCCTTGTTTTCAGTCACTCCTGCTATGGGCATGCAGGTGCAAAATGCGGAGACAAGATTTACATTTCTGGAGGCCAACGTTTCTCAGGGTGTGCCAGCAACATGAGCGTTTATACGCCTGCTCTTAACCTCTGGGAAGAGAAAGCACCCATGCTGCATGGAAGGTGCAACCATGTGATGCTTGAAGTAAGCTCTGATATTAAAAAATGTGATTATTCAGAAAAGAACAAAATTAATAAAGTTTAAAATAGAAAAATAAACTCTAGTTTTATGTCATGTTTGTACCCTTGCATATATAGATCCTTTGGTCTCAATTAGCAAAACAGATATTTGAGGAATATATACAATTTCAATGGAGGAATTCACTAAATTTCAAATAAAAGAAATTCCATTTAAAACATGTAAATTAAAACAAGTAAACTGATTGGGGTATTTTTTTAACCCCTCGACGCATAGTTAAGATTAACTGCTTATTATGATATCCGTATATTGACAACTCATACAGCTGAATCTATTTTTGTTGCTTTCTTTTCAGGTTGAAGACAAACTCTATGTAATTGGAGGAAACATTGAAGATAGCTATGGTTTTCCAGTACCCATTATTGCCATGGAGTATTATTGTCCCAAAACTGATCAATGGTCCATATGTAAAACAAACTGTAATATTCGAGAAGCTGGGGCAGCAACCCTGAATGGAAAGATATTCATTTTGGGAGGAATCAACGGAGAGCACTATTATTCAGACTTGCTTCAAGAGTACAATCCTGCTTCTGACCAGATGACTATTTTGGAACGCTACCCAACCCGAGTGTATGGACGTTCTTGCTGCATGTTAATACTCCCGCACTTCTTGTCTGGACTTGGCAGTGGGAGCTCTTTGGGGGCTTCCCATTTATTGGACCTTAGTAGTGGTCAAGGAATATGATCGAATGCCCAAAGTTTTTCAGAAAATTATTTTTATTCTAGAATGATTGTGATAGGCAAAAGTGTAGCCTTTCATAGCAGTTCAGGAATACAGCTTGGGAAAATGGGTGTCAATGTGGAGATTATTCACATTTTTTACACGCAGATTGGATGACAGCTGTAAGTCATGCCCAAAGCATTTGGTAAAATTATAAAAACAGTTATTGCCACTTAAACAAAGTGCTGAGGATAGCCTTCCAGAGTGCATTCACATGCTTTTAAAAGTAGTGTTAAAATACTAATATTTACCACTTCTCTATGCTGGCAGTGGTTATCTGCGATTAAACAAAAATATTTGGAGGGCTTTATCATCATTTTTTTTTTTTTTTTTTAAATTTTTTACATGTTTTTTTATTTCTACCTAGATGCATTACCTTTTTTTTTCTTAATCTTTTCTTTACTTTGGGAAGCAAAGAGTTCAAATTTTGCTTCTTATATTAAATGATTTTTTTTTTTTAATGCTAAAACCCAGCATGTGAAAGCTCCCTTGGAATGATACAATAAGCACTAAACAATTTTTCAGGAGGCTACTAATGAGATGATGATCACTTTTTACAACTTTTGCATTTATGTGAGTCCTACCTCAATGACTTACAGTATCTTCTACTGTTATTGGTATTTTTTCTGTGTGAAGAGGAGGCTGTGGAGAATTTTTTTAGGGAAACAGGGACAGGACACTGGTCACTATGACATAAAAGCCCTTAGGTGCACTGAATTCTCTGTCGGGGGTGAGCTGGCTTAAGTCATAGTGCATTGGGACTGTGTTTGTGGGGTCCCTGGGTTTGATCCCATGGTTGGACAAATTTATTGTCTGATCCCGTCCTACTGGTGGGGTCCTTGTCACTATAAATGTGATCAACACTGCCTCTGTGTAGCAGCAGAACTCTCATGTTTCTTCACACTATTTAGTTTGAGCTGAATGGCAGCGAAACACAGCTTTTATTGTCTGTAACGACCCCTTTCGACACCAAGGAAAATCTTTTTCCCTCAAAACACAATACTTTCTGCCAGCCTTGTAGCATGTTTTCCACTTCGGCATTTTTGGGCCTATGGATGATTGCAATCAAGCTAAAATTATTAATAAGTCTTGATATAGATCTAGTAAAAGGTATAAGGAGATAACTAGTTTATTCTAAACTTAACCAGGGTGCAAGATCTACATCTAAAGCTGTTATTTAGATCTTTAAAAAATGTGTTCTTAAAAAAGGACACAGGACTAGCTTCATTTCACAATGTTTACATTTACATCATATAGACCTACACAACTTTGGCAGCGATAAACTTTGCCGCAGAAAGTAGTTGTCAAGTCATTTAACCGGATAAACAATAATTGATTTTTTAGAAGCTTTTTAAAAAATTATTATTTAATGTTCAGAGGCATCAAATGCCTCTGTGTTAAGTAAAAAATGATTTAACTAAAATAATATGAAAAATTAATATTGTTACGATTAACCCAGAAGGCCAAATAGAGCCAAATTAGACTCGATGCTAAAGGCTATAAGGTTGGCCAATCGATTATTTCAGGAGTTTAAATTTCTGAAATTTGGCCTCCAAGAGGCCAATCTGGCAACCCTTCTGTCCTGTCTCTCTCTTTATAAATCTGTCTTTGTCTCTGTCTCTCTCTCTCTCTCTCTCTCTCTCTCTCTCTCTCTCTCTCTCTCTCTCTCTCTCTCTCTCTCTCTCTCTCTCTCTCTCTCTTCAGTTCGAGTCCTGGCGATTGCGCTCCCTACTGGTTGGGCTGGTGTCAGTTTAATGTGACCGGCAGAGACGGGAGTCATGGTATCCCCAGCCTGTCTCGTGTGTGGAAGCACATAAAATTGTCAGATGTCAGTCTTGGGGCCCGTCCACAATATAACCGATGACGTGCTGATGTTGGACGTTAAATCAATTCAACACATCAACAACTCTCTCTGTCTCTCTATCTTTCTCTCTATATATCTCTATCTCGCTCGTTTGAGAGTTGAGATTTACACTTTACATTGACAAAATGTTTATCACTATCAGCTTTTAGCTTTGTCCCATCCCAAATGATACAGGTTCTGCAAACGTGATTGTACTATCAATGTTATTATTTTGGCTTAAAAATGTTAAAGCTCAGTTTCACCAACGTAACTTAAGTAGGCTCAAAGGGCCTCCTATATTGGCACATAATTCTTTGAAGCACGCCATGTATCTGCAATCTACTGGCATGCATTTGATTGACTCAAAGCTAGTTGTCAGACCCAAGAGATATTTCTGGGCATTTATTGATAGACTTCCTAGAGAAAATAAAAAGTCAGGTTGTGAAATTGCACCCTAAGGTGGGTGTTGTGTTTATATGCCAACTACTGAAATAGTACTTTATATACTTGACAAAACGGTAATAAAGTTATTTTCCTAGTGTTGGCAAAAATCGAATTTTCTGTCTGTCAGCATTTGAGTATTGTGTTCAAGCCTTTTTTTTTTTTCTTCTTCTTTTGTTTTGTTTGTTTAGAATACAAGCCTTTTCCTAATGTATTCTTAGATTCAACGATAATTCCATTCTGTGAATACTTGTAATAAAAATTTAGGTATCCAATGGATAAGCACTCTGTACTGAATAAATAGACATAAATTCTTAATGTAGCTCTCAAATTTTTTAGCCGTTGGTGTTTCTTACAGAAACTGAGATTGCTGTGTATAGTGTATTTTGGGCAAGGCTTTGAAAATGCCTCTTTAAATTTATTATTTATGATAACTTGACTGAATAATATTAAGGAAGGAATTTTTTTTTAATGTAATATGTTTCTTAAGCATAATGCACAAGTATCATATAAATTATGAATTTTTCATTTAAATTATCAACACTGCTTACTTCAGAGTTAGTGTTTTTTCCCTTTGTCTTAAAAAAAAATTAATAAGGATAAATGGAGGAGCATTTTTTTTTTTTACAGCGAATTTCAAAATACATCAATTTGTTGTTTTTAATGGAAATAATGACAATGTTTTTAAATTAAAATGGTAAGTCATGTTTCATGTCTAATAGTAATGCCATTGCTTATGTCAAAATTGTTTTAAATTGATTTTTATCATTTCAATTGTTAATAAATTCTTGTTCATATTTATAAGGTTGGTCAATTTTTGTGTGTTCAAAATCTATTCTACTAAACCCTATCTCACAAGAGTAGAAATTAAATGGTGCACTGACTATACATCATTGGATACAAATTTTTTGATAGCTCTTAAGGTGTATGTTATTTTCGTTGTTCTAGTAAAGAGTTCTGCTTATTGTGTACTTTAGAAGCTTAAATAAAAGGACCAAAGTAGGCATGTCTTTTAGTATTCAAATAAAGAGATATGATTATACGGTAGGCTGGTTGCAATAGTTTAAATTGAAATTTCTTTCAATCACAGTTAATATCCTGAATCAAGTAATCTCCACAGTGATAAGGAATATACCAGAAATCCAAACACCCTCACGGCATTGTACATAACAATACTCGGCACTTCTCGTGACTAGTCGGGCAGCCTCATTGGATTCAGGTGGAGATGCTGTTAATTACATTTTGGATGTGGCTATTCCTCCTGCAGCTTTGTGATGGGATTGCTTGGTGGTGACAGCTGTCTCAGGTGGAGCCATTATTAGGATCTGCTTAAATCTGAAGGTGCTATATTATTATTATTATTATTATTATTATTATTATTATTATTATTATTACTACTACTACTACTACTACTACTACTACTACTACTACTACTACTACTACTACTACTACTACTACTACTACTACTACTACTACTACTACTGGGGGGCGCGGTGGTCCAGGGGTAGAACATCGGCTTCCGACGCAAAAGGTACCGAGTTCGAATCCTGGCTGTTGCGTTCCCTACTGGTTGGGTCGGTGTCAGTATAATATGAAAGGCTGAGACAGGAGTCATGGTATCCCCGCCCTGTCTCGTGTGTGGCAGCACATAAAAATTGTCAGACGTCAGTCTTGAGGCCCGTCCACAATATAGCCTATATAGTGCTGCTGTTGGACGTTAAACCAACCCAACCAACCAACCAACCACACCCTACTACTACTACTACTACTACTACTACTACTACTACTACTACTACTACTACTACTACTACTACTACTACTACTACTACTACTACTACTATTTTTTTTATTGTTATTATACATTTCCAAAACCAAAAGTAGATAAAAAATGTTTTACAATGAAATGTTACATTCAAAGTAAAAAAAAAAAAAACTAAAACAAGGTTAACACTTAGCGAAAAAAAAAAACAAAAAAAAAAAACGTCCTGCAATTTTTAAAGATTATGTTTACGAAACCAGAAAAGCATCTTACAATATACGAACTTCGAGCTCTAGGGACATAATAAAGAAGACATTGTAAAAGTTCATTCTTACAACATTTGTGCAGTAATTACAAAAAGATACAAAGAAAAACCTGCAAAATTATGATTCTATATCAGTTTCACCGCCGGTCTTTTTCGATTCGACTTTTCCACACTTTTTCGGTGTCAAAAGCAGAGTATGGATCAAATGTATATGAAAATTGCCAACTAGACGGTTTAATACACATTCATGGAGTAAACTATGTACAAATTACAATCTTTTCTACGTAAGTCCGTAATGCTTCCGATATCTTTATTTAAAAAAAAAAGTAGATGTGGTTTAATCCAGTACATGTGAAAATGCACAGAACAACAAGAAGCACAAAACAAAACATAAACTAACCGCAAAATATGTCGAGTCTTTGTTTAGTTTTATTTAGCCCGGTTGATCAGACAAGTAGCACCTATACCATCCGACGCCGCTGCCATTGAGCGCGCACACATTCGCACACACGCACGCACTGAGTACAGAAAATAGTCAACAAGAAGTCAATACGGTCATATTACGTATTTAGCCTGCACCCTGGTCTATTCGTCAAATTTAAAAAGGAACTAAAATGGCTGTGGCTGTGGACCAGAATATTCGACTAATATAGTAAGCGTTTTCATCCGAGTTCTGATTGAAAAACCAAGCGAGGCTACAGAGAAAATGAAACGTAATATCGGTTTTAGATCAGGCTGCAGGCACGCGGCGGTGGATTTTGGAGCATTTGCATATCAAAACACAGAAATTATATCTTCCAACTTTTCCAATGATGTCACCAATCAAGGACACTTAACCATATTTCATGTAGACTATCTGACATTTGGAAGGTCACCACAACCAGCCTCGTGCGCCCCAGGGAGGGACACAGGTGGTGGATGGTTGGAAGTTTCTATAGCCTACTTTCCATAAAATGAATGTCTATCTTTGCCGACCCACAAAGCCTGCCTTCATAGAGGCGACATATTTATGTCACCGAAAACCCAGGCATTGTGAGTTATTGGTATCCGTCTATACTCTACGTAATTTTTGCAAACATTCATATAGACGGCTTAGCATCTGCGCCGATAAACCGATTTCGGCGGGCATCTGACTCGTCTTCGCCTCGTCGCTGAGTGAGTGAACTCAATGTCTGGACTTGTCGAATTTTCACTGACCATTTTCTCATCGAGAAAGCATCGTAGAAATAATTTGATTTGATTTTTGGAAATCAGCAATCCAAATTCAAGGGGTTTCTCGAGCAGAATTCCATTTTGTGAAGTGTTAAAAAAATGCACAATTAACTTTTTTTTCTTTCTTGGTAAGCCTGTGTAAAATTGAGGAGCGTCCTGTCTCCTTGCTAGTGAGTATGAACATCCTTTTCTAACATCTACAAGGCCATTGTATGAATATGTGCATGTGTTTGCGCAGAGCGAGTGTTTTGTTGTTGTTGTTGTTGTTGTTGTTGTTGTTGACCAAACCCCACTGAAAAGTCACATCCATCGGCATGTTCGGCGACAGAAGAATTATGTCACCTACACGCCGACAATAATTATAATTATTCGGTGGCCTCAGATAGCAGGATTGCCACACACACACACACAAAAAAACCAACAGGAGGCCAAATCGGAAGTTGTAAGGGGCCAAATGGAGGCCAATATATACTTTTATGAATGTAGCCTATATGCAATTAATTTTAACTCACTTTAAATTGATACATTATTGACTGAACTGCATGGCCCTCGAAATAAATCCATAAACCAATGGGGAAATTAAATGTGAAAACTCGAAATTCAAAACTTGAACGCATACGCCACTATGCACATAATCTGTCACATTACGCATTTAGCAAGAAAATGATACTTGGATAAATTCTTCCGTTTCGATTGCATGCTGCCCCGACTCATATGATGTACTGGATGCCATTTGTGAAGTTGGTGTTTCTTTCCATTCTCTGTGACGGGCAATTGTGGCTTGTGAAGGCACGAAGTCTATGCAACACTTCCCGTTGACAATGAAACTGGCCCGGATCCTTGTGAGGGCATCCTGTTTCTTGTCTTGGTTTTAATAGCTGTGACTAAGGAAAAGATTCGTTCAACCACAGCGTTGCTTACAGCCGTTGCAAGGTATATGAGGGCGAATTTAGACAAATAGTCAAAGAAGCCATGTTTCGATACTCCAACCTAGAACTCAACAGCTTCTAAACTGTTCCTTTTTTTCCAGTCAACTTTTAAGTCCAAACTTTCACACTGAATAAAAATGAAAGTTAAGAGGCGAGAGAACCAACAAACAAACAAACTTCCTCAATCCCCTAGTTCCAGTCAACTTTTAAGTCCAAACTTTCACACTGAATAAAAATGAAAGTTATGAGTTGTTTTTTTTAGTTTAAAGAATAACCTGGTTGAATTATAATATTATTATGGTCTGTATGGATGCCGACAGTTTAATTTAATTTATGAAATAATCAATCAGTAACCATTTACTGTAGGCCCGTATTCAAAATGATGTAACACGACAACCGGTAATTTCTATGGAAATATTACAATAATTATCACCATATAAGGCCAAATGGAGGCCAAACGTTTCTCTAGAAGGCCAAATCTTTAGAATTTGGCTTTTAGGAGGCCAAAGTGGCAACCCTGCTGTCCGATTCTGCCTTACCACCAAGGCGTCCACAGATGTCTATTAATAGCATCCGTAGGCCTTCCATGCGGGTTTTTAGTTGTTGATGTTAAGCAGAAAAAAACAACAGGGAAACGCAACTCTTCTAGCCTACTTCATGAAACTGGTGGAAGAGATTTCAGCTTTACTTAGTTTCCTAGCGCTTAAACTCGAACTCGAAAGAGACAACAGAGAACTTTAAAAAGTCGCTCTCTTACAGTGTCAGCCTAGACTCTAGGTAAAATGAAACCCATAGATCTAATCTAGATCTAGCTCTAGACTGGAGCTAGATCTGAGTTCACGTTTCAACACAGCAAAAATCTAGATTCTAGGTCTAGTAAGAGACCCGTCTAGATCATTGTCACAATGTCATGATTGTCCAGACCCTTTACATTTAAAATAATCGTTTATGGAGATTCTAGATCTAGATCTAGTATATGCTTTTCATGAAAAATACTTCAGAAATTTTAACGTTCTCCTACGGTATTACTGTTCAAGTTCAACATACATTAAATGTATTTATTTTATAATCAATTAAATGTAATCATGAAGACCTTTAAGGTCGAAAGCTTTAAACGTGTTTCAACGTTTGTATCGTTTTGTAAAATCTTAGAGCTCCACTATACTTGTTTTAAAATTGTTTTTGTGCCTTGCATATCCGATTCATTGTATCATTCAACATCTATAGCAGGTTTCATTACTTCCAGGTTGGTTCACATGCGCTTACAAAGATATTTTTGTAATTTACTTAAAATGATAAATAGAGATCATCTAGACAGTAGCGTCGGGTGGGTTTTAAAATTGTCCGAAAGCACACCCGGGCTGACCAATGTCCAGTGCCATCAAAGTTTACAACATAGCCAACCTGTCCAATATTAAACCCAATTGTCTTAGCTTATAATCTCTTAAGAATGACTTTCAAGCAACACAATCCTTGCAATTATTTACAATTGTCAACAGATGTAGAAAAAACAGTAAAAACAGTTGTTTTGGCACAATTATTATGATTCATGTGCCAAACTGTACTAACCTGTAGACCTCTGACTACTTTTTAAACATACTGCACCATTTGAGAAATATTTCTCTATTGGTGGATTTTTCCTTTGCATTGTAAGTAAGGTAAGCCCATTCATTCCATAGAAATAAAAAGGCTTCAAAGTTCAATGGTCTTACCTTATTCTACCATATATGTTAGAATTTATTAGTGGACGATCTTGTGGTCATGTGGTAATCCTGAGCTGATTTGCGCGGCATTATAATTGAATGTATATATTTTCACCTAAGAGAGCGATGCAGCGGGTGTTTGCAAATGTATTTTTCTACTAGCCTGTGAACAAAATCTCGAATAAATCAAGGTCTGTTGATACAGTCGAACCTGCCCAAGGCAACTACAGAAGATCATAGACAAAAGTGGTCGCCTTGGGCAATAACTCTCAACTGAGTGCTTGCATTATTTTCCTACTGCTTTTGAGTCGAGTATCTGAGTTACTAGAAACATCCTCTTTTGAGTTTTCAAATGCACAGGTTTAAATAGATGGCAGTAGTCAGCGTTTGCCCATTTCAATTGACAAAGATGGATCTATGCTGTACTAAACATAGTATTTGATTGTAATGAGGTGGTCGGCAGGGCAGGTTTGACTGAAGGAATTGTTTTTCTTTTATTACAATGGACAATTGCTTTAATAGCTATTAAATAAAGCCTAAAAAAAGTATTATGATTTCCAAATAAGTAACATTTAAATCTCTTAGTGGTATCACATTCTCTATTTACTTAGTGAAAATGCAACAGTTTAGCACCAAATTCCTCTCAGCTGTAACTAAGTTTCCTATCCCAAGTTTTTCAAGAAGTGATGTTTTAATCATACATGTATGCCTTGCCTTTTCGTTTCAGTGTTTGAATATTGAAAAGGCACTGTTATGGCTCAACAGTTGTCTACATCGGCATCAGATGCTCTCCTGGCGTGGTCTGTGTTATACTTTATTTACCATGTATTTTGGTACAACTTCTTTGCCTGCCTTGGTCTTGGAGTCCAGGGAGTTGCTGCAGCATTAGGTGTTGTGCGTTTTGCTCAAACGCGACAGTCAGGCCAAATTTATGACTACCATCAAATGGCATCTTGGTTGGCACAGGTAATCTAAGATGTGTGTATTTAGAATTTTCTGAAAATGATCGAGAAAATATTTTTTTTGCATCTAATATAAATTTGTATTTTGCTGAAAAGATAATTATTTTGTTGGGTTTTTTTTTTTTTGCTGCAACTTTCAATTTGTTCCAACTTTGGTTTATCTTAATTATTTAAATTCTTTAAACACAAATTATAGTATGTAAGGGGGCAAAATATCACAAGGACCTTTTAATTTAAAACAAATTAAATTGAAATGCCAACATGGGACTTTTTCTTTACAATGTTTATGTATTTCTCACTTAAAATTGGAAGCCCACAGACTAAAGGCCCTACGATATACAAATGGAGGTATTAAGAATATTCACAATAAACTTATCGCTTTCTCCATCCCATTTCTCTCTGTTCCTTCTACCCCTTCTCGATCTCACTATTCTTTCTTTCTTTCCTTCTCTCTCTCCTTTTCTATCTCTGACCATCTCACTCTCTCACCCCTTTATCTTCCTGTCCCTCTCTATCTCTCTCTTTCTCCGAACTCTCTCCAATGTCTACCTCTTTATTTATTTTTCTTTCCTTCTTGCTCTCCTCTCTCAAGTTACATGCTTTATTGAAGTTGTCAGAACAAACAAGTTCTGTAGGTTCAATGTTAAATCTACTGACACACTCACACAAACACTCTTTTTGTAAAAAAAAGCAAACTGTTTTTCAAACTATGCTCAACAAATTATGTCCACAGGTTGTTGGTTTGCCGCTGCTAGCTGTTGGTTTCTGCCACAAAGACATGCCCATTATGATGAACTTGAATGTGATGATCATGGCGGGTGTGCTTGTCTGCTCACGTTTTTTGGCACCTGGACTACGGCAACTAGCGACTCAGTGTTGTGCTGGCTTTGCTGTACTTACCATAATACTTGTCTCACTACGCTCTTGGAATTTCTATGGGCTGTTTGCTACAGCTGCATATGTGGTGGCTGGGCAAGTTATTGGCTCTGAGGGCAAGATGAGTATGTTCTACAGAGTAGATATTCTCCATGTTGTCTTGGCAATAGGGAATATTTTGTACGCCTGGGCTTTAGAATTAGACTAATTTATCATTTGATTCTCTGCGGTTTAACTGATTTGTCAAAGGAAATGATAAGTAAACCAAATAAATGCAGTAATTTTTACAAATAAGAATGTATTTCTTTTGTGGGATAATAATAAATCCATTTTAGGTTTTACAAGATTTTTATGTTTTTATATAACATGTTCTTAATTTGAACCCCACCTCGATTTTTTTAATATAGTGCTCTTTAGTGTGCAGTCACTATACAGACACAAATAAGATGTGATTTTATGTCACCATTCTTTTCTCTTGTAAATTATATACTCCTATAATATTGCATAGGATCTTGGTATAAAAAGGAAAAAAGACCATATTATTTTCTCAGGTGTTGAGGCCAAGTTATAAAAAATTCTGAAAGTTCAATGTTTTCAAAACTTTAGCAAAAATTTGTTTAATAAATAATTTTTTTCTTAGAAAAGGGTGAATAAATCAGTGGTTTTGATTTGTGGTTCTCAAGTCAAAATCCTGAAAGTAAGGATATCAATATTTTGTTTGTAGGTTTATCCTTTTTTTGTGTGTGTGTGTTTTTTTTTAAAGTCAAATGATAAATAACTTTTATTTACTGTATGTTCATGGTGCGACAATCTATTATCAATGTGCATCATTTTAGAGTGAACCTCAAACTTGCCTCTGCACTTATTCTGTAAATCTAACCTTCCATTCTTAAGTTAAAGTTGATTGAAATCTATTGTACCTTATTGGGTTTGTCCTGGCATAAAACCTGCACCTGATTTATGTTATTTCGAACTATTACAGAAAAAACACTTGTTTAGTCCATCTATTGAAATTAGGAGGTTTTTTGTTTTGTTGTTTTTTTTCTCGTGAAAATTAACTTGTTTGCATAAATTCCCAAAATTCATATGCCCCCGCCCCTTTTTGACACAAAGGTTAAACATCTGTTCAGTACAGTCTTCTATATAGCTACCTAGTGGTTGTTGTTTTTTTTAAATATAGGATAGAAAAAGAAACACACATGAAGAGTATCAACTTAGAGAATTTGGAACTTCATTTTATCAGAGCGATGGGCCCTTTCATATATATAAAAAAAAAAATTAACAAGATGTAGCAGCTGCAGTGATTTGACTGCATTAGTCCCTAATAATCATGATTTCTTCCCATGTTCATTTTTGCCATATAGGGAAAATCCTTAACCTTCACCGCCACTTGTTATTTGTATTACGTCAAACCATTCTTGGGTGAAAATCACCCTGTGGCCTTTATAGAGGGAAAAAAACCAAGGTCACCGGCGCCGTTGTTTCTTTTTGATAGTAAACCACTTTTGGGTGTTTTTTACCCAGTGAGTGAGTGACCCTAATAGAGGATTTAAAAAAAAATCTTGCATTTGGTGGATAATAGTAATGCAATAAGTACATATTGTATCTGTCGATCTAGCTATCAATCCATTTACTTATCTGTCTATCTATATTACAAAATATCTCTCTGTTAGAAGTAAAACTATTTTTCATGTCCATCAAGACTTATCACAAGGAATGTTTTTACCACCCTTGACATCCTCTCTGTCATTCTATCTTTCTATCTATGGATCTTACAAAGAAGAGAAATAAAAGAAGAAGAATATAATAAAAAGAACAGCAATAAAATGAAGTGCAATATTGATGTACAAGAAGAGGAGGAGAGGGAGAGCAGGACCAAGAGGATGAGAGGAGGAGGTGGAGCAGGAATAGGAAGATAAGCAGGAGGCGGAGGAGCATCAGGAGGAGGAAGAGGAAAAGCACCAGGATAGGGAGCTAGAAGACGAACGGAGCAACAGGAAGATGAGAACCAGAAGCAAGGAGAGGAACAATAGGAAGAGCTATAGCATGCAGGATGAGGTAGGGAGGAAGAGGAGTATGAGGATGCACATGTGGAAATAGAACGGGGGGTAAGAGGAGGAACAGCAGCAGGAGCACATATATATGTGTTTTGAGTAAACAATATTTTTATAGGAAAAATGTAAGATATGTCACTAAGAAAATCCTTCAATTTTGAGCTTGTTCAGAGAGTAAGAAAATAGATGCAAGATTCGCTTCTCCTCAAATTCCATTGTGTATACTTTATATTTTGCTTTGATTCCCCATCATCAAATCTTTAAGGCACTTCCACAAAGAAGGCTTTATGTAACTGCAATATCATTGTGTTAATTTTTTTAATCAGTCATGAACAAAAAATCATTTTTTTGCTTGGGATTTTAAAAAACCCACTGTTTTGTCTGTATATTGGAATCAGATATTATTCATTTTTCTCATAGTAATGAAATAACTTTCTTTGCATACATTATAAATCAAATAAGATACCCTAGTTTCTTTTAAAACATCCGAAAATTATAGATTTCTATTCTTTTTTTTTCACCAAGGCTTTAAACCTGTTCAGAACAGGAGATGTTCTTTGTTTTTAAATACATCATGTCACTGAATAATCTAGCATTCTCTTTAGTGGCAAAGTTTTATCCAATTTTCTATTCATTTATAAATCTTAGGTGCAATACATGTGAAAACACTAAATTCCATTATTGCAAATTACATCATGTTACATTCCATTTTTTGTATCTTGATCATCGAAGACTTAAAAGATATTGTTTTTTATTTGAGTTATCAGATTTATTTTACACTAGATCTTATGAGCAGTGAGGCCTTTATTTCTGGAAATCTGACCTTTATTCAGAGAAGAATATCGAATGTCAACTGATTACGTTAATTAGTTGGTTTAAAAAGTACTAGGTCTAGATGACAGACAGCAGCAGTAGGTAGAACTTATTTTTTTATTGGAGACCAGAGTCTTTTTGATCAAAAACGGATCTATGAAACTAAATTACAGTTTTGGACATGGAAAGGTAATTTATGTTAAAATGAAATTGATATGTAGCTTTTTCTGGAAATGGTATGTTATCAATGCTTATGGTATCGTCCAAGACCATGATCGTTTTGATATACAGTTTGTGCTGTGTTGTACCCACCAGCTGCTTGAGCAAATAATGCTTTTTAAGTGTAGTTAAGCTTTGATGAGATATGCATCAGAAATACTGTAGCTATGAAACAAACATGCTAATTGCGAGTACATAACGAAAACATTGAAGAGGTTGACAAGTTTGTCTATCTTGCTAGTGTTGTTAGCAAAGACAGAGGCACAGACGACGACATCAGATGCTGAATGAACAAGGCCAGATACGCCTTCAACACCCTCAAACCAATTTGTAGGTCTACAGCACTATCAGTCCCAAATGATGCGGATCTATAATACTAAACTAAAATAAATCCTACTTTATGGCTCTGAAACATGGCGCATGACCAAGATTAGCACCACAAAAATACAGTCATTCACCAACAGATGCCTCAGAAACATCCTCAACTTTAAGTGGCCTGAAGTTTTTTTTTTAAAGAACTGGGCCAGAGCAAAGAAAACCCTCACCGAGACAGAGATAAAAAATCTAAATAAATGGGATTGGATCGATCACTTTAAAAGCCTGTATCCAACATCACAAGGCAAGCCCTGGAGTGGAATCCCCAAAGAAAAAGAAAGGTCGGCCGTCCAAAGCAGACTTGATGGAGAAGCACAGACGCAGAGATAAAAGCTGCAGGTGCCATATGGGCCGAACTGAAGAGGATCAGCCAAAACCAAGTCCAGTGGCTGCAGCCCCATGTTCCATGCCCCACAAGGAATCAAGAAGCTGAAACTAAACTAAGCTTTGATGGATTGTGAGAAATGATGATTTATAGGTATTTTTTGTTCTAATCTGATGAAACTAGCAAACCATATAATTATATACATGTAAATGGGGATATTCGAAATTTCAAAATTCAAAAAATATATATAAAAAAGTCCTGTGGTTTAAAAGGCTTCCTTGGATGGCTTAGTTTGAGATTGCAACAGGTATTATAAGATTTGACCACACATATCTTCTGTGGTGCTATACATCATATCATGTTCACCATTCTTCATTGAGAATTTCTTATTCTTTGCTTAGTTGACTTATATCCTTCCCACAATTTGATGATCATCATCTCTAGACATTTTAATCTGTTTGCCTTTTCTCTCCTATTAATCCTGAATCTCCTTCCAATTGTCCAAACATCCAACGACATCTTATCATCTTTTTTGTGTTATATATGGACAATCAAAAATTTTGTACAATTTCTACATTTTTGTTGTTGCATGGATGAAGTTGTTCTATTCGATTTAAAAAAAAAAGACGTTTATAGAATTTGTAGAAACAAGAACTTTTTGTTAGATTGTGTAAATGTTATAAAACTGCTTTTCAACAAATTTTGTTGCTTTTATCCTTCTCTACTCAGCTTTGGGAGTGAATATTTTACTGTCGATTGGTGCTTTCAAATTTCACTTTCATATTTTTGTACTCAAATTTGTGTTAATTTGGTAATGTAAATATTGCTTGAAACTTTAGAAACTAATAAAAAAGTACTATGAAAATTTACTTGTTACTGGTAATCTTATACAAAAATTAAAATGCCAAAGTAAATGTCATTTAATCCATGACTCTTGGGCATAAATATAATTATAGCAAGCTGTGCTTTCCAATCTGGCCATGTTTATCTAAATTATGCAAGTATCAATCACATTTCCAGTGTCTTCCCCCTTTTGCTACGAAAAGTTTTTGTTTAATAGTGTTGCAATCAAGCCCACAACACATAATCGGGTGATGATTTGCAGTCTTAAAACTTTAATAAAGAGCATTTGAGATAGGCTGCTCTCAACATTTTTTTACTGCTTAATTTTGTCGGTTTTTACATGGGGTTAAAAGCATGAACAAATTTATAATAATTGGATGTCTCTGATAAAAAAAAAAATTCATAGGATTATATTTCAAAGCCTTGCACTGAGAACTCTTTGTTTTTACCTCAAGGCACGCCTTTTATTCGCAAATGGGAGTTGTTTTGTAATTCCTGGAATTGATCCATAAATTGTGTCTACATCTTTCACTGTATCTCAAATGTGTTAGATTTTTACCTTTGACATTATAAGCAGTAAAATGACTATGCCTGTGGAAACTGGAAAAAGGATATGGAAAAATGTCTTCATCATAATGTATGTTATATAAATGTTATTTATTTTGTACAGATCTTTCATATTGAGTTTTTTTTTCTGGATTTAATTTTTTCCAAAGGTATTTTTTGCTGTCAGAATGAAAGTGTTTCTCATCTAAATATAATTTTGTTGTCCTTAGAACATCGGATTTGCAACCAGTTTAATTTATTTCTTTTCATTTGTCTTTTTCAGAATTGTTAATTTAGGGGAATCAGTAAAAGAAAGGGAGTCACAAAAATGTGAAAGTGTTATCAATACCCAGCCATGTTTTGTGGCACACAGTCAGAGAGCTTCATACCTGTTGTATGCATAATGCACTGCATTTAATAAGACATTACATAAATGGTTATGAAGATTACATTGGAACAGTACTATGTTAGCATCAGGGAGGATGAAAAAAGGCTATTAATTATTAAAATTAAAATTATTGCTTTTAAAGACAACAGTATTATTTCTTTCTACATTTAAGTTTACTCATTATTGTGTATGCAGATCTGTATCACACCTTCTTCCTAACAAAGTATTTTAGCAATATTTTCACCCAAGATCTTTCTATCATACAAATACAGTATGTTTATAGGAGAAAATGCATAGCACTTATGTTTCACAAAGGCTAGATAGCACTAGCAGATACATGTACATGTATTACATTTTTAGTCACAATGTTCGATCTTCTTGATTGTACAACCAGTACTCATTTTGATAAAAATTTATCTCCACTTTTCATCACTAAATATATTAAAAAAAAAAAATAGACTTGAAAATGATGTTTCAAATACAGTCCTGATGGCTGATAAGAGTAAACAAAATTGATTTTCTTTTCCATTCAAAATGCAATATATGTACAGTTTACAATCTTCTTATAATATAATCATATTATTCCCGTGATTTTCCTGACAGACGCTTAGGAAAACAGACTGAGTGCCACACATTGATATTTTTAAACTTTAATCAATATATTCGAATATAATTTATTCTTATCTTGCTCTTCCACACATTACATCTAAATAGTTTTTTTTTTTAATTTTCGTAAATTATGTACGTTTCTTGTTATGGCCTGTTATTCAAGGCATATTATACATGTAGGTGATTGTGTATCTACAAGATTCAGAAAATTATAAGAGGACAGTGTGATTTTATTGTGTCGCTATGTAGCAATAAAGCTCTTGGAAAACACTTGGCTTCACCTTTTAAACTTCTTTTTTTTTTGGATACATGTGAAGACTATTCTTGGAGCTAAATGATTGTACTTTTGCTGAATGATAGTGTTACTATTGCTGCTGCTGTTGTTACTTCTACTACTACTACTACTACTACTACTACTACTACTACTACTACTACTACTACTACTACTACTACTACTACTACTACTACTAT
>RQTK01000080.1:271766-294103 GCA_003991915.1 Elysia chlorotica
ACTACTACTACTACTACTACTACTACTACTACTACTACTACTACTACTACTACTACTACTACTACTACTACTACTAATAATTATGATAATATAAGAGACAGAAACGTACATGCTATCCTTAAGAAAATTATTGCTTCAAACACTGTCAACCCATATAAAAAGAA
The DNA here is from genome assembly GCA_003991915.1 of Elysia chlorotica. Lineage (NCBI taxonomy): Eukaryota > Metazoa > Mollusca > Gastropoda > Plakobranchidae > Elysia > Elysia chlorotica. Next base: position 271,931 of record RQTK01000080.1, read on the forward strand.
TGTTTACGTTTTTAAAAGTGTCTTCTGACACCTGAACTGAAGCAAACTTTAACAAAGTTTAAAGTCCAAGTTACCATTCTCTACGCTTTCTCAAAATGTGTTCACTGCTGCTGTGATCTCTACCTTTCCAACATTACTCGATAGTAGGACAACGCAAAATTCTCCTAATTATCCCATTTCAACATCACCCAAAGTGGATATTGGGACCTCTTAAAAAGCTCTACCGACAGAGCTACCTCGTTCTTCTCCTTTCCAATGAAAGTATTGATTCTATTTCTACGTGTATCCCGGTTTTCACTGCGGCACTTCGACTCATAACAAGCCTAATTATCCAAATGTCTTGTTGATATTTCTGGTTTTTAAGGGAACTTTTCTCTTACTTATCAACTGCATATTGCATCCTATTATTTTGCAAAATGATCATGATCACACAGCGAATGCCTTGTGTCATTGGACAACACAGCTAAAACGATTCCGACTACGTTCCTATGGGTTTGTTTTAAAAATTTACAGCATTTTAATTATCCAAATTGTATACCTAAATTAAAAAAAAAATAATGTTTTGTTGAGACAAAGAAAAAGAGACTGCACAGTAGGCATACAATTTAATGTTGACGACCACTAACACCTCACATATTGTTAAATTTAGGAGCAGATAAAAAACACGAGATAAAAGTCATCCAAAAAAATATACGCGTTCAAGAAAAAAGAACAAGTGTTCCCTTTCCATGACAACCAGATTAGAACGCGTTCACAATTGATATTTGATAATTATTATCAAGAGAGCAAGATCCACGGAATAAAATAATAATAATATTGTTAATAGGAAAGAGATACACACTTAGTTCTATTAATAGACTCTTTGGATATTATGTGTCGCGACGTCACAAAATGGGACGTTTTGCAACATTTATACATTTTGACATATTGATACCAATGGAAAGCCCAAAATCTAAGCTTTAGAGTGGTGAAAAAAGTTTCAAAATACTTTTATTAAAAAAAAAAAGTTATAGCCATTTCAAGAACGAGTTCAGGTGAGGGTCTGATTTCGTAAATGCGAGAAAAACGCGGTTGAAGTTCGGTGGTATAAAACTAAAGAATGCTTAGCAACGGACGTTTTTATTCTATATCTCTGTGTTGTTTCAAATGGTTGACTGTCTTTTTATCATTTTCTATTATTTTAACCCTATAATATGCAATATTCTGTACAATTATCATACGTTTGCTCCGCTAATCTCACATTACTATAGAAAACCAAAATCTGACTCTCTAGTCCAACGTTGCCAATTTGGCAGATTTTCTGTCAAATCCCATTTTTTGGGCAACATTTTAAGTCGGCTGGCAGGAAAAAGTGGTTTGGCAGTTTGGCAGATATTTAGCAGATTTTTTTTTTCTGAGGCAGAGGGATGGATGATTTTCTTTTTTAACAGCAAAAGAATCTTTATCACCCTGAATGCTGATAGTAAATCAAATAGTGGTATATTCCAACCAACACCTTCCTCGAGAGCATACGCAAAACTGTGGAAGTTTGTATCCAAGTCTGAATAGTACTTGATGAAAATTTCTGAAGACAAAGCAGAATTAAGAAGAGTCGCGCCAACGAAGGAAGTGTGTCATATGATGCTTGCGGAAACTGTGCGGCAAGTTGAAGAGCGCCTGCCTCGCGCTGAGAACGTGTTTGCTGGACTAAGCCCTCTTAGTCCCCTGAAAGTCGAAAACCAACAGGACAGGGTCCAGTTTGAGGATTTGCCTTTCCTTAATCTCTTTTGGCAAAAAAATTACCACAATAGAAGAGCAATAAAGACAAGTTGTTTTAGTCGATCTGAACCTACTGTCAAGGGGCCATCAATTCCCAAGGAGACACTTCAATTTTGGGAAGGCATCACCAGGAAGACTCAAATGAAATAGCTTGCAGAATGTGGTGCCCTCACCTACCTTCTCACTCCTGCAAGCAATGCTGAAAGCGACATAATTTTCTCTCTGGTGGCCTCTACAATAACAAAAAACCAAGAAACAATCTGGGCGTGGCTTCCTTGATGATAATATTCGTGTACAAGCGCATGTCTTCGACCAGGGAAAGTGTTGCAACGATTTCACAATAACCAAGCAGATGTGGAGCCTTGTACCAGTGTCTGGATCAAAGCAGCCATGCTGTGGCCTCTACAAGAATGCAGACCTTGAGCAAATTTTGTAAGAAACCAGCATTTACAACCACTCTCTCAGATGGATCATAGGACTTGACCATCTAATCACATTAATTACTTTATTTAGTTTCAACTGTATGTGCATAAAGCTTGCACACTTACGTGTACACTGATTCACCGTTGGAGTTCACCTTTCGTTCCTGTTTTTCATGCGTTTTTATTTAAATAAGCTCCTTTGTATATCTGATGCCCTCACAAAATTGGACGTTGCGTTGGAGTTACTCCCAAGCCTGCGTTTTATTGACACCACCACAACAAAATAGATCTACACCACCACTTCATTGGTAGGTTGGATTACCTCAGCTCTTCATCCGGATCATCACTGCATTCATTACCCTACCACCGGGTACTTCATTTGCATTGCATGTATCATAATAACGGAGATAAAGAGACGTTGGAGACAGCTTAGCAGTGTATGGGTTTACATGTAAGACGTTGCTATATATTATTATGTCTCTAAAAAAAAAGGGGGGGGGGTCGACTTTGTACTTGACTAGTATTTTTATGTTTTATTAATTTATAATATTTTTAAACTTGTGAAATAGAAGTTTATGATATCGATACTGCAAATTTTATGACTTTTCTAATGGGTGCTACAATTAGTGCGTCAAATATGCTTTGGCAGATGTTTGTGGTGTTCGGCTGATTAAAAAAAAATCGAATATTGGCAGAATGGCTGAAAATAATCTGGTAATCCTGCTTCAGCCTTGACCGTGCGCCCGATATGTTAGCCTGAGCACTATCATTTGCTATGACTGAATGTATGACTAAGACCTGAGATGCTGAATACACCGAGCCTCTGATTTTGTTCAATTTTGTTGCATCTTTATCAATTTCAGACAGATCTAGATTCTGTTCCTAGGTAGGCCCATCTTTATAGAAAAGTTACTTATGCAAAAGTTTTGTAAAGAGAATTGTGCAAGATCAGATTCGAGTCTAGATCTAAATCTAGATCCAGATGAAAATAATTTAAATCAAGATCAATCACAAACACACACACTCAAAGACTGAGTACAATTATTTATTGCTTTGAAGACATAGATCTAGATTCTAGAATCTATATCTAAAGATTTTCCATTTATTCTTTGGTCTTAGGTAACTTATATATAAATGTTGATCTAATTTATCGATTGCTTGCTTTATATCATCAAAATGTAAACTGCTTTGAGCAGTTAGGCCTATAAATAATGGGATAGCTGTTTAAATGCAATTTTTAGATTTTTTAAATATACAGGTTAAAAAAAGCCTGGATTCTATCATAATTATTTAGATTATATTTTTATTATTATTAGATCTAGTAGTAGTAGTAGTAGTAGTAGTAGTAGTAGTAGTCTAGGTCCTAGATCTAGATTTCTAGTATTACTATCTAGATCTCTAGATCAACTTTTTATAAAAGAAAACCATCTCTTTAACGATGAGCATTTTTTTAAACAGAAAAGTACACTACAGGATTATCTTTTTTTTAAGCATAAAGTCAATCAAATGTGCATCCGTGAAATTTAGCATGGTAGAAGACATTGGTTCGCCGAAGAAGTTTCTGTTTGCAGATTATAATGTTGCACATCTCGTAGAAGAGGGGTTTACAATAAATATGACAAGTCACTCTTTTTCTTCTTTTTCTTCTTCTTCTTTCAGTTCTATTATTTTAGCATTTTGTCCACTTTTTTTAAAATCCTTTTCTTTTTCTATTGGTTTTAGTTTGTTTCATTTCTTCAATTTCTTGTAACAGTTCTTGTCCTTGTCCTTTTTCTTGTTGTTGTTGCTGTTCTTCTTCTTCTTCTTCTTCTTTTTCTTCTTCTTCTTCTTCTTCTTCTTCTTCTTCTTCTTCTTCTTCTTCTTCTTCTTCTTCTTCTTCTTCTTCTTCTTCTTCTTCTTCTTCTTCTTCTTTGCCATTCAATTTCAATTGTTTCCAATACGGACAGTGGATATTACCATGTTTTATAAAAACACTTAGAATATTTCAGACATTTTTATCGCTGTATAGTTTTACCTTATTTGTTTTAAATGTTAAAAGTAAATTACAAACATCATAACCACTTACAACATAAAAGAATATTTCTTTTTAGCCATCAATGTGCAGCACATATCTTTGTGAACTAGAAGAATATACAACTCCATTAAAGCAAAAATGTTAATTTTTTATGGTTACAAAGTAAAAAAATAAAAAATAAATAACACTAGTGGTAATAATTTCAGATTTCCATCAACCAATTCCATATATGATTTAGTTCCTTGGAAATCTATACATTTGGAGAAATAATTTATGAAAATGAAAATTTAATCTGGGTGATTTAAACTGAACGATAAATAAAAATAAAATGTTGAATTTTGAAAAGTAACCCCTTTGAATCGGCACAGGAAATTGGTCAGCACCCGCATTGGGTGAAAAGTCATTGACCACCTGAATACCTGTCATGAGACGGTGGTTGTCGCTGCTCTGTCAGGTGTCTGCTTAAATATTGCTAAAAACTAAAGTGCATTTTCGCTGCCGTGGAGGTAAATTTAAAAGATATCTTTTACATTTCAAGAAGTCTAGGGCTGTAGGTACAACATCATGGTAGCTTACAACTGTTAAGATATATGCACATTTATTAAGAAAGATTAGGACATGTATGTTGTAAGCTACCAAAGTTGTAGCTTACTTACGGCCCGTAGAATCTATAAAATAAAAAATCTCAGCTTTGTCTATCTAGATCTTAGCTAACATTGGCTAGCTGAAAATAAAAAAAAAGCCCCTTATTTAAGTTGTAAGTGTGTGTATTACTCACTCAAAAAGCTGTTGAATTAAACTTTACTTTCTGCTTAAAACTAAGAATTATGCATGCTAAGTAAATTGTTACTTATTGTAATGTGTAATTAAATTGTTTATAATTTCAAGGATAAATGACTGGTTGAGGGCCTAACACCTGAGCCAACACCATGGTGGCCAGAGGTCACAAGTTCCTCACCTTCCTCCAGTTTAGGATAGTGTTGCCGCTAGTTTTGCTTTCAGGTCAGTACATACTTTTTTGGTAGAACATCTTTTTTTAGCATTCCAACTAGTTAAACTAAAACGTGTGTAAAAATAAATTGGCTGTCACAGTCTTTATGTAATCATTAAAAATGAAATAACTTCTAAAGAAATGAAATATTTCCATATTTTCCTCTTATAAAGCAAACTGATGGGGTTTTTTTTGTCTCTTAAAAATTTTATAATAATTGAATATGAAATCAAGGCCCTTGCTCACTGCCTTCTTGGAATGATAGAAATGAAACACATATGTGGGTCTTTTCTTTAAATATTATAACTGGTAAATCATGTTGGCTGTAAGATCAAGTTCTTATTTTTCCTGCATTCAATAAATATCTTACATACAATTATGATAAATCATTTTCCTCAGCTGCTTTTTTGCGCTACAATGCCATTTCTCTGGTCTATCTGTTGTGTCTACTTGTGACACCCCTCTTACGGATACCATCCAAATCGTCCATGCAAGGTGAGTTACTTTATTTATTTACTAAACCATTTGCTTCCTTTTCTAAATACCTCTCTTAGTCTCTGTCACTCTCTCTCTCTCTTTCTATGTCTATCATTCTCATTCTCTCTCTCCCTCTCGTTCTCTCTCTTTCTATCTCTATCATTCTCACTCTCTCTCTCTCTCTCTGGAGGGCGCAGTGGTCCTGGGGTAGAATGTCGGCTTCCAACGCATTAGGTCCGTAATTCGAGCCCTTGTACATGTAATTTCACACCCTACTGGTTGGGTCAGTGTTAGTTTAATGTGACCGGCTGAGACAGGAGTTATGATATCCCGGCCCTGTCTCGTGTGTGGCAGCACATAAAATTGTCAAACATGTCTTGAAGCTCGTCCACAATATATCCTATATAGTGCTGATGTTGGATGTTAAACGAACACAACTACAACTCTCTCTCTCTCTCTCTCTCTCTCTCTCTCTCTCTCTCTCTCTCTCTCTTTTTCTGCTTTCCAATGTCTTCCTTGCTCTGGATGTGAGTATTTATTGAATTCAATTCTTCATTTCTTTGTCAGACTCAGCTGTTTTAAAAAAAAATCTATTTCATCATAAAATCTCTCTCTCTCTTCATTGTCTCCTTAGGGGATACTCCCCTTCTGGTTCTTTCTCTTCTTTACCATTTTCAGTCTTTGTTTTCTTATTCAAAATGTTTTGATTGCAAGTTTCCTTAAGAATGTTGGGGTATCAAAATGCATTGCGAGAGACTGAAGCAAGTTCAAAATTTTTTGTTCAACAAAACTGATGATTTATTAATTTTTGGAGAGGGGGGGGGGGGTGAAGCCTATTTAATGAACCTAATGATTGAATTTTGGTCTGTATCTAGTGCGTTTGAAAAATCCTCACTGGCAATCCTGTTTTGGTGTTGCACTTAAATATGGACAGCACAGACCGTTTCTCTCTCTCTCTCTCTCTCTCTCTCTCTCTCTCTCTCTCTCTCTCTCTCTCTCTCTCTTCCAACAAACGACCACGATGGAAGTAGATTTAATTGAGACAGTCAAAAAACAACTACATGTACTTTATGATAAATAGGCTTTCATAAATGTCCTTCTCTTCTTGTGATGTGGGATCCAATCAATTCTAGCATCAATACAAATGTTCTCGCCTTCATGTTTAAAACTTCGTCGACGAGATGGTGAAACTCCCCGTAGGCTTCTTTCCTTAAGGTGGATTCTGTGAACCCAATATCTCCGCTTCCACAAACATTATCACTGGTTAACAAGTATAATAACAATTAGTCATACATCCCAAGTGTTATTGTTGTTTGGATCGTTATTGGATCTTATGTAAGGACTTGCCGATAGGTCGCCCTAACCGGGTCACGCTAATAACAGCAGACATCGCGTAGTAATACTTCATGTTGTTTCCTTACAATGCCACTACAACAATAATAATGGGCGGTTTTCTCATGTAAGATGAGGTCAACGTTTAAACCACACCGATGGTTCTAGTCAGTTCATCTGTGCATGAATGCACGTGCGGAAATTTACACTAAATGTGCACTCTTAACAAAGTACTGTCCAGTCTTCTTAATATATGTATTGTGGTCAGTTTCATTATTATAAGTTCCATACGAGGGAATAACTGGATATTGTGTGTGTGTGACCGGGAAGGGGGGGGGGTCAATGACTGAGATTGTCTTCTGTTACATAATCTTGTCTTTGCAATAGGCCGTTATCATGTGTACTCATTTGGTATTTCTGTTGTAGCATAAGTTAACTTATTTTTTATCTACTCGAATTTTTAAAACAAATTACCATGTGTTTGAATTTAAAAGTGAAAAAGAAAAAAAAAGTTTACTTTGATTAGTTCGGATCAATCGTTGTAAGCTCGTTCATCTGAAGAGTTTGAATTCAACTCTTAATTGGAAACTAAAGCACCAATTCAAAGCGAATGTGCCTATAATATTAAGAACGACATTTTTATCTGAGGAGAGCTCTTTCTAGCTTGTCCCATTGGTTCCCAGTGAATCCGACATGCCATCTGCCCTTTTAAAATTAATGTGCCCGAAGCTAACCCTCGCGCCTCAAACAGTATCTGTTGTTGTTTGAATTTCTGGCGCGCCTCAAACAGTATCTGCTGTGTTTGAATTCCTGGCGCGAGATTCATGAGCGTCTGCTTCACTGCGCGTGCGAGACGGCAGACCCAACGCGGTTTTCCTACACAAGGAGCGAGCAGCAGCTGTTGGCCTAAATAGGCGGCTGAGCAGCGTCAAACCTGATGCCTTCACCTCTAAAAATATGATGATAGAATTGTCGATACTGTTGGAAAAAACCGTATCGCCGTTTTAGGTACCGTGCACAATCTTTACTATGCTTGTTGTGGGTAATATTGTATCACAATGTTGCTGCATTGTCCCCTTGAAAATAAAATAAGATGGCGAAAGGGGTATGAATATAATGGCGATACAATTGGAAAACTTATTCAGGCGAGTAAGCCCAACATGTATCAGAATACTCGCAAATCGTTTCTTTTCTTGCATTTGATTTATTATTTTTAAAGGGGTTAAAGGAATTAAAACATCGTGACTATTTCATGTTAATGCTAACAGTCTATAACTTTTATCATCATTCACATAAAGACAACCATTGTCTTCTTTTTTTTTTTAAAGTCGAAATACCATAGGACATTTATGCATTCATCCTGTTCAAATGTTGATGTATGTTAAAGATGAATATATTTTGTAATGTTACACCTACATTGAACATTAGGCTAGATGTCATTGAAATATCATGTTTTATCAAATGCTTTTGAGACAATAAAGTATGAAGCACAATGGCAGGATTATAGCTCGCTAGCGCATTGCTTCAGGGCACTGATTCAGATATGCGGTCTGTAAAAGCAATTTAGGCGGTCGAGAGCTTGGCACGACTTTCCTTACCCATACGTTGTCTGAAAGATGAGTAATACTAGGGCAAACTAACCTGATATACATTTATGATGCACTTAGTACGTGCATTCATATTTATTTGAGGGTAGATCATGAGGTTTGTTTGCCGACAACAAGATAACTATGGGAGGGAGTAACAGAGAAAGATATACAGAGAGAGAGAGAGAGAGAGAGAGAGAGAGAGAGAGAGAGAGAGAGAGAGAGAGAGAGAGAGTGTTATACATGCATGTATCTCCTTTCTACCTGTCTGTCTCTCATTTTCTCGTTCTCCCCTTCTCTCTCACTCTCTCGCTCTCTATCTTGCTCTAGGCTGTTCCTCTCCAGCTCATTCCCATAGTTGAACTTAACGCTAAGAGCACAAACCTCGCTAGGTCATGCTTTTGATATCATTTAACATCTCTCTCTCTCTCTCTCTCTCTCTCTCTCTCTCTCTCTCACGTGTTTCTTTCTATAATACTGACTCACAATTCACAAGCTTTGACTGAGCAAGAGGAAAACAGGTATTTACTGTGGCGCAATTGAATGGAGAATACCCAAGAATGTATGACTTTAAAAAGTTTAAAGTCGTTAAGCAGAAAGCTCGTTCATGGCACGGTTTCGTCTGTGATGACACAAAAACCGGCGTGCGTTCCTTTAAACTAACAAATTAATTTAAAGAGTGATCTCTCTCTCTCTCTCTCTCTCTCTCTCTCTCTCTTTCTCGTTTTTTCTTTTTACCGACAAATTGATTATGTGTTCACGTGCTATCGATAGCCGCTGCATTGAGATTATAAAATGACAGAAGCTTACAAATTTAATGTCAGTATAAGGGGAGTCCAATTATTGTGCTTATGTGTGTTAGCAGGTTTATATTTTTGAGAATTTTTTTCTGCTACCCAATATTGATTATGGATGGGCGATTTAAAATCATGAATATGGAAGCAGGGGAAGTTTTAAGATTAATTTTTGTAGGTTTGAGTATACAACCGTATCTTTGTAGCAGCAGAAAGTTTTAAATAATCTATCATTTTTTTGTTGCAATCAAGATACAAATTTTGAGTTTACCCAAGAAAATCGGCAATATCCAAATTAGTGTAAAACTTTCGCTGGAAAAGCGATGTTGTGTTGATGTTACTACTTAAAATTTTAAACTCAAAGCATGTACACTCGACATCACTAGCAGAATATTTATTTTTATATTTTTGACGGAAATAATTATGACAAGTCTTTAAATCAATTGATCTGTCGTTTATTCAATTTTATTAAAACGTGACATCGCCATAATATCCTTTATGTAATTAAATGCTCATGTAATTAACCCAAATACTACATCAAACTTTTCTTTTATAATTTATAATGTGAATTCGAGTTGAGATTGTTTACAGTATGCTTCAAATGCAATGTAATGGAATGCTAAACTTGTGACGGCTCTTAATGTAGGGTTGTCTCGCATAAGGACACACAGATCCCAGACCTGAGCGGCTGTGTCTTTTAGCCAAGTCCGTGTCAACTGGAGCGAAAAGCTTACGAAAACATGCACAGCACTGTCACAGTCAGCTGATCAACCTGTAGAATGGGAACAATGGCATTTGTTGACTTAGAGTGAAAAAAAGTGCAATCGAAATTACAGCTTTCCAACACACAATTCAGATAATAATTAATATAATGAGCCCATTACATTACATACCAAGTCGCTCTTCCTTTCGCCCGCCCCCATTTTTTTCCTTTGCTGTACGACTAATTGGTATTTTTTTATATCGTGAACTGTATTTTATACTAAAAATGTATTCATTTTAGCATGTTCATGATAATAGTTAATTTGTCATTGATTGTACGTTTTTCATAGATCATGCGGCAGAACTGAGCAATACTGCAGTTGAACCAGGTTCGAATCTAGTAAGCACTATTCTACTCGACTTTAGAGAGTGAATCGGACATAGACTATTTACACATTTTGACAATGGTCAGCAGATCTCGATCTTTACAAATGAAGACACTACGGACGTCTCCGTTCTGGTACAGGATCATTCTGCAATCCATTTGTACACCAGAGTCAGCGCGCGTGACTGGATGCCCACAAACGGCGTGCGGTTCAAACATTTATGTTGTATCGATTTGCAGTCGGGTGCTAAGTTAAACGCAAACCGTGCAATCTTTGTTGATTAGACTGTTTCCCATTATGTCTGCCTGCGTGTCAGTTTGTCTCTTTCTGTATCGAATTCTTTTCCTCGGCATCAGTTGTCTATGTGTCTGTCCTCTCTCTCTCTCTCTCTCTCTCTCTCTCTCTCTCTCTCTCTCTCTGTCTCTCTCTTTCTTTCTCTCTCCCTCTCTCTCTATGATATTGGTAAAATATAAACGTGTAAATCAAATTAGTATTACAGCATCGCCTCTTTGACCTCTCTCTCTCTCTCTCTCTCTCTCTCTCTCTCTCTCTCTCTCTCTCTCTCTCTCTCAAACCCAATCCAGTCTGCTCCGAAATAATGTCTTGAAGACTTATTTTTGCTTGTAGCACATACAAATGGTTTTTTTTTTATTATTTACAACTGTATCCTGAAAGTTTATGAATGTATTGGTCGCACATTAATATAGCATACCAATCAAATGTTTTTTATATCTACCCGTTACAGCATTAGATGCGAAGTCCCTGTTTTAAACATACTTGAAATTTCAGCAAACAAAAAGAAAAAAATAATAAAATACAAAAACAAAACAAAAAACTCGTAACTATCGAATTTAGTGCCAAAATATAGATGTTGATATTTTAAAAGAGTGTAAACGGCGGCTTATCTTTATAAAACACTCGGAATACATTTCAGGCGCCCTGTCAAACTGCACGCGAAGACAAAGTGTAGGTTTAAGCAAATACTGGAAAGTAAAAGAGGTTGTTGCTTTATGCACCACCTACTTATGTATCATGTTAAGTGTAAGCTAACAGTCTTATCGGTGTATAAACAAAAAATGTCCATACTGCCAGCTGTTTTAACCCCCCATAGGATTATAAAGTAGAGATAATGTTTAACTAATCATATCCTGTAACAACAACACCAAAGATCAACATTTGTTTCTTTGTAAACTTACTTTTTTAACCTTAATAAAAAAAATGTATTCTCTAATCTCCCAGTCTTAAACATAAGCGAACATTCCAAAGTCCAATACATTGTAATCAGGCTATGAAAAACAACCTAGAACGTGGCCCCCAGAAACTCAGGGCTACCCTTTTTTAATTTTAGTATCTAAACTTGGGCATTGCGCGATATAAAACTATGTATTATTATTAATTATGTATTATTGAAAAGGTTCTATAGCTATTTCGGAACTTCAATTAGCTAACCGCCCTGAACTCCTATTGCATCATGGATGATAACAACCATGCTCGTGATATTTATTGTGGCATGCACGATATTCTGACGAATTTATGTCATTGTGATAAAGGATTGTCAAGTCAAAGATCATCACCAGTCATTAAAAAAAACCGACGAACCAGCCCTGTTGTCTCGTTTTAGATGTTACAGTCTATCGAGCTGCATCAAATGAAGATAAATTACAGCTTGTTTCAGGTTTAGGATATTATCGATTGTGTTAATCTTTAAGGAGACCTGAGAAGCGATTCTCATTAAGTTTTATTTACAACTTAATAAACGGCTTCCGCTGATTGGTTATAATGACAGGTTTACTTCAAGCTCTTCACATACATGGTACAAATCTAAACGCATCCAGCAATATATTAGCGTCTCCTTCGATTTTGGCTTTCTTTTCTTTTATCTTCCCAGCTGTATTATGCAAACAATCGATTGTGTGTTAATGTCGCGAGATTGTTCTCGGGCGTCGGGTATCTTTATTAAGCACGCACATCTGCTTATAGCTGTTTGATAGCCAGCATAATTTTCTGAGGGCCTTGTCATTCCCGTCTTTTGTTGTTTTCTCTTCTCTTTCCGTCGAAATTTTCTTATTTTTAACCACCATGAGAACATCATAATGCGTGTAAGCCGTTTAAAGCCTTTTCATTTCCTTTTCTTAATGTATTGCTACCATACAGTAAAGCTCTGGCCAGGTAAATTATTTTAGATGTTTTCTTTTTTAAACACTACTGCCACATTTTAAACGTTTCAAGTCTCATATTGAATTATTTGCAACGAGCAATGGCTCATAATTAAATAATGTCATGTGTTTTGAGTGAGTGAGTGAGTTCGTAAAACAAACTCACTCACACTCATTCACTCACACACTACATCTGACCCTCCCCCCCTCTCTCTCTCTCTCTCTCTCTCTCTCTCTCTCTCTCTCCTCTCTCTCTTTAACTGTCCATCCCCCCTATTTTTATTTTTGTCAGTCACTCTTCACTTATACCTTTAGTGAAATAAAGATTGAACAATGTCGACCATCTGAATGTAGCTCATGGTGTTGGCCACTGATCCCACTGGCACAAAGAGTTGTACTGAGAACATACTTCAATGGTGCTGCTTGTCGGAACAATCTAAAGCATGTCAATTGTGTATCTATATATATTAATTTACCCATTGTTAGAAATACAATGACAGGATAGTCTTAAGCGATGACACTTACACAGTTTAAACGATACCCTGTCGCTATAATTATGTTCACCGGAGAGCCTCGGTGGAGTTTGACATGGCTTGGAAGAGGTGTGGAATTTACCTGTGTCTGGGGATGATGCCTGTCCATCATTTAGTATGATGTATCATATTATTATAGCTAATATTTATTGCTGTAAGAATAACGCGAGTGATTCCTGTGGCGCTCGGTCTTGGCTATTAAGTTTCCATGTATATGTATTAAATGTGGTGGTAAGGTGTGGGTGGCGTTAAATATTTATGCTTCCATAGCCCAAAACGAAAAGTTTAAAATGTTGGCTGCTCTTATCTCTTTTCTTTCGGTCTTGTAAAGTAGAATGGAATGCATCTTATTTTTAATGTGTCAAGAACAATCCAGGTGAGGTGAAGTTTATTATATGTTGGCAACCAACAACAACAGGCTTCGAGCACTCTCGTTATCCAGCCTTCCACACACCCACAATGTCCCCCGCGAGTTTAAAATGAGATCAGCATCTCAAGGTTTTACAGTAGAAATTGCGCCGGTCGGATTCCAGACGTCTTACCGGGTCAAGGATAACCGCCAAGAAGGCCACGTCGAATCGATCACGTAGGTGATTGACCCTATACCCGGGCCGTCTTGACTGGCGATGAGAATTCCAGAAGGTCTAGCTTAGGTTGCCGCTGATCGTGTAGTGAGCAGCATCGATTATCGTGACCCAGCCAGAACGCTGTTTCTTTTTCATTCTTTAGTAAAACATACAATGTTTACCTTTTTTCCTTGTGTTGACCTCCACAATAACTGCCTCTATACTTGATGAGACTGGGTATAAGGATATCAAATGCAGAAGACAGGAATATAAGAAGAGCATCGGTCTGTATCACAGCAAATCAAATAAAACTTGTAACTGATATTTTATGGTGTTGCATAATCAAATAGGAACTTGATATAACTAAATGCATGCATTTGTTTTGTAAAACCTGTTAAAATGTTCAACACCGATGGTGCTTTCATTCGGTGCTTTTGTTAGAAATATGACATCAGAAGTGGGCATTTCAAGGCATCGATCCTAGATATTATAATTGTGTACTTTCTGTCTTTTCCTTATTCAAGTAAAAAAAAAATGTCACCCAGACACACACTCACCCACTTCTCTCTGAAGGTTTCTCGCTTGTCACTATTGCGCTTGGACCATACTGCAAACGCAGAGCAGAAAAATCCATAAAAATCAACCAATCAACCAATCCCGTCCCATTTTTTTTTCTCCATGCCACATCCTACACAAACTGGTCTTTTCCAATCTTTAAGGAGGGATTAACATTTCCCATCAGATGATGCAATACGAACACCAACAACTACCACAACAACAACAAAAAGAACGTGGTTAATTGTAAAATCAGAGAATAAAATTAACCCTACTTTAAGAAATTTAATGATCTGTAAATGCAACTAAGGGCATATGGGTACATTTTCTTATGACATATACAAATGTCAACAAAACAAGCAAACAACAAAACATCAAAATTTAATATTTGCATCGATGTCCTAAACGCGCTTCAAGTTCATCTCTAATCTTTTAGCTTTGCCTAACCCACATTCCCACGAATTTCGGAGGTTCTCAAATAATAATAATAATAATAATAATAAATAATAATAATAATAATAATGATAACAATGATGATATTAACGATAATAATGATGATGATGATGATGACAACAACAATAATAATAATAATAATAATAATAATAATAATAATAATAATAATAATAATAATAATAATAATAAAGTTAGTCGAGTTATATTTACTACAATACAAGTATGGACATTCTGTCTCTGTAGCAAGTAGCAATTTTCATTCGGCCTTATTTATACGAGTGCCGTGTTGCTACCAACCTCTCATATCGTGGTGCCTAAGCTTCCACTGTGACCTCTTTGATCTTACCCTTAGAGTTTAATACAATCATGTACTCCAAATGAAATTCTTTTTACTTGAGTGGATAGGGCCTTATACAACAACAAAAATAAATTTAAAAAAATATGCCTTTACAGCGTGGTTAAAAAAAACAACAACCGTATATATATATCGCGCTATGTTGTTAACAACAACGTGGTTTAAAAAAAAAAAAAAAGAACCGTATTTATATCGCGCTTTGTTGTTAGGGCAACAGGTGTTGCATTTTTTATCTCAACTGCGACATGTGCGTTTACTGAGCTCTAAAAATGTTTGCTTTCAAGTCGCTTGGTCAAAGTTGTCCTGTGTTTTTTTGTTTTTTTTTTCATTCTGCGCCCAACCCAACCCCTTGCAAATCTCTCAGAAATAATAATGGCTTAATGCATTTACGATAAAGGCATACTGACGGACTTATGGAATGCGAGCATTATCCAGTCACTGGCCGATGACAGTGCGTGTCTCGCCTACCTTCATAGCGGAGATAACACACCATGATGATTAAACGCGAAATAAATCACCAAGTTCATAATTGATACAGTCATGTATTATAATAAATGCACACACATAATGAATATCACAATGATAGCTTGTACATGTATACCGTAGAGTAGGGGGATTTTTGTCAAGTATGAAATGTTATCTGTAACTTATTCAACGTCAAGCGTTAGCAGATGTGCTGTCATTCTTCTGTCATACCTGCACCCGATTCAACATTGCCCCTTGCCAGCAGCAACCTGTAACTTTTTAATTATAAACCTATTCCTCTCATATTTTTATTTTACTTTTCCAAGTGTGAGTCATTTCATCTCGTTTCTTTTGCTCTTTGTATGAGCTCAACTATAAATCGAAGCATGTTAGAATTGATTGCACTTAGCATGAGTCACTTATATGCTTTAGGGTAACCGAGTAGCTATCAAATTATTACCCCTCAAGTCACACGCTGTTAATTTTTCAGTCAATGGGAAGAATAAATTACACGATGATGATGATGATGATGATGATGATGATGATGATGATGTGTGTGTGTTGTGTGTTTTTTGTTTTGTTTTATTCACCTGAGTCTAATAATAAACTAAAAAAAAAAGAACCCACCAAAACACCAAACTAACAGTACAGAAAAATCCTACAGTACCCCTGTTTAGTTTTAGGCATACTGTAGCCTGAATTACGGCTTACAGATTAGATCACATTTAATAACTGCTAAGGTAGTGAGACGATGACTATTGGTTAACGTTTTGTATTTTGAATTTAAGCACACATTACGCCGTATGACAATTGCACCTTTGAAAAGTATTGACAACAAACCGGAGGGTTAATATAATGCTATTGTGTTAGGAAATTGGGTGTTATGCTAGTACAGGAGTAGAAAAAGATTGGACCTCTAACGCATGCGGTAAAAACGACCATGATGCGCGGGGTGCTGACAATCGATGAACGGAGAATAAAGCCATCAATCGATGTCTGACTAGAAACTGCATTAGATAATGGCTTGTGGGTCGATACTTCAACAACGTTTGAAGATTTCCCATCTTTTATTTCACCCTTCATGTGATTATCCTATCGATTCATACAGACTGCTAATGCTTGATGATATGCCACACCTGATAGGAGCCTTCATATTTTGTAATGTGCATTTTTTTTCCTTAGTTTTTTTCATTAAAAATTATTCAGTAGTCTCTGTTTTCACGTGTCGCTATCGTTTTTCTGTGATGTGGGAATTTCTGTGTATCTGTGTAGGGATTGTAGAAAAGTAGCTTGAAAGTAATGAAACTCCGTTGTACCCATGGAGAGAACAATGAACCGACGAAAAAATCCCTCCAAATCAAACTTTATACAGCTTGCGATTTTTAACTGTTTCGAAATGTCCATTGTAAAACGAGCAAAGTGTTTGTTCTTTGTTGTCTGAAACAAAATATGGCACATCAATATTTTACATTACTGACCAGCTACTTTTTTAAAACATCTATTTTTATCTTCTTGTCATTTATGCCCCACACAGTAAGATGCTGCTGATAGTGAGCAGTAGAGGTTTGAGGCCTGGGATGATTTTTGCAACCTGAAAAATATTTTTGAGCAAAAGTTTAAAACACTCCTTTGTACTTGCGGGTCTTTAATTACAACCTGTTCTCCCAGCCAAGCAATTCGTTCTGACCTATGGCACCCAAGGCTCTTTCTTTTCGAGTAGAGCCCGTAGGGCGAGTTTCTAAACCCAGATCGCTCAATGTCACAATGGTTCTCCTCCCTCTCCATATGGCCCTTAAACAACTAGTTCTTCTCTCTCTTTCCTGAGTGGGTCTCTCTCTCTCTCTCTCTCTCTCTCTCTCTCTCTCTCTCTCTCTCTCTCTCTCTCTCTCCCTCTCTCTCTCTCTCATCCCTCTCCATATCAGGCCGTAGGGCGAGTTTCTAAACCCAGATCGCTCAATGTCACAATGGTTCTCCTCCCTCTCCATATGGCCCTTAAACAACTAGTATTTTGTGGTGTTTTTTTTCAGTGTTTGTCCTTCAATCTGGGCGGCATTCGAGTAATGATCTAAGCATACATGCACAATATTGCTAACAGTAGAGTAGAACATTACCGCGGTGGTAGATGTACATTTTTAATAATTATGTCCTAAGTTAAAGTCTTCTACGAGGAAATTTCCAGTGTTTGCTTCTTAACGTCCAAACAATTGTATGTTACAGCGCGGGGATGCCTGGACTCCAGTCTCAACCAGTCACATTATACCTACACCGACCCAATCAGTAGACATGAGGAAAAGGACCACTTCGAAAACATTAATTAGATATCAAGACACACTTTTTTTTCCTTTTCGAAAAAGGAACACGCCTTATAGGCGGTGGGATCGTGTATGAATTTCCTCGCATAATTCACTTATTATAATTTTAAAAGTTAGGACCCAGACGCTCTTAATGTTTTTCTCATTGGTAAAAAAAAGCAACAACAACAACACAGCATATTACTGATGTGTTAAAATGAATGGTACATGTAAACATCTAAACAGCCCCCCCATCTCCCGTCAACTCTTTTTTTTTTTCTGGCAAAAGAACGTTTAACGAACCACCATTCTGTATTTCGAGTATCAGACACTCGTTACATTACCGAGAAATCATCCGGATCAGTGATATCCCCTTCGAGTTGAAAACAACAAGGGTTTGTACTCATCGATGCGATTCCATCATGCGGGAGTAAAAGGGTTGGAGAAAAAGAATCGAATGGGATATAGGGGTTGTGTTTAACGAGCCTCACCTCGGGAAATGACGAAAGGGACAGGGCTTTGCATCGATCCCACTCGCCACTCGCCAGCTGCCATGTCATTATGCTCAGACTGTACCATTTTACGCCTGGCTGGTCTGAAGGACACGCGCGCTATAGGAAATTGTATGAATAGCGTGCCAATGTGTCAAACTATGGGGTGTGGTGGTTGGCTTGGATTTCCGAAATGGTTCCTAGTTTTAAGTTAGATCCTAAGCGTCCCGCGCCACCAATATATATGCTATATTGTGGATGGGTCCTAAGACTAACATCTGGCAATTTTCGTGTTGCCACTCAGAGACAGTGCGGGGATATCATGACTACTGTCGAAGCATATCACATTAATACTGACACCGACCCAACCAGTAGGACACAAAATTGCATAAATACAATTTTAACCGAACATCGATTTCAAACCAGGAACCTCCTAATTGGTAGACAAACGCTCTACTACTTGCACTAGTGCTCTAATTAATACGCCGAAGGTCCGAGGGTCGAATCTCAGCTGGTACTTCCACTCCATACAGGACTCGTAGGGAAATATAACGACGTGACATTTACAACAGTTCAGTTGGTACACCGTGCAGCTTCTAATCAAGTGACCATGGCTTCGATTTCAGAATTAAACTGCATTTTTCACCCAGTGGTTGGGTTTGCATCACTATAAAAGTAACGGCTGCTATCCAGTTTCTGACTCTCTGTGATCAGTAAATAGGATATATGCATTAGGAAACCAGTTATCCAGTCCCATCTAGATATGTGTTTATCCACTTAGTATACACAAGTAGCCATGATGTCAGGTGTTCTTCCGTGTCAATAAATACTTATTGGGACTGCAGATGATCGTTTTTTTTTTTACCTCTACGATGTGAATATTGTTTCAGTTCCATGCAAAACACTTTTTCCGGACACAAAATAACTCTGAGCAATTTTTTTTTCTTTATATTTTTGAAAAATAATGTAGAAAATAAATTTAATGTCATTCATGGACCCTTTATACCACCAATTTTCATTGTATGTATAATTAAATAAAATGTTCTGTCTCAAAGATGAAACTGGTATACACGTATACTAATACATCTACGAACATAAGGGCTTATGATTTGAGCGAAGGCACCCCACAAAAAATAGAAAGTGTCTTCTCTTTGCTGATCTTCTATCGTCCTATGTCAGAAACTAGACTCTAAGACTTTCTTGGGGACTTGTCTTAAGACTAACGTGACAACATTTAACACAGAATGGAATAGCATGATTTCTGCCTCAGCAGGTCACATTATGATGGAAAAAGGCAGCATATGTTTCGGAATACAACCGGCACAAGTTTTAAGGAGGCGCAGCATTGGTTTTGGAAGCGGGACTTCCCGATTAAAAACTGCACCCTCACCATTGATCAATATGATTACTTTTCAATGTAAAATTTTTTTTTCTTGATTACTCAATAGGGAATCATATACATATAATAATTTTTTTATCTACTTATCTAATATGGCACATACAAACGGTTGATGTTTGATATGCTTTAGTCACTCTTATGAACTATAAACATGTAAACCGGATAACATGGATATCTTATGAATATGTGTTATAAAGTTTATAATGGTCAAATAAATCCGATTTGAAACACTTGAGCTTCCTGTAAAAAAAAACTCACATATCTCTCATCCTTAGACTATTAAGTTTGCACAAGATAAGAAAGCCCATATTTCATAATCTCTCTGGCCTGTTTTCTTTTTATGAACAGTTCTTATGATCCTGAATATTTAAAATCCTAATCATGGTCAGGTTTTATGGGTTGTTTGCAGGCTACCATTTAAAAAAAATCAAATGGATATTTGAGGAATACACACAATTTTAAAGGATGAATGCATTTGAATTATTCTATTTAGATATAAAAAAAGCTTGGGCTATTTTCGACCTCTCAGGCATATATGATAAGGATTACACTGTTGATTAAATAAGAATGCCATAGTTACTTTCTGAAATATCTTTGAGATCATCTGACGCAAGACAAAGACACCCTCATATTTATTAGCCTCTTTCTAAAAAATAAGGGTACGTTTTTTTATGAATCAACATAACCTTCATTGATTAATTTATCAACATTTTAATTTATTTGTAATTTTATTCAGAACTCAACTAGACAGTGATTTTGACAACAATACTCATGAAATCGCATTTTTTTTTTTTTCATAATTCATATCTTTAATAAATATGAAAATTTTGCAGATTTGAAAACTTTAGCTTTTTATCTTTAAAACAGAATGTATATTCTTACAAGTACGCAATGAGATCACTTTGAGTTAATAGGGGCTAATTTTTTCTGTTTTGCAGGAGCCACTGGAAGATTTCTGCGATGTATGATAGTTGTTGGCCTCCTGCCTGTACTGGGACACATCGTCTTCCAGATCACTCTTGTATCTGTGGCAAACGACAGCAATCCATATGGAGACATGTTTTCAAACTGTAATCATTTTTCAAATATTAATGTTATGTTAAACAAAAATATAAATTACAAGAAATAATTTGATAGAACATTACTTTTTAGGCCATTGCAGTAGCCTTCCACGTCCATAGGTGAACATTTCTCTGTTGTACAATGTGCTCTCTTATTACATCTTTTAA
Organism: Elysia chlorotica; assembly: GCA_003991915.1. NCBI lineage: Eukaryota > Metazoa > Mollusca > Gastropoda > Plakobranchidae > Elysia > Elysia chlorotica. Next base: position 292,886 of record RQTK01000080.1, read on the forward strand.
ACTAAGTTAAATCATGCCATTACTTTATGTTGTTCATTTTAACTTATAAAATAGCCCAACTGATTATCTCAATTGTTTAATTTTATTGTGATGACTGGTCAACTGACGTTTCATGGCATAGTTGCAAACAACTACTAGTGGCTTTTTTTTTAGAAAGTTTATGTCAGCACTAAAAGCTTTAAAACTAATAATTATACTTGTGTTTGCATTCACATATATTTTTTTAAGCTTTTACATGAATTTCAAGAAGTCATTTAACAAACACTGAACTTTGTGACTTTGGCAGGTTCTTCCAAGGAGAGACTTTTGCGTCAAATTGGCTTTCAAAGGTATATCTTACTTAATGTTTATTTCATCTAACTGTGGTAAACTGTTTTGGCCTTCATAATACAATATGATCTTCATCATTATTGATATGAAACATTCCTCAAAACTGCATTACTCTTTCATTGCAAGTTTTTGTGAATATTTAATTTTTAATTTTTACTTACAACAATATACTTTGAAAGATATGACATATTGTGATATCTTGTGTTTGCATTTATTTAAATAAAGCTCCATTGGTCAACTAGAAAAACAAGAATCAAGTTTTTCACAATTAGAATTTGTGTAGTTCTCATGATGCTGATATAAAAATATGAAGCAACCAGGGTAAATCAGACACTAGTCAAATTTTAACATTTTGAGTAGTTTGTGTATTCAAGAGAGGCAAAAGCACTTTAAGAGGTTGAAAAATTCACCCACCCTCTCATCAAGCATTTTTCGTCTGGTGCTGTTTGACTCTGAGGCTTGCTGCCTACACTGCCTGCCACGTTTGTACCTTCAACTGTCTCTGTTTTGAACATCTGTTGAGCCTCCTGTTCAGTCATTGGTGTTGTCCATATATATCGTTGGAAAAAATTATAACTACCATTTTTAGGATCAGAGTTTTTTAATTGGAATTGAAATGTTGAGGGGCTGTAGCTTAAAGCTTATATCAGCGACTTGTGCATGATTCACCACGGTTGTTATATTTTTATATATTTGTAAGAGAAACTAAATATTCATATATTTATATGTATTATCATTCAACGAATTACATTTTTTTTGTCAATGTCACAACAATCAACGAGCATCCAAATATTATTATCATTTATTATTATTATTTATCTGTTATTACTATTATTATTATTATTACTACTACTACTACTACTACTACTACTACTACTACTACTACTG
>RQTK01000080.1:294264-348755 GCA_003991915.1 Elysia chlorotica
TATTATTATTATTATTATTATTATTATTATTATTATTATTATTATTATTATTATTATTATTATTATTATTATTATTATTATTTTCTATTGTTTTTTTTTAAGCAACAAAAAATCACAGAGAACATTGAGTGCATTGTCAATGATTTTGTATTCGCTTTTTTACATCTGTGGTGTTAGGCTAGACCATGCCAGCAAAGCCAACATCCTTAGGCTAGTAGTGCCGGACGCTATTGTTTTCATCACGGCTATCGTTACCCTGGTGATGGCTCAACGTGTTTTCAAGGTTGAACGGATGGTCTGTGCAAGCACATCTCATGCTCCACTTCTTGGGACAAAGACGCGCTCTCCAAGCAAAAACTTTGTGCGATTGATCATGGACTTAACACAGAATGCTTTGCTTTTGGCTGCCGGAGTCATTGTGCCTTCTGTTTTAGGAGTGGTCAGTTTTTGTTTTTGTTTTTATTTTTTGTTTTATTGTAAGAAAAGAAAATACTTAAAAAATCAATCTATAGACCTATGTAGAAGTTGGAATTTTATCTGTAAAATGCAAAGTAAACATTACACTCAAAGAAAACTCCACCTCCGTATTGTTTAGTTATAATTCGATAATGGTTTGCAGCTACAGCTGCTATTGCCGCAGAGGGACTGAACAAGTTTGGGGTGATCTGAAGACACGGACACCTATGAGCTAATTTGTTAAAAAAGGAGGGATGCAAGTCAATAATCTACTATTCATTAAAATGTAGGAATCCAAGAATAGCAACTGGATCAACTTTGTTATTGAGCCTTCATCTACATATTTGATCTCCAACTCATGTCTATCTCTAAGTTAAACTTAATGTCATGCACACTGTAAGTTACAAGTAATGTATTTTTATTGCATCATTTCCTTAGGTCTATTTCCTTGTGTTCCTGAGTGTGCTGACTCTTTGGGGCTGCTACAAATCAATGGGTCGGTTATTTGGATTTTTTAGGATCCTACTGCTCATGTACACAGGATCCCACATCATTGTTTTGCACCTCTACCAGTTCCAGTTTTTTCAAGAAGCCCTTGATCCAGAGGATCTTATTGCCAGGTCGGTTGCTACCATTGTGATTATACAGATGATCTCATCTAAGTAAAAGCCTAGACGAGAAATCATTAACAAAAGTTCATTGCTTTTGCAAGAAAATATATTATTACAAGCAAGATCTGCACAACTTGAGTCAATTTTAATATAAAATCACCAGACTTGTGTCCCATGTAATTTGCTTTTTGAATGGAACAAAAATTGACGATGTGGAAAACTTACAGTTGAAATTCTTGTAAACGGAAGCAGAATAAACATGTATCACTAAATTTTTTGATTCAATACTGGTTAATTCAAAGAAAAATTAATTCTCTTAACAGGATGTTAGGCCTAACAGGTGTAGTAAAAACTACGTGTGAAGATGTTGACAGCATCCTTATCCACGATCATGTCCGCTGGTCATCTTTTGTCAATGTTGGCCTACTGTTGGCTCTGTATTGGATCCTTGCTTTCAATATGTTCATCTGGAGACGCAGATGGAGGGTAAGCTATATTCTTGACATTCTATTCTAATTGAGCAAGATATTAGCAGGCTGATCCGAGCAGATTCCTGTCTTTGAATAAAACAGGATTGCATCCTGGGGTGGGGTTATTAATCTGAAGTGACAACTTAATGCATGTGGTTCAAGCAAATATATTACATTTCTATGAATTCAATAACATTTTTTCCATCATGAGATTTTTTAAAATTCTGAAACAAAATATTTGTATTGAGGCCATATTGAATTGACTTTTTGCATGTTTTTTCCCCCTTCTCTTTCTTCATTTCTTTTTTGTTTGTGTGCAAGTTTCAAATTTTCATTTTAAGATCACAGTTCTGTTCATGTAAGTATATTGAAATGTGAACTCAGACAACAGCTCAAGGTTCTTTTTGCTGGATACTTTATACTGTCAAGTAATGGAAGAAAACAATGTATCTGTTATACATAATATACAATCTGTGACTATAGAAACTGTTCATAAGGAGCTATAAGCTAAAAGCAAGAAAGTAAGAAAAAAACTGACCACCACTATCCACATAGTCTGGGCCCGTATGCAACTCTCACGATTATTTTTGTAACTTAACTATGCTAAGTTTATGTCGTAACGGCTATGCTTAAGTTGATGGTATGCAACTGTTTTTACTACTACTACTACTACTACTACTGCTGCTGCTGCTGCTTCTGCTGCTGCTACTATTAATAATAATAATATTAAAATTAGTAGTAGTAGTAGTAGTAGTAGTAGTAGTAGTAGTAGTAGTAGTAGTAGTATAATAATAAAGAGAAGAATACGCACAACTTAGCAACTGAGGGATACAATAAATCAAACACAACTAGAAATTATAGGAAAAAATATATTTATACGTTTCGCCTTTTGGCTTCGTCAATAATAAAAACTAGTAAAAAAAGTAGTAGTAGTAGTAGTAGTAGTAGTAGTAGTAGTATTGATGATGATGATGATGATAATAATAATAATAATAACAATAATAATAATAATAATAAAGGGTATTTTCAGATCTACAAAAGTTACAAAAATTACAGGCCTGCTCCTCATTTTATGCGCTAAAGTACAGTTTTGTCCATGCGGGGTGCAACAGTTGTCCTAGGGACATTTTTTTAAGTTCGTAGGCTTAGGCAGCTTTGAAAATCATTCTTTCTGTGACCGCCTAAGAACAAGTTAGATATTCTTGTTATACTTGAAGACTGGGCATGGTTTCTTTTCAATAAGTCAAGTTAAAATTTCCATAGAAGAACCCTAGTGGCTAGCATTTCATTTAGCTACTTTCTTTTGCATACGGAAACGCAGGGATCTGACCACCCTGCCTATTTGCGTTGGCTGGTAAGTGAAACTGATCTCTCTGGTGTACTTGGGCACTGTTGTGGCATGACACTAAACAAATATATTACTTTCCTTGAAAACTGACATAGAGTCAACGACTTTGTTGAATTAGTAACTGTTTAGACTCTAACATACTTATGCAATATTCCTTTTAGAAGCCTGTCTTGGTGTTTTCTGAATTTTTAAATATCACTTCATGTCTCTTTGTTTATTTTTTATTAGACATTAACCTTTTCTTACTTTGCATGTAAACCCCAATATATTTTGTTCATTGTGATTTAGTTTTTATGAGTCATTTGCACACGGATATCTCCTTTTTTTCACTCAGCTTTTTGGTTTTAGATTTTTTACTTCTTTTTATATTTTATAATGTTGACAAAAGTATTAACACTTCATAAGTAGTGGGCGCCGTTGATACTTGTTTTAACATTTCAATGAAACTGCTCCATCTTAAGGTTTGGTGCAACTAATTCATTTTAGATTAAATGAGACTAGGCACAGTGTTATAGCTCTATTTCCATACACTTTATGGACTTCCTTTCTGTATACTTTCTTCGTCTGTTATAGATAATTGTCCAAGACATTTTCAGTGGATACCTTTGTAACAGAAGCTTTGAATCACACGCTATAGCAGTTTACATGTTGTGTTTTTCTTTTCTGTTTTAATCTATTTGTATCTCCTGTTATTTTACTCTGTTGCTGTTTAAGTAAACAGCATATATCACACACATGAAATCCGATGTTATAAAATTATTTTCAGCTTTCTCTCTCTCCCTTTCTCTTTCGATCTCTCTCTCTCTATCTCTCTCTCTCTCTCTCTCTCTCTCTCTCCTCCAAAGGTATAGTAGGTTTGTTTCCTTGCTCCTCCCCCCTCCTGCTCTTCCTTCATCCTGTTTCTCCATCCTTTCTCTTTCTCCCTCTGCCCTTCCTCCCTCCTGCTCCTACTTCCCTTTGCTCTTACTTCCTTCTGCTCCTTCTCCCTCCTGCTCCTCCTACCTCTGCTCTTCCTCACTTAGGGGTGTGTGTAGCCCCGGAGTAGAACATCGGCTTCCGGCGCAGGAGCTCCGTGGTTCGAGCCTGTCGATTTCGCCCCCTACTGGTTGGATCGGTGTCAGTTTATTGTGACAGGCTTAGAGATAGGTCATGGTATCCCCGTCCTGTCTGGTGTGTGGCAGCACATAAATTTGTGAGATGTTAGTCTTGGGTCCCGTCCACAATATAGCCTATATAGTGCCGACGTTGGACAATGAAGACCTGCCGACATTACAGTTTGGGCGTAATTTATTAAGCCAAAATGCGGCAAATTACGCCTTACGGGGGGTCCTTGTCGTATTACGGCGAATTGAAAATAGTACGATCTATAACTTCAGTGTTAGCCACGGGTCAGATGTGGTCCAACAAAAAAGACTTTACACAAACAATATAAGACTATCGATATTACCTACCCGCTCATAGGTACTTTCATTTTCACTTACATTGACTGTTACCATTAGTTTTATTTGTTAATTTAACGTATATCGATAATAAACTCTCGTTAACTAGGGTTCGGTTATAATTTTTTTGTTTGGGATGTGTTAAATAGTGTAATACACAGTTTATGTTTAAATAGTACGATCTATAACTTCAGTGTTAGCCACGGGTCAGATGTGGTCCAACAAAAAAGACTTTACACAAACAATATAAGACTATCGATATTACCTACCCGCTCATAGGTACTTTCATTTTCACTTACATTGACTGTTACCATTAGTTTTCTTTGTTAATTCCACGTATATCGATAATAAACTCTTGTTAACTAGGGTTCGGTTATAATTTTTTGTTTGGGATGTGTTCAATAGTGTAATACACAGTTTATGTTTGCATTGCAAAGCATGTGGGCTAGACCTCGTCAATGTTATCTAATCGGAAGAGTATATCACTGGTAGAATATATTTCCACTTTGAAGTTAGTAGTGAACGAGTTTTAACGGTACTAGAGAATATTGTACCATTTTAGTTCCTTTACTTGAAGTTCCTGTGGTCTGTGATTCGAGTGCATGTTGCACCCACATGCAAGCCGTGAGGTAACTCGAAAGGAGTGACTCCGCCTCAGATTTTATAGTGTGGCCCATTTATGGTCGCACAGGGCAGGTTGGACTTCACACGCCCCTGTCGCGTTATTATACTATGGCCTAGTTGCTGGCGGATGGATCTTTACCCATTAAACCAAAGCTTTTGTGCATCTGGGGTCCCCGAGTTTGTTTTTAAGGTTTTGGTTGGTGAATGAGTCACACACCGCGGTTGCATGTTTCGAACAAATATTCCTACTAAGTTCCAAAAAATACTCTTAAGTGGCATTTAATACTACTCTGAAACAAAATTTAGGTTGGCAGGTCCCCCAGGACGTTAAACCAACTCAACTACTACCTCCTCCCAATGCTCTTCCTCTTGCTCGTTACCCCTCTTTCTCTGCCCCCCTCTGCTCTTATTTCCTATGCTCTACCTTTTGCTCCTCCTCCTGTTCATCCTCCCTCCTGCTCCTCTCCCTCCTGCTCATCCTCCCTCCTGCTCATCATCCCTCCTGCTCATCCTCCCTCCTGCTCCTCCCCCTCCTGCTTATCCTCCCTCCTGCTCCTCTCCCTCCTGCTCCTCTCCCTCCTGCTCATCCTCCCTCCTGCTCATCCTCCCTCCTGCTCATCCTCCCTCCTGTCCATCCTCTCTCCTGCTCCTCCTCCCTCCTGCTTTCCCTCACTCCTGATGTTGCTTCCTTTGCTTTTCCTCCAGACCTGTTCATTCTGCATGTCCTCCCCCGCCTGCACCCGATCGTGTTCCTCCTGTTCATGTTTTTGCTTTCCCTGCCCACCCTGCTGCACCTCCTACGTATTTACATCAATTGCTCCTACTGCTGTCCTCCTCATACTCCTCCTCCTCCTCCGCCTGCACCTCTTTCGACTCCTCTCTCACCTGCGTCTCCTACTTCCGTGGGTACGTTATGATTAGTCTGTTTTTATTCTTAAAATGTGTATGTCTATATAGTTTCCGTCATCAAGTCGAGGGGGAAGGAAACAAATTTAAATTAAAAAAAAAAAATAGGAAGAAGTGGGTGCTCGGTGTTGTTATTTTCAGCTTTTTGGTCCCGCGGCTTTGATTTATACCTCCTCTTGACATACTGACCGATTGCGAGGGTGGGTTTGAGAGCGGTCAGGATGCACGGCTTCATTCTGTTGGGTCTACTACCTCCCTCAAGCTGGGGTGCTTCTGTCGTAGGGGGGTCTTGTTTTGCCTAGGGCAAGGTTTTGCCACTGGCTTTGTAGTCGTGATTTTGTCGTATTTTAAGAGGTTGTTGGGCCTGTCTCGGTTGATGGATTATACAGGATAGAGTTTTTTTTTCAATCCTCTTAGTATTTTTTAACCATGTTGGTTATCGTGAGTGAGCTTTTTGGTTTGAGCACTTCTGCTGTGAATTTGATGTTTTCTTTTGTGCATTGACTCTTTAGTGTGTCTCATGTTGGGGTGTGTGCTGGGCATGTTTCTATGATATGTTGTATCGTATATAGTGTGGTGCCACAGTATTCACATTTCCTGAAAATATTTAGGGTTGGGGCTCCAAGTCTGGCTCTATTGAATTTATTGTTTGTGGTATTGAAGTTGAGTACACTTTTACCAATAGGGTAATACCCCCGGTTTTAACTATACAGCCATACCAGCTGCACCTATTTCATCAATCTCCAGCCTCAATCCTAAAAAGAAAATTAAATGTATAAACCTAACCTTACCCGCCCCAATGGCGTAGAAGGGAAGGTTTGTCTTATCTGTCTTAACCTATCCCCCTTTTCCACTTTAGAACCTCCAAAATTAGGTAACCCCATATATAAGAGGACCAGCCTCGCAGTAATAGAATGAACTAGCATAGGATATATCATGTCTTGCCTTCATTCTGAGCTTTTGTCTTCTGTCAATGCCGACTGTCGCCGTATAGGATCCCCTAGGGGAACCTAGGAGACGTTAAACCTATTGCTCCTCGTGCTGCCTCTTTTTCCTCTTCTAGCTCCCAGTCATGGTTCACCTCCCTATTCATCTTCCTGCTACTGCTCCTCCTACTGCTGTTCATCTTCCTATTCCTCTTACTACTGTTCCTCCTGCTCCTCCGCCTCCTGCTTTTCTTCCTCTTCCTGCTCCTCTTCCTGCTCCTCATGTTCCCCCTGCTTCACGTCCTCCTCTCATCCTCCCTCCTGCTCTTCCTCCTCCAACTCTTCCTCTTCTCCTCTTCTTGCACATCAATATTACGCTACTTTTAAAAATTCCTGTTCTTCTTTTTGTTTTCTTTTTCTTCTTTTTCCTCCTTCTCCTATTCTTAGAAAGATCGAGAGATAGAGAGTATTGAAAGATAGAATGACAGAGAGGCTGTCAATGATAGTAAAATGCGCTTATTATGTAACTATTTTCCGCCATTTGCAATATTTTTTTTATCCTATAATATTTTAGGGTCGCTGGGTGAAAAACACCAAGGAGTGATTTTATTATTGAAAAAAAAAAACCCAGCGCCGATCACTAAGCTTTTTTTTTTCTTTTCATAGATCACCAGGACATTTTCACCCATGAATGGCTCATAGTAATACAAATAATGAGTGGCTGTGAAGGTTAATCAGTTGTTTATTTTTTAATTGAAACTGTAAAAGGGATGGATCAGTAAATGATATTGGGCATTTTGTTACTTAGAACAAAAAATAAGCAGTTGCCCTAAAGTACAGTTTTGTCTAAATAGTTATATATTTTTGTTGACCGTCCACACAGCATATAAACCACACTGTCCAGGTAATGCAAACATATTTTGTTAAGCCTCCAATTTTTTCTAATTGAATTTGTGTGTTGTCAAAGTATGATCTACATTACAACATAGATTTAGCTGATAATTTAAAAAATGCCAGCTTGTGAATACATTGGCAAAACATTTTCACTTTTATAGATTATATAGGGCTTTAGTAAGGTCTATGTCTCTTTGAATGTTTAATTAATTAAATGTCATACCCTTCTGTGTTACAATAATGTTATAGTATCTGTAATTTAGATCTGATTTTGTATATAATATTTTTTAGTGTGAAAAATATCAGTGATCACTTTCTTTGTTAAAGCTTTGCTAGCAATTTTTCTCCTCTTTTTTTTTATTCTTGTTCTATTTTCTGTTATAATATTGTATTTGAGTTATGAGTTGTGAGTATATTAGTAGTCTCCTCTAACTGGAATTCTTACATTAGGTTAACTTTGGATATCAGTAAACAGTTGCATCTACTATTATGCATTAAAGTATATTTATCTGCCCAAACCATTTTCAATGGCAACAGAATTCATGGTTATTAGTGTTTACTTTTATATTCCAAAGATTTGTTTTGCTGAAATTATTAACCTCAATAATATTTGAATTTTTCTTTGGGTGATCTTGATAGCAGGAATACTTTGATTATCTTCATTATATATTCAGGGTAGTTCTGTATTACAAACATATGAAAGTCCCTCTGAGAGGTGATTTCACAATATGGTGAGATGATAGTCGAAGCTACGTAGTTATACAATTTTGATTATATTATTGTGTAACTTGGCATGTTTGGAACAGGCTCATGCATTTAACATAAATATACAAGTTTGCATTTTATACAAGAAATCAAGATGAATGACAAGTAAATAATTTTTTTTCCTACCAAGGCACTGCGAGAGTCACAAGAGAGTGTTTCCAGTTTTCAATCAACAGGTCCTCGAGGATTAGTATCCCAGACTCAGAATGAGGTTTGTCAGAGTTTTTATCGCTTAAAGTTTTGATATCTTAAATCAAATCAGCGTTGATCTTTTTGTTTTTCTTTTTCCAGAATATTTGGTGATAGTGTGTTATCTTTAGTTTTTTTTTCTGCTGCCTTGTTTGTTTTTAAATCTGATGTTTTCATTTAAAAAATTGTCAATAAAATTACAAATACTATGATTCTCATAAGTTGTTCAGGTTCTAAAGAAAAGTATAATTGTTTGTCCTGGTTAGTTATTTTTATGCATATATTTGTGAACGAAAAAAAAATGGTTTGACACTTTCATTGCCCTTTAAAAACGTTGCAGTCGGCCCTTTTATCTTGTATTGAATTATAAACTATTTGGAAAAAAAATTCCTTGATGTCTTACCCTATAATATTTTGTGTTTATTTTAAAGTTATTTTGTTTAAAAAAAATCCCTGATGATAGGATCCTTGTCATCAGTGATAAAAAAGGTAAAAGGCTTTCCAGTTATAGTGTACTGTTAAGAATCAAATGGAGGTTCAAAGGTTTGTGCCTCTAAAAATAGTAGAAAATAGAAGCATCATATTTTCTTTTGTTATTTTGTGTCCATTTTCGATTGCAAGGGATTAATTATTTGGTCATGATTGCCATTTTGCCACTGATATATCTCTAGATTGCCAGCTTGTGAACCTTGTCTGTCTCTTTCTTCTATTAATATCTCCTTAGTGAACAAGCAATTAGGCTTACTCACACACAAACAGCAACATATTTAAAGTTTCAATCAAACCATGCTACAGTTTATCTGTCTGTATAAACTTTCAGTGGGATGAATCATACCACCACTATGATTTGGAGGTATTTTGTGTTTTCTTTTTTTCTGCTGCCTTGTTTGTTTTTAAATCTGATGTTTTCATTTAAAAAATTGTCAATAAAATTACAAATACTATGATTCTCATAAGTTGTTCAGGTTCTAAAGAAAAGTATAATTGTTTGTCCTGGTTAGTTATTTTTATGCATATATTTGTGAAGGAAAAAAATTGGTTTGACACTTTCATTGCCCTTTAAAAACGTTGCAGTCGGCCCTTTTATCTTGTATTGAATTATAAACTATTTGGAAAAAAAATTCCTTGATGTCTTACCCTATAATATTTTGTGTTTATTTTAAAGTTATTTTGTTTAAAAAAAATCCCTGATGATAGGATCCTTGTCATCAGTGATAAAAAAGGTAAAAGGCTTTCCAGTTATAGTGTACTGTTAAGAATCAAATGGAGGTTCAAAGGTTTGTGCCTCTAAAAATAGTAGAAAATAGAAGCATCATATTTTCTTTTGTTATTTTGTGTCCATTTTCGATTGCAAGGGATTAATTATTTGGTCATGATTGCCATTTTGCCACTGATATATCTCTAGATTGCCAGCTTGTGAACCTTGTCTTTCTCTTTCTTCTATTGATATCTCCTTAGTGAACAAGCAATTAGGGCTTACTCACACACAAACAGCAACATATTTAAAGTTTCAATCAAATCATGCTACAGTTTATCTGTCTGTATAAACTTTCAGTGGGATGAATCATACCACCACTATGATTTGGAGGTATTTTGTGTTTTCTTTTTTTCTGCTGCCTCTCCTCTTAATAATGACTTAGCTGATATAGACTTATCCAAGTGCATTGATGTGTTTTTATTTTGTTTTGTTTTGTGTTTATTGGGAGGGGGGGGGTTACCTATATTTAATAATGCATGAGGGTGTCTGTTGATTCCTACATTGACTTACCCACTCTTTTGCAGTCACTTTTTTTTTGTCACCATAGTCATTTGATTCTTTTGCTATCGATGAAAAATGGTCAGTTCAAATGAAATTATGAACAAATTACTTTTAGTTACCAGTGTCATTTTTTACTGTGTAATATTGCCAAAAGTGTTTCATTGAAGTATATCATGATTTCTTTCCTAATGTCCCTGTGACTGATAAATCTAATATGCCCTATTACTCCCCACCAAGCTGTCTTTCTGGTATCCTCTGTCTACAAAATCTCTGATCACCATGTTTTGTAAACGTCACGGTCAAACGGATACCTTATAACATTGATAAAGTGATCAGTACATTGGCCTGAAATATTTAATTTCCAAGACCTTAAAATGAAAAGGCAGATCAAAATTCTTTTTTTTATTAAGAAAATTATGCAATTTGCTTTCATAATTTCGTTTTTAATGAAAGATTCTTAATATTACTGATTCCTTTTCAAACCTTGTTACCAAACAATGCCAAAGAAAAGAAAATTGTATCATTAGAGCCTTAATAAAGTTGAAATTTATGATTGAGATCTTCGTAAAATGTACTAGATAACTTATCATTCAACATTATTTTGCTGATCAAAAGGAAACAATAAATGATTTTGTCAGTCAGTCTTACATGATGCATTTCAGTGTATGTCAATTGTTTCAGTAGATCATAGTAAATATCAGCTCATATTGCATTATTTTTTAAGATATGTAGACAAAATATGGCTGGTCCTTCTTTTGTACGTTTTTAGAATTAAAAACAAGTTACTTTTTTGTATTAGTAATGTTGCTATCAAACATCACTTCTATACTTTACACATTCCACAGTGGGAAGAGCCAAAGCGTTGTATTGATAGTGAGGTGATTTCAAATTGAATGCTGTTTATGAATTTTTATATAGATACATACTAGTTTAAGCACAAAAAAAATGACAGTGCATGACTTTTCTAATTTATCTTACTAAAATCCGGTCATTTATTGGGTGCTATTTTGAGTATTTCACCTATTTCAATGCTGATGACAAGACTCTCCTGCATGGGCATCAACCTTGGTGATCAGCATGAAAGTAACAGATAGCCAAGTTACTACTACAATTTTTTTTTCCGAGGGTGCCCAGCTTGTCACAATCCTTTTGGCAACTAGATCTAAGTTTGTTTCAGTTTAAAGTTGATAGAGGCCTAATAATGATCCAGACTTGTAAGCTACTTATCTTGTACTCGATGTGGTAATAATAAAAATGATTATAATTTCAATGTTTACAATTGTGGTAAATCAATTCATACAACCATCGATCATTTATTTTCACTTTAAAAAAATGTCAGTGGTAACTCCATCAAGCAAGGCACAGTCAAGCAGGATGGGTAGTTGACAAACATACATCTTTCTTTTTTTTTTAATCGAGAAATTATAAACAAATATTATGTAACATGGATTGATAATTTTAGTTTTCATAAATGCTTTTTTTCTCTCTTCTCCATAGTGAATTTAATAGTAATTTAAAATAATATGAAATGATCATAATCTTTATAATCGAATTGGGGTAAAGAAAAGGAAGTAGTATGAAGAATCATTACATACATATAATAGGACATGAAAATCAATAAACTAATGGTTAAAAAATTGGTAGGGGGAGATGGAGGGGGGGGGGGCGTTTTCTGACTTCTAGAAATGAAAGCTTGAGGCTTGTAACCATGAATGTATTTTTTAAAGCCAGTTTTTTTAGTTTTTGTTGTTGTGAAAAAATAATATATCAGAGTCAGACTGCAGATATTCCAAGCATAAAGTTCGGATTATTTTGTTTGTAAGGATTTTTCAAATAAGCCCCTTTCATTCTCAATAAGATGAGAAGGAGCTGAAAATGAGATATTAAAGTTGCCTTTCAAGCTCGTACATGAACTTCAGTTCTATGAATATTGAAGAGTAGGATTGGGATCATTGGGATCAAGAGCCTTCATCTATAGTAGCAATAATCTTTCATTGAAATGTTGTAGCAATCTATGTTTTTAAGACCTTATCTTTTAAGTAGATTTTTTCTTGCGAGACTCGTTGAGAATCTATGGTCGTAATGTTTAACAATTTCCCTAAAATAAGAATGATTGTTTTTCTCAGAACCCATAAGTTAAAATCAGCTAGTATATGCATGAATAACTTTAATTGGAATGAAATTTGTTTTGAGATGTTCACACACAATACACGCATTGACACACACAAAATGTTCACACTCTCAAGCTATACTTAAGCCACAAATAGTGTTTGTTTTGGGTTAATGTTGATTCAGTTTGATATTTCATTTTAAAGTGTGTGTGGTAGTGTGTGAGAGAGAAAGAAAGAAAAAAAAATTAAAGAAAGAGAAATAACGAAAGAGAGGGAGGGAGGGTGTTGAGGGGTGGAGGGAAACAGAATGAGAGAGAGAGAGAGAGAGAGAGAGAGAGAGAGAGAGAGAGAGAGAAAACCCACACACACAGACACACACCCACAGACGCAGAGGAATGGGCATACCAAAACTGTTTGGGTCATACTAACTAAATGACTGAATTAATATGAGACAGCCAGAATCGGAAGATTGGGCCTTTTTTTTAAAGCGTTTTTATGGATATTTGATGTGATTCCACTATTGAAATACTAAAAGCATGGGCTGTTGATGATTGTCTATTTTCAACTTACCTTTGTTTGCCACCTAATTGATACGGATCCAAGAAAATAATAAGGAGAATATGATAGTCTAGTTTTTAATATATTTGTCAAATTTGAGACCCAGCAATATACAAAAGTAAGAATTTTTGTTTTGTACATTTATTTAGATTTTAGGTGAAACTATTTGAAAATTATACATTCTTGAAGTCAGAAGTTTTTCTCGTGTATAAATGTACAATTCTAATTTTAAAAAAAGGAAAACATACATCTGTTAAACAAAAATGTACTACATTGTCTACATCTTCTCTTCAGTGTATTCTTTCTATCAAAATATCAAATTTAGCTGTAATCATTTAGGAATAAAGGATGTCTTACAAGGGGGAGGGGGGGGGGGGGGGGGAGAAGAACTGGTTCAACTGGTAGAGCGTTGGTCTCCAGATCTTGAGGTAGCGGTTCGAATCTCCCAATTGGAAGATTTGTTTTCTGATTTCGTCCCCTGTAACTGGTTGGGTCGGTGTCAGTATAATGTTACTGGCTGAGACAGGAGTTATGGTATCCCCGTCCTGTCTCGTGTGTGGCAGCACATAAAATTGTCAGATGTCAGTCTTGGAGTCCGTCCACAATATAACCTAAATAGTGCTGACGTTGGGCGTTAAACCAACTCAACTCAACTCCCCTGCTCTCTCTCTTTCTTCTCCTCTTTGTGAAAGCTCCTTTACAATTATGGTAAAGGCAAATAGGAAGTTATAGATAGCAAGCTTCCTGATCAGGCCGGTTTTAAAATGAGAGAAATATTTTCGGACAAAAAATCTTCTATTATTTATATGCATAGCTTATTTTATTGTAAATGTGCGGCAATTTTTATTTTCATTTAGAAAATTCTGCCATGAAAATTGTTTAAAGCTAAATAACTTCACCAACTAAATTGATATTCTTGATGTGATAATCATCACCCATGAAGAAAACTGTCCTGACTTTCCTTACTTCATGTATTGATATCTACAACCCACTCTGTAGACTGGGAGTATGGTGTTTTCTGGATCGTTAAATGAGGAAGATGAGCCGGGAGAGACAGAGGTGAGACAAATACTGTGAAGGACATGCATGTCTCAGTGTTTTGCCGAGGTTGCCAGTAGTTTCTTTTCTGATGTCACTAATTTTCTTAGTGTTTTTAATGATGAATGTGGGTGTATCACAAAATTAATCCATGACTAGGTTTTGACAACCTCAGTGCTTGAATAATGCTGTGTGAACTAAAAAGGTGTGGGTACCTTTAACCTTTTGAGCTCTCGTGGCTTTAACTTTTCACATTGCATTTTATTTTTATCTTTGTTTTATTTAAGCTTGATCTATACGTTTTTTCTGCTTTTGTAAGTATTAGCACCAAATTTATTTCATATATTTTATTCACCACATACAACAATTTTTTAAAACCCCTAGTAACCCATATTCATTTTTGTTTGTTTGTTATCAAGCCTTGTAAATTCCAAAACATTACTATACTATTGTTTTGCGGTTTAAAAATAAATTGACCAGCATACGTTTTTGTGTGTGCCATGTAATATTTTGCAAATAACTTGTGTACATATTTAACACAAAAAAAGCTATTGAGGTAAAGTTCTTATACTCGGCCTTTGTAAGAATTATATGCAATATCTGCCTTAAAATAATTTTGATTACCTGGAAAGCAAGTGCTGAAGTAGACCATATTCTGAAATAAAAGATAGTCACAACATGTAAACCCCTGTGTAATTGGGAATTATTTGCAACTGGCGTCTTTCCAAATTAAAATTTGTTTTCTTTTTTAAAGAAAGGTTTAAAATTCATAAGAAACATTTTAAATGTTTTTTCCCCCAATGCTGTTTCTTTTTCTTTATTAAAAAGAATTTTAGGTAATTTTTCTTTTGTTGCTGTCACATGCTTTTATTTTTGCATATAGACGTATCGCATGCATGCTGTAGTAAAACCATTTTTTTGTGATTGCTAAGAGTAATAATAAACTATGGGAAAATATAAAGCTGCATTAAGGATGAAATAGGGTTAAGAAAGGGTTATATTTATAATATTTTTTTTGTTTTTAATGAAAATAGAAAAATATCAGATAAAGTTATATCTTTCCATTGTCATGATTTCTTTTATATGTAGGAAAGATCTTTGATGAATAGGGCCATAATTTAAGTACAACCGGGAGCTAAAAATTAGATTAAGCATGGTTCAAGAGACTTTTGAGGCTGAATATATGAAGAAAAGAAATAATGTACAGTCTAGGTTAGTATTAAAAAAAAATGCTATGAAAGTTTTTGTTTTAAAAAAAAAAAGATGTAGACATAGAACATAGAAAAGTATTTGTAGGTCTTTTCTGAGAATTTTAATCGTTGTGTAGATCTTTTTTACATAAAACTTTTAAATCTTACCAATATTATTAATTTCCTAATTTTTCCCTACCAATCATTTACCAATTCCTTTCATATATCTGAATTTTGGATTAAATAAACCAGTTTGGTAGGCTTATCCTATTTTTTTGTGTGGACAAAGTTTGACATTATCATAAGTTCTAGGTACAAATACTACCAAAAAATACCCCCTCCCAAAACATTGACTTGCTAGCAAGCCAAATTTGTTAGCGTGGTTGATAGTTGTTTTTTTTTTACTCACCTATACTGTAGATAAAACTGCTCTGTGCTGTATTACATGGCATCAACTGCATGAATTTTTTTTATTATTCAATGTGCTTTAAAATTAAGCTTGGAGAAGGTTATATCACTATGTTGTGAGTAGTGATTTTTTATTTGCTTTTTAATTGTATGTAGTGTTATATAATGTCACATTAAATCAACCTCGATCTTAAAAAAGTGGATTTTTCAATTGGAACAATGAAAAATATAGGGTAGGAAAACATATCTGAAGGTTTACAAACTCTTTGAGCCTCAGTTGTAAATAATGTAATTCTTTGAATATAGTTGCCTAATGCTCAACTATCCTGAGCTTTAGCTGGATTTTACATTAAAGCCTGATTTATGAGTATAAATTGCATTTTATTTTAAATTGCTTTTATTTAAAAAAAAACAGACACATTAAAAAAAAACACAAAGACATTCCCAGCACATCGGAAGGGATCAATTCTTGTTTTCTCACCTTGATTAAATTTTTGTTTTCAATTGTGTTGGTGAAATAAAAGAAAAATTGCAAACAAATTGTTGTCAAATAAGGAATTCATTGTTTTAGTGCTGGGAATTATCTTTTGATTACACTGAAAAATTACTTTTGTATGGGTTAAAAACGACTTAAGCATGAGATATTGAATATGAGGGACTAATTTATTCTAAAATGTTTTGTCTTCTGATACTTTCCTTTAAGTGTTACTTCTAGAATGCATTTATTGTTCTTTTAGTGTTAAATCTATTTCCTGCTTTCTCAATGTGACTAGTGCAGTATATAAATAATTTTCCCTTCTTAAATTGTGTGTGTTTTTTTTATTTTTTACTAACACATTGTTAAGATATGAATGGATTTTGTGAAATATGCCTTTTTTATATTTATTCCTCCATACTCTTTGCACTGACACCTGGGATGATAAAGAATTTTGGGTTCATGCAATGAGTTCAACAACTTCTTTGTTCTTTCCATCTATACGTTTTAAACACATCTTTTTTATCATCCTTTTTTGTAGATTGGATTGTCATGTTTTTCTCTTAGAGAATAGGTGCTATATTGTCATGGAATATTCATATTGAAAAGGATGAGTGAGTCATAGATATTTTGCAGCTTCAATAAAGACTTTCCTGAATCCGTTAATATTTAAAACTTTTGTTCCTCTTTGAAGCGCGGGCGAAGTTTCACAGACAGATCGGTAAGTTGTTTAGGGGCGTTCTATACCTTGAAGCCTTTTCCCCTCCCCCATTACTTGTTGCGCGCTGTCTTATCATATCAAAGACTTATTGCACGGGGAAATCATTTCATCTAAGCACAATGTCATTTAAATTACATTGGATAAACAGATTCTAAGATTAATATAGAAAAATGATCCAAGCTCAACTGAGAATGTCTCATTTAAATACTTTATTTCCCAACCTTCTATTGTGAAAAATCGTTTTGAACAGAACCAAACTTGCTTCAACATTGAAGTTAATACTTCAAGATTTTGTTTTCTTCCAACATAATTTGATTTGTAAAAATAACACCGCATAAGGCTTAAATACATAAAGTACAGAATTGCATGTTTTAATTCACTATACTCTGTTCACCTAGGTTGCGGAGCTTCTAAGACACGACTATTGCTTTTTATACCTGTATTATTAGGAGTGGTAAATTGAAAATGGAATTTTCGATTTCCATTTTCGGACAAAACTTGCCATTAAAAATTTTTTGATCAAGGCCTAGCCAAAATCTCAATTTTAACTTTCATGTTTTTTTCCCCCTATTTTTTTCTTCTAAGAGAAGCCTGTTGAAGTGTTTTTCCTCTAACAATGTTGAAAATCATTCCTTTTTTTGAAAATCTTTTTAGAATTTCGTCTTATTACTTTTCATTCCCTCTACTATTTTTTTCCTCTCTCTTGAAACCATTTTGCAATAGCCCCTTGTTATTGGCTTAGTTTTCTAATATTCGATATTCAAACTTTATTTTTGTTTTAGTAATCTTTTATCTTATCAACCTCCTAATAAAGTTTCTATGAAACCCATTTATGTAGATTGACTTGTATCTTTTAAATTAATTAATATTGAGATTGCTGGACATTATTCAATCATGTTGAAAAGATATTCATTCTAGAATTTCTTTTATATTAAATTCTCCAGCCAAGGCCAGTGACCGATGAGGTGAAACTTGATTTGTATTTTTTGTTGAACAATGGAATGAGTCAATTTGCAAATGTTCAACTTCCAAAAAAAAAGAAAAAAGAAGAAAGCTTTGCATGGCCTTGAAGTGTTGAAGTGTAAATAAGTCAGTATCACAGACACAGATTTTGGACCATGGTTTCTTGCATATATGAATCATGTTATTTTTAAATTTTGTCAAGTTATAAAGAACTACATATCTCCTGCAGTCTATATTTTATAAATATTTCCTGAATTTCTCTGGAAAACATTTACCATATAATGGATATATTTTTAAAAGAGGACCGGACAATTTAGAAACAAGTTTGAAGTGTTAAGAAATATATCAAATTCTCTTGGAAAAAAAAATGAAAATGTAACCCAACCCCCCTCCCAAACAAAACTGTCAGAATGAACAAAAAGTAACAAAAGCAAATAGCTCAAATGTATCATCAACAATGAAAAAAAAAGCTGTGAACAGATTAATACCATCATTAAATTTGAGCAGTGCATGCATGCATGTGATGATCAATGGAATAACAGATATTTTGCTAAATGTGACTTGTTTCCCTCCACTCTGACCCCCAGCCACACACAGAATAAATAAATGAAATAAAATAAAAAAAATTTAAAAGGTCTAGACTGCTCTTACAGTAAAAAGTTTTTGCTGTGAAAAAATGTGTTTTTCATTGTTTAATTGTTGCAAGTTAAACAGAGTTTATATTGATATCCATTTTTTCCTCAAAATCAATCCTATACTTATATTTCCAGTTTACATTATTCCAATAAAGAGGTTATGTCAAAAATAATTTTAATTAAAAAAAAAAATCTTCAGTCCCAAAAGAATATATTCTTTGGAAAAGAGTAGCAACTAAAAGATTTGTGTTTTCTAGTGATGTAGAGTTATAATTTCTATCATGTTTGTTCTGTGTCACTAATTTGAGGTTTGTAGAATTGTACATCACACATTTTGACTGGGGTTGGCAAAGAAATATATTTTTTGCAAAACAGTAATGTTTTGGACAGTACTGCTACTTGAGTTTCTATGGGCGTCTTTATGAGACCCTCTATATGCATGCTTGCACATCAGGGGGAAAATAATTACATTCAAGAAAAAATGAAAACTGCATAAAGCAAATTGTAATTTTTAAATTTTATTTTATAAGCTTCAAATGAAACAGACTGACGGAAAGTTTTTGTTCACAAATAAACCATACTTTAAGAGAAATGACATATACATTGGGAAAAAGCAGTGCATGCCTTTTTGATGTTATAAAATATGACAATTTATTAAAAAGTATGAAAACATTTTAAATTACTGTTTCTTAATGTCTGCTACTCTCTTGGTTTATGTAAGATTGTGAATTTTTCCATAATGTGGTTCTGTATCAAATTCAACAGAAAAACGGAAAAATCAGAATGTCAAATAAAATTGCCCTTAAGAAAAAGCAAACGTAAAGATACTTACCATACAAGTAGTTAATATGATATTCAGTTCTTTGTTTTCTTGACCTGTCCCTTTTTTCTCATAACCTTTCCTATCATGGTACATCCATCCCCTCTGGAACATAATATATGAAATGACTTTCAAAGCTGAAATGGTCCCTTATCCATCTAATGGTCTTATTTGTTTGCCTACCATTGTATTCCACTTCAAACCATTTTTCTGCCTTGTTGGAGTTATTAGCAAAAAAAACCCCACCTCTGAATCACAAATGATTGGACTAATAAAGCTAACAAACATTTATTCTTTTCCCTCCTTGAATTGTAATCTGCTATTTTTTGCTTTTTTGTTACTTGTGCATGGCATGATATCTCTTATCTTTCTTATTGATCCAAGCATATTTATGTATTTGAAATTTGTATTTTTCATACCCTGCTGGGTGTGCAGATTTTGCTTAATTTGATATGTATAAATATTTGCAACAGATTCTCTTATATTGATATTTCGAACTGAAAATGAATGTATCACTGGAGTTTTAAAAGATAAAAGTATCTAGGTAGTTACGGTGACGACATTTTTTTTTTACCTTGTCAAGAAAGTAATAAAGAATTGATCATATTGATAACAATTTTAAGATTTTTCGCATAGCTAATGTTTTGAATTTCAATGGATTGAATTATGACTCTAGTCTTGTATTTCTCATACAAATAGTTAGCTATAACTTGTCATTAATCCCTCCTCTCCAAACATACACTCACATACTAAATCTGATGTTTGTAATTCAAACCACTTTTAATTCTAATTTTTAGTTTGTGATTTGAAGTATTTCATTAAAAATGTTTATAAAGAAATGTTGAAAGAATCAAATTTTCAAAATCACTTGTATTGCTTGAAAAGAAGGAGGCAGTTATCTTCAATGGCTTTGACATTAAGTTGAAAAGCACTCAAAACAATAGTACATTGAATAATGCTTTTAAAAAATTTCAACAATAGATCTCTTTTTTCTTCATTTTGACAGCGTTTGATGGACAATTATGAATACAGAGAGTATGGTGCCCGCAAGGCTTCCCTAGTCACTGGTGAGCAGAGATCAACAAAGTCTAAAAGATTATCTGTTGCAAGCAAGGCATCTGGATCTCATGTAGACCCAGATCAAAAACGCTCTGTGGAGAATGATTTAGCAACCAGTGGAAATTCAGGGGTTGTACCAGAGAGCACAAACGACCTTTTCAAGCGCAAACCATGGATGTCTATTATTGTGCTCATTATGCGTCAAAGCTACGTGCTCACTCTGATTGCAATGATGGTGGGTGTTACTTTAAGACACATAAATTGGTATTTAAACATATATTTTTTTATATTCTTCTCAATTTCTCTGCATGTGTTATGTGAGTGGAATTCACTGAAAAACGTTTTTAAAATCTCATTTAAGCAACATAATTCTAATATGTTGAAAACTAAAGGAAACTTTGGATTTTTCTTGACTCTGACTTCAGTGTCTGATAATGGCATTATTGATACTGTATGAAGTCAATACGGTTTGTAAAACTGGAATGTGGTGTGATTTGACTCAACAATAGAAAGTGAGATTCTATGAAGCTTAAAATCTTGAGGGGAGAGAGGTGTCATCCTTTCTGAAGGTCAAACATCTATATAGTTTTCTTATTACTCACCCATTTGGATTTTTTATAAACATTTACAAACCTTCCACCAGAATCATATGCTTTTTTCTTTCTCTCTACAAGGCATGGAGTATCACATATCACTCGTGGCTGACATTTGCCTTGCTGCTGACAGCATGTATCTTGTGGATGATGCCCAACTCCAGACGAGCCTGCCTTAGAGCTTCTCCGTTTGTCCTTGTGTATGCAGAGCTCCTTCTCATGGCTGGCTACATCTATAACATGAACTTGAAGGATGAATTGCCATCAACGGCAGGCACTTACAAGCTTGCAGAAGTAGGGCTCAAGAGGTTTACAGATCCTTGTGTGCATTTATCACTTCAGGTAAACAAAACAAAAGGATTGCCAACAGTTTTTAAATATTTTTTTTTCAATTTGAAGATTCCCTTTATTTCAGGATTAACAATTAAAAAAAAAAAAATTAAAACATTGACCATTCTATCTGCCTGCAGATATGGATAAAGCATTATGTCAAATGTGCTTTTAAATAAGGTCTTTATGATTTACATGAAGCTTGAAAGATGATGTTCCTTTATTCAATTCTTGAATTTACATCCATTAAGATATCTTTTAAGACTAAATTATGCCTTGTCTGTGCTTTCTAGCATAGTTGTGAAGGAAATGTTGAATACATTTGAAAGCATCACTTTTGATAATAATTAAGTTGTTCAGGTGGCAATGGAACAAAAAAGTCAATAAAAAACAGCCTATCATTTTATAAGTTGATCTATAGCGGACCTTGATCAATGGACAGATTTAGGTGCACTTACACTATCAAATACTTTAAAAAGGTTAAGCCTAGACATGATGTTATGTTGTCTTTTTTATGGTATTTGAATTGCTGTCCTGTGGTGAGGTTGTTTTGTCTAAAAAAGAATGTAATGTTGGTCCCATGCTCTTTGACAAAGCAAACTGCATTTTGGAGGTAGGTTGTCCTTACTTTTCTCGCTGCACTTTTACTTTTGCAATGATTGAGCATCGGCTATCCATTCCGTAGTGGTTGACAAAGGGGCCTCAAAAAAAGAATTGTCTCTGTTTCTTTACTCAAACCCAGCAATAAATGTCTTTTATAAAGTTAATTATTTTAATTCCACTAGAATTTGCAAGCTGCTGAGGTCCACATTTAATTGTATCAATTGATTTTTCTCTATATCATCTGTGATCAAGACTAAAAAATGTTGAAATGCTATAAAGCAGAGTTTCCCCGCTTTTATTTTCAGGGTGTGCTTATAGGCAAACTTTAAACTTTTGTCAAGGTTTCAGGCATTAGTGCCTGCATTTAATTCAGGCTATCTAGTTTCATTTTGTTGCTTTTTTAGTCGGTATTTTTTTACAGACAAGCCTCCTTTAGTACATAATTATCATATTTATTTTGCAGAGCACTTTTTTGTTTGTTAGAAATTTACTCTTTTACTCTTTAGGTTGTCAATTTGCTTTATCCTTTAAGCCTTTTCCAGCCTCTTATCTCTTTCAAGACTCCTAATGAAGTACTATTAAAAGCAGGTCTTTATAGAGACCTCTTAGATAGTACTTCCTTATCTTAAACTGCAGCATTTAGGAGTAAAGAAGTTGTCCTTAAATATATCTAAGTTATTGAAGATAAATGTAATTGCATAGAAAACTAATTACATATAAACTGTCATTATTGAAGTACAAACATTCTGTTTTTTCTCTCTAGGCATTTTACACACTCTTTGTGGTGCTTACAATGCGTCAGTACATTAGTGAAGTGCCATGCCGCGGGTCTGAGGAAGAGGAAGGCATCCGCATGCAGCCCAGATCAAAAGTCACTTTCTTGGACAAGCTTAGTGAGTTATTTTACATTCTGTGTGTCTTTCATAATGTTTATATTTGTATTTGTCCACAGCACAGTTTTTTTTTTTTCATAAAATCTACTTTTATATATATTCTACATAATTTGGTCTTGATATGTTACTCATTTAAAACTTTCTATCCAATAAACATAAAGTGAAATAAAAGTCTTTGTCATTATTAATATTACAAACAACCAAGTGTATTGTCATCACCACACCCACTGTTATTTTGGCTATTGCCTTATTGATCATGCTTAGCAGTAATTTACTTTTTCTTCTCACTAAAAAAACTCATCTCAAAAAAGTATAAACATTTTAGTAACATTCCCAAATTTTCCTGCCCTTAACCCATCTCCAGCGTGCTGTTATTCATCAAATTTTTTTCTAGACAATACATTAGTATTGTAAAAACTTGCATTACAGTATTTTCAATTAAAGTAAAAATGAGCAAAAAAGAGTATGTGCAGTCTTCTAGTTTTGTAAATATAAATGGTTACCTTACAGTAATTGCATGTAAGTTTTCAAGAAAAATGGTAAAAAGAAACAGGAAATGTTCCCAACAACTTTTCTTGAAGTGTAAAATATGAACTTATTTTTTTTTTACATCTTTTACTCCTTAAATAGGCCTTCTCAGAGAATAAAATGGTTTGTTGATAGACTTTTTGTTATTCCACAACTAAATATTTTTTTCTTCAAAATTCTCTCTGTGAAAGAAACAAATGTCAATGCATTGTGTCTGTATTGGTCAGCATAAATTTTGCTTGGAAGTTTAAGGCCTTTTCTATTTATTCCTCCACAAATACTGAAAGTGACTTAAAATTTTAGTATGTAGTATTGTTTTTGTTTTTTTATGTTTAGCATATTTCCCTAGCATTTTAATTTTTAATCTTTGTATCTTTTATCTGTAAGCATTTGTATGAAATGCTTCCTTTCTTATTACCTTCTAACTTGTAGGGCTGTATGGAGACTTCAGGCTTACTTTATCACCTTTTCATGACTTGATTTTACACATGCAACGCAATTTTATCTTTATTTTCTTATGAATCATTTTCAATTTCAGTGGTTTTAAAAACATGGTAAAAAAAAAGATAAATTTAAATTATAGACTAGTTGAAAAAGCATGCTTGATATGTTTTGCTTCAGTTTTAGAAAATATTTTTGCATATAGTTTTTTTTAAAATCAGTTATAACATATTTTTAGCCAATATTAGGGATGAGGGTAAAGGAAAAGTAAACTACCACCATTA
Organism: Elysia chlorotica; assembly: GCA_003991915.1. Lineage (NCBI taxonomy): Eukaryota > Metazoa > Mollusca > Gastropoda > Plakobranchidae > Elysia > Elysia chlorotica. The sequence goes on from RQTK01000080.1 coordinate 318,302, forward strand.
CATTGGAAAGGTTTCCAAGATATCTGTACAACTTCTTCAAATTTTGAAAGAGCAACTCGCATAAACTTAGTTGGTTTTCTATATGTGTGTGTGTGTGGTCATAGTCAAAATTTCAATTTCTTTGACAGTCAACACTGATGTCGACTTGGAAGGTAACATAACTCTTTTGTGAAAGCTCTCCTGTCTAACTTGTAATGTGTGCCCTCACTATGGGATATTGTATTCATCCTTGGAGTTTGTTCTCTAGGTTCCCACTCGAACTCTTCTGTATCTATGTCTCTTAGGTGTAATGCTTTTGTTGTGTGCTCAAGTGCCTTGATTTTATTTTGCTTTTCGACAATCCTGCATGCATTGGCTATTATGAATAGAACAGAAAGAAGCATTGGAAATATTTTGTGCAAACCATGCTTTTAAAGTATTGCTCTTCTGTCATATTTTGATAATAGATGCATGAAAATAGGTGTACTTGCTAAGCTTTGGCCTTTTATGTAAAAACATCTTATCAAATAACTCTCACAGTCTCTGTTGTCCTTAAAAGATCATTAATTTATCTTGTAATAGGATGTTTGAGAAATATAAGGAGAAGGCATTGAACAAAGAAAGATTCCCAAATTTTATAACAAATGAAATACTACATATATAATCATTAGCCCTTTACACCAAAGTCACTGATGAAATCAGAAGATGAGGATTTGAAAAACAAGCCTTTTAATTATCTTTTCACTTTTTGATACTTCTGGCTTGAATGGCTTGTTGCTACCACTACTTTTTGTTTTTATTTTGAAAGTATATTATTCCCATGTTTTGTCAATAGCCAGGACAAAGATCTCATGTATTTCACCTGTAGGAAATTTAATTCTATGTTCTTAAGGATTCGTGCATGTTGAAAGATTTTCAAATTTAATTATAAAATTCTGCATATAGCACAACTGTTTGTAAAATAGAGGTGACTGTATTCCTCGTGGAAAAGGTATAAAATACATAGGATTATTTAGCCTGTCATGTTTTTTTTTTTAATTGAAAGATCTTACTCACCATTATGTAGACGTTTATCTTTTTCTTTCCACATAATTTTCCAAATTGTCGGATACTGAATTGCAAAGATAATTTGTATGAAACTAGCCATACCTTATCACATAGATGGCTCGTTCTGTAAAGGATTCTTGTTCTTTACATCAGCAAAAACAAAACAAAAAACAAAACGGTTCTTATTAAAGAAATCTATGAAAGTAGTGACTCATATGTCAATATGTATAATGTCTCAATTCAAACTTCAATCACGCCTGGATTTGCATACTCTTCTTGGCATGATTTTTATCATACAGATAGGGATGAACTGATAGATATCTACATGGACCACCGTAAGTCCTAAAAGTTCACACCATGCCTCTGAAGCACTTTTTTTTTTTCCATGCTTCAAGAAAGCACCTCAGAGGTTTATAGATAGGAGAATTGCATCTTGTGCCAGCAAATGTTTGAGCGTAAAACTATATATTTATATCACATGTTTTAGCTCTTCCACTTTAATCACACTTAAGGATCTGAAAGTCTTCAAACTTTTCAAATAAAGATACATGTATAATTAAATGATATTGATAGTCTTGAAGGCATATCATAATTTTTTAAAAGTTGGTCTTTGATACATGGCTTTTAAAACCTGGTCTAAGATCAAAAGACTGGGTATCCTTGTCAATCTCTCAAACAGCTTTTACAGTTGAATGAGGATTTTAAACTTTGCTTTTAAAAATATCTGTAATTAGGCATACACTCTTTCTCTGATATGTTTTGCTTCATTCTCATCATTTGCCAACCCCCCTCCAAACAGAATCTGTTGTGGGATGTCCCAGATTTGTTTCTGTCAACACTGACAAGGTTTCTCTTCACTTCATAAAATGCTTTCTGGATCGGCTCTACAGCCATACTTGTCTGCACCATTTCCTAACTCCTCTCTTGTGTCTTTAATTACTTATCATAACTTCTATTTCTTTCTGTTACTAAAACTTCATTCTCTCTCTCGCTCTGTCAATCTCTCTGTTTCTCTACTCTTCTCCTTTCTATACCCGCCCCCCTTTCCATCTATTTCTCTCTCTTTCTCTCTGTCTGTCTGTCTTTATGTCTCCTTTATCTCTCTCAATTCAGCTTTTCCAGAGTAAATAGTTTTTGAAAAATTAAAAAAAAATTTTTTTTTACTAACCCAAAGGCAGAAGGTAAACAACTTCAGTAGACTTTCATAGCAATTTGTTACTAAACTAATGAAGTTGTTAGTGTGAACAAGATATGAAATAAGATATATAATTGCATTCTCAAGTAGGCTGAATGGCTCGTGTTGCTTATCCTTTTCTCTTTTCCACATGTCAAACTGGAGATTGGAGAAAACAAATTTCAAATCTCTCATGCATTCATTTCAGTAAATACTCAATCTTCTCTTAATTTGTATCTTCCAGAAGTGTATTGTGTGCATATCTCTTCTTGATTTCTGTGGGGGTTTTTTTCTTTATTAAAATATAGAAATAGCTTAACCCATGACAATACACTTGAGATGTTAAATAAGTGTTACCGTGTTATTGGAACAATTAGAGAATTTTTTTAAAAATTGGCATGTATATAAAATTGGTTGTCTTAAAAAACTGCAATTTGAGCATTATATAAATAAGTTTATTTTTGTAAGCATTTTTAGGCCCAAATAAAAAAAAAAATATTTGAAGTTTTGTTTCTCTTTTGGGGTGAATAATGTCCCATACACCCTGAACAACAATGGTAAAAGTCACCTTAATGTATACATGTACCCCATTCTTTTCTTTTTTTTTTAATGGTGAATCTTCAACTTAACTTCTCAGTGATTGTCCTGTAAAGCCACTTGATAATGTTTAATAATTAATAATAATACATGTAAAAATTGTAATAATAATAATAATAATAATAATAATAATAATAATAATAATAATAATAATAATAATAGTAGTAGTAGTAGTAGTAGTAGTAGTAGTAGTAGTAGTAGTAGTAGTAGTAGTAGTAGTAGTAGTAGTAGTAGTAGTAGTAGTAGTAGTAGTGGTAGTAGTAGTAGTAGCAGTAGCAGCAGCAGTAGTAGTAGTAGTAGTAGTAGTAGTAGTAGGAGTACGAAGACGAAGAAGAATGATCATAACAACAACAATAATGATGATAAAAATGATTACAGTAAAGAAAAAATCTAACATGACAGAATGTACGGTAAATATATCTCTTGGGTGTGTATTCCATTCAAACTAGCTCTGTTTTCTTAGGTTGCTATATGTATTTTAATTGGCATTTTCTTCCACACACCCTTCCCCTTTCTTTTTGTCTATGGTTTAAAATAATTTATTTTCAGCTACTTACAAATAATTAAAGGTACAATTATGTCCCTTGACAAGACCAGTAAAATCTTTGTTTTCTTTGTATATTGCATCAGAGTTGTAAATATCACATAAGCGTTTAGCAGAAAGCAGAAATTTTTGCTGAAGTCTTTTTTCTTAGCATCACTTTATGTGTTATGAGTATCTTTACAACTTGTTTGCAGTTCCAAGGGACTTCCAGAAAACAGCTTATGACAGCAAGACAATGGTGTTTGTAGGTAGGATCTAAGCTCTAATCAAAACTGATGCTAACGATATACTTAACTGGTGTACTCAAGGACATATTAGCATCACATTTTATTTATATTAATTTATAGAAAGATGTTCAGCTTCACATCATGAGTATAGGAGTCATGTTGTCAACCGTGCTTATTCAACTGTTCTATACTCTTTTTTTCCTCACCATGCCCTTTATATGTATTATGTAATCCCGTAACATATATCATCCAGCTTACATATAAAATGTTACTGCTTAAATGAGGTGATCCAAATTTATTTAGATATTTTTAGGCGGATATTGTCAGCCATTATTAGACCAAAATTCAAAATTAATTTGTCAATGCCATATATAAAGCTTTGGCTAAAGTTCAGTCACAAGTTTTAGCTGTAGTTATTATTTTTTTTTTAATCCATATCTATTTTTAAAGTTTAATTTACTGTTGTTTTATTGTTTCAACAAACATTTTCAAGCACATACCTTGTTGTGATTGTGTACATAAAAGATTGATCAATGAGAGATTCTCTTCATGGGGCTGACCCCTTTCTCTAAAAAAAACTAAACAAAATCATGTGATAATTGTAATTTTTTGTTGTTAATAATATTTGATGATTAGGCTAGAGTATAGGAATTCAAGCACCAATTCAGGCCTCTTATTTAGGGTGTAGTATTTGGGAATCACTTTGATAGTCTTTTATTTTGGATGCCTTGCTTTATAAGCAACTGTGGCATATTGTTTATTTCCGATTACACGCTTTTTTAAAGCATTGCAACAGTAGAAGAAAGACACTGTTCAAGAGTTGTTGTTGCATTTTGATGTAAAGTGATTACATTTTTTTTGCATTTCTGTTTTATTCTAATGCAGCACATAGTGTTTGTGACACTTGTGCTGTTAGATTTTACCTTTGTTGTGATTGTGTGCATAATGAAAATAGATAGATGAGGGATTCTCTTATCCCGGCTGACCTCTTTCTCTCAAAAAACGTAAAAATCTACTAATTGGACTAGAGCATAGATCTATTTTAATATACCTTTTTGCACAAGCCAGCTCACAGGCATCACATGATTTTTTTTTAGAGAGAGATTGGACCCATTAAATACTTCTGATATTAATGAGTGAATCATTATAAATTGCAATTGTTTGATTGAAATTAAACTGTGTATTCTTACTTATATCATTTCTGAAAGTGTAACTATGGTTAACTCGACCTTTCCCATTCCTCATCCATTTCACATCTCTCTCTCTCTCTGTCTCTCACGTTCTCTCTCTCTCTCTCTCTCTCTCTCTCTCTCTCTCTCTCTCTCTCTCTCTCTCTCTCTCTCTCTCTCTCTCTCTCTCTCTCTCTCCTTCCTTCTTTTTACTAAAATCATTATCTTTTTTTTTTATGTATTTGTGGGATCAAACTCAAAGGGAAACGGACGGGCTTCTGAGAAAACATTTAGAAAGCCCAGGTCCCAAAATATGGGACAGTATAGGGTGGTAAAATCTGTAATCACGCCTGAATCACTAAAACATTTTTTCACATCGTATGACACAGAGCAGCTCCTGCTACTGTTTCAGACCATGTATCAACTTTCACTGGTCTTTTATTCAAATATATGAACTGATAAAGTCATATTTAATTATGATGTGGCAAAGTGTAAGCCTTTTTAATGTTCCCTCTCTTTGTACAATGGACCATTAGAGTTAACATCAACTATTTATTTTTATATTTTGTCTCTGTTCAAAAATGATAAATATAATTATATGAGAGAGAGCAAGTGAAGCCAGTGTTGGATAGAAGAAAACCTGAATCACTCTGTTACTCACAAAATTCAAGTATTTTTTAACACTAGATTAAACCAGGTTCGCTCAAGTTCTGCTTGTTCAAAGACATCAGCCAATCAACACATTGCACCAGAATCATTTTCTTGTATATGGACTTAACAAGTCTCTTTTACAATTACATATATATATATATATATATTCATCATAATTCATTGGATTTTTTTGTAGGTATAGCTATTACATATACAAGTTGAAAGTTCAGAAGAAAGCTAGTGTTCTACAAGACTTTAAACTAGCAGCCACAAACAGGTTTTAAGAGATTCTCCCAAAAGCATCTCTGTTATTTAAAATTAAATGTAATAATCTGGAAATTTCATGTGGGACATGCAATTGGTGTCAAACGAAACTTACCTCAATAGCTTTAATTCCTAAGTCTAATGCCATTATGATATCAACAGTTTCATCATGTTTTTGGTCAACCAGTCAATGGATGGAGACAGAGACAAACAGACAGACATACAGACACTGACTGACTAAGTTACACTTGGAATACCTTAAATGCTTCATGCAATTTACAGAAGAGGTTGACTTGATAAAATTCCAAGATGCCCTTCAGAAAATTGATGTGTCAAACTAATTGAAAATTTAACAAAAGTTTTTTAAGTTGGGAAAAAAAGTCATTGTTGAGAATCTCTTTTTCCCAATGAAAAAAAGGAGCCAGAAATATATCAATTGAAATGGTCATAGGTAAACAAATTACAACACCCATTATTTTCAAAACTAACAACAAAATTTTAGGAGCTATGCAAGACATGGAACTTCTTTGAAGTAGATACCAATTGCAAAACGCTTTTTTTTTTTCAGAACTAGCTTTCTTTGAAGTAGAGACCAACTGTTGTTTGAATTAAACTGCTGATTAGATTTAGTTCATACACATTTTTCAAAATTCAATTTGTAACACTTTGTCTGTATAGTGTTGCTGGGTGATGACAGCTATCACAGCCTCTGTTCGGTGTGATGGGGTTGCCTTGATCTACATCACAATTATGGGAGTGCTTATGGTTTCATCAAGGCGCACTGTGTCCAGAGTATGGCCCATATACAAATTCCTCTTGGCAGTGTTTCTTGCAGTCCAATTTTTGGTGTGTCTTGGATTCCCCAAAGGAGCTTGTATCAGTAAGTGATTTAAGTCTTCATTAGATGCTCAGTCTTTTACTATTTGAGATAGTCTGAGGGAAGGAAAATACAGGAAAATATTTTCTCTATTGTGAAAAATTTGGGAGAACTTTTGTTTTGTTCCCTTAGTATTTTTTTTTATGTTAAGGAACAAAATATTTACTAGAATGGCAAATGTGTCTAAATCAAAAGAGTAAAAAATGTCTATAAACTTTTCAATCCCCATTTGAAGGTATATTTTTTGTTGTCAGAGGCAAACAAAACAACAAAAACACACATGCGCGCACACACGCACACTCACAAGTTATAAGTTTGTCTTGTTGTGATTCGCAGGTTACCCATGGATTGAAAATTCACGTATTTCTAAGAACTTGAGACAGTGGCTTTACCTCCCAGATTATGATGAGCAGATTCTCTCTGGTTTGCTTATTGGTATGTAAACATTGAAAGGTTGACAGGCTAATATGAGAATTTTCAATTGGTAATTTGTAATTACATCATAAAAAATCAAATTGAAAATTAAAATTCTCTGGTTGGACCTCTTAAAATTCTATCACATGACTCTGAAGCTTCCTTTTATTCATATTACTTAAAACTTACTAAGTATATAAGAATGGTTACTAAATTTTATTGCGTTCTTTTTCAGTCCAATTTTGTGAATCTATTGAGTAGGTATAAATAAACTATAAGTATATCTAGTTAATCAAGAGGCAGAGTAAAATACAATGTCCATTCTATTTCCTTAGTTTGAGTAATTGTTATCAGGACTTATTATTGAGGACACCATTGTTTAATGGGACCAACATTGCTATTGTTCTCATCAAATGTGTTCTGGTGGTTATCAGTTGGATTCAAATTTAATTTCATTCACAGACTGTGTGTATGTTTATATTATATTATATCTGTTTACATATTCTTATATTCATAATAATAATAATAATAATAATAATAATAATAATAATAATAATAAATAATAATAATAATAATAATAATAATAATAATAATAATAATAATAATAACAGTAACAACAAAATACAAAAACTACTATAATAGTACAGTGTTTTTGTAGCTCATAAAAAGGGTTACTTTACTTTACTTACTTTTCCGATCCAGCAGCCACTTGGGCCTGCGCCCTTCGACTTGATGACACGATGAAGAATTCATATGTCCTTTCTAGTTGATCTTTTCCGCAGTATAATGTAGTATTAGGTGGAAGAAGTTTTGTGCGGATGTCCTGCAGTTTAGGACAGTTGAATAAGATATGTTCGACTGTTTCGTGTGTTTGGGGGCAGAGGGAGCAGAACGGTTCTTTTTGGGGTTGTAAAGGATTGATGAAGTAGTTGAGTGGAATATGCTGGGTTCTCAGCCGATATATTGTCACCTGTTCTTGATGTTTCAGAAGGTTAATGCTGTCTTTCGGGTTGGGTGTCGGCATCTGTTTAAAGACAGATCTTCCAGTCTTTCCTAGAGCGCATATAAAAAAGGGGCTAAACAGAGCCAAACTATCCAGTTATTGTTCACTAATTCTTAACTCAGCTAATTTGTATTCAGTTGAACATTTATGGTATTGGCTAATTTATATATATTTTTAAAATTTATTTGAAGTTTTTGCCTTTTTTATTTCCTCTTTTATAACTTCTAAATAAAGACCATCCATTTAGACATGTAGGAAATTCGTTAAGTACTAACAGATGAAAAATTTAGTACATGTTTTTTTTTCTCAGCTGATCTACTGCAGCTTCTTGTGGTATGCCTTCAAAGCGCTGTATTCAGCATTGAGTCAAATCCAGATTTAATGGCCAACTATGGAGGTGGAGACAACAAAGATATTGTAGAGGAAGTTGAGGCTAACAAGCCCATACCCTGTGAAGACTTTACCATACAACAAAAGTATGATAGAACTCTTGCAATTCTACTTTTGTTCCTTTTTTTCTACAAAGAATGTGAAGAAAATCATGAAATTTTGTCCTACATAGTTAATATTTTATTACAGAAATATTTGTTGAAATGATACTATTCCCAGTTTTGTCATAGTAATGTACAATTTGGAAGTACTGAACCTTTAAAAATTTTTTTATTATTAAATAAACATGTGTGAACTTTGTACATAAACGTTTTTATTCAGCATTTAACATTAAACTTAATTGGTGTCTCATGAAAACAAGAAGTAATTGGTTTGAGGAAATATCAAACAAATCACTTAAATCATCACTTTTTATTTTGAATTAATTAATGTAAATAGAAAAACTGGAAAATGTTTTAGTAAAAACAATCAGATTATAAGTGTAAGCGTGGGTTTTATGATTCTAGAAACTTACTCTCATCAACAAGAATCATTCTAATCTTTGAATAAGGTGATTGCTTTTACTAATAAGAATAAAAAAGAACGAAATTAAAGCATTTTTTTTAAATTTGAAGCACTGACTTGCCAGCACTTAATTGTTCATTTTTGAAGAGGACTAATGGTGATACTTACCTGATTATTAACCTTTTTTTTTCACCCACAGCAAAACGATTGAAGTCCTTAAGTTCCTGATTTTTGAGCATATGTTCTGGGTGACAATGGCCATCATTTTCATCACTGGGGCAACCCGCATCAACATTTTCTCACTCTTTTACGTTATTGCTGTGTTCTGCTTCATGTGGTTTGGGAAAGAATTTTTTCTGAAGCCATTGCGATCACTTCTTAAGATGTAAGGAAATGTTTTGTTGACTACTAAAAAAAATGATTGTCTGTCATATATATAATGTCTCATTTTAAGATCAGGTGCATAAAATTATACTAAATATACAATATTTATAATCTGTTTACACTATCTGTCAGCACTGTAAAGGCTATTTTGTTTACACAATGACAACCGTATGTTGTGAAGCAATCTTCCCAAATCACCTGTCCTAAGACAAGTAGAATTTTCTTTATAATGTTCTCAAGCCAATCATTAGAGGCTTGTTTGACTGAATCAATGAATTGTGATTATGACAATTAAAAAAAAAAATTAGCACCAGCAAGTTTTGATGTAAGTATACTAATTGTCAATTAAAAACATTTTTTTTAAAATATACTTTAAGGTGGAACTTACTCACAGGATATTGCGTGTTTGTTATCTTCTGCAAGGTAGCTCTCCAGGTAAATTGTTTCACCTAATAAATAATAATAATCTTTATTTCTATAGTGCTCTGCCCCAAACATGTTTAGGCTCAGAGCGCTTAACAATTAAGAAGCAAAATTAAAATACTGGTATCATTAAAACAATATATTAGTGAAATTAGGGAAATATTCAATTGGATACACAAAAATCTTTATAAGGTACTTCATATAAAAAGCACATGTTTTAAAAAAAAAAAGAGGAAAGAGCAGGGTTCGTTCTGAATTGTGTAATTTTGCACTATTTCATAAAGTCTTATAAGTTTGGTCTTAAATGGATCAATGGGTTAATATTGGACTTAATATTCTACCATCTCTAGCTTGTGGGCTGTGTGTATGTTAAGGACCTTGTGGAAAATGGTCAGTGTTGGCTTGTACAGACTTTTGGGGTCAACTGTTTGTTGGCAAATGCAAAAAAGCCTGCAAGTAAGTTTGTTTCTTTATCAATACTCTCATATTCTTATCTCACTGAAAGTCATCGACTCAGGTGCTCATAATTTCCTGAAATTGTTTGTGGAGTTCTTCAGTTTTAAGTCTGCATTAATTTGTGGGAATAAAAGCTTGTTTTTTTTTTCACTAAAAAAATGTAAGACTTGATGATTATCGTATGACATTATACAGATCTTAATCTCTTGAATATTTCATAATTGTTTCGGCACATATTAGAAGATTTGATCAATATTGCAATATTGCCCACGATAAAACAAATGCCGTTTTGTCCTGCTTTGAGTATTGAAGCCGCATATTTTTTGGTTGTTGATTTTCACCCTTTTCAACCATGGCCATAAACAACTGCACATTTTTATTTTGTGCTGACCGTTGTGCATCACGTTTTTTCCCTGCACACTTTGCAAACCAGTAATTCTTAGGAACAACGAGAAAACCACTTTGGGTCTAATTTCTTGTCCTGTCAATCTAGACCGGGCCAAAATGACAAATCTTAGTTATTCTTAAGTCGTGTTATTCCTGAATTTAACTACTGCTGAGTGCTCATCCTCTTAGTTGGAACTAGATCTTGGCTTAGCCTTACTGTATCACCTGTGAATCATACAGTGTCAATATACTGAATACAGTAAATTTGCTCAATACACAATGCGCGTGATTTCCAAGAAAAAGAGATTTAGGCTACATATCAATGAAACTCAAAACTAGAGCCCCGCATTGTTCCATTGTCTGCAACAAGACATACTGAAAAAAATCGGTGTGATTGGTGTAAAAGTTCAGATACTTATATTGGATGGTGTTCTAATGAATGAAACATGTTCGATTTGTTTCCACCAAAATCTGATCTAGATCTAGATCTAGACCAAGTAACAAGACGTTGAGAATGAAGAGTTGAGAGCATAGGCCTAGGCTACATATCAATGAAACTCAAAACTAGAGCCCCACATTGTTCCATTGTCTGCAACAAGACATACTGAAAAAAATCGGTGTGATTGGTGTAAAAGTTCAGATACTTATATTGGATGGTGTTCTAATGAATGAAACATGTTCGATTTGTTTCCACCAAAATCTGATCTAGATCTAGATCTAGACCAAGTAACAAGACGTTGAGAATGAAGAGTTGAGAGCATAGGCCTAGGCTACATATCAATGAAACTCAAAACTAGAGCCCCACATTGTTCCATTGTCTGCAACAAGACATACTGAAAAAAATCGGTGTGATTGGTGTAAAAGTTCAGATACTTATATTGGATGGTGTTCTAATGAATGAAACATGTTCGATTTGTTTCCACCAAAATCTGATCTAGATCTAGATCTAGACCAAGTAACAAGACGTTGAGAATGAAGAGTTGAGAGCATAGGCCTAGGCTACATATCAATGAAACTCAAAACTAGAGCCCCACATTGTTCCATTGTCTGCAACAAGACATACTGAAAAAAATCGGTGTGATTGGTGTAAAAGTTCAGATACTTATATTGGATGGTGTTCTAATGAATGAAACATGTTCGATTTGTTTCCACCAAAATCTGATCTAGATCTAGATCTAGACCAAGTAACAAGACGTTGAGAATGAAGAGTTGAGAGCATAGGCCTAGGCTACATATCAATGAAACTCAAAACTAGAGCCCCACATTGTTCCATTGTCTGCAACAAGACATACTGAAAAAAATCGGTGTGATTGGTGTAAAAGTTCAGATACTTATATTGGATGGTGTTCTAATGAATGAAACATGTTCGATTTGTTTCCACCAAAATCTGATCTAGATCTAGATCTAGACCAAGTAACAAGACTTTTTTTTACTTTCTGTCCCTCCCCCTCCTCTCTTTAATTTCTCCCTCCCTCCATCCCTCCCCCTCTCTCTCTCTCTCTCTCTCTCTCTCTCTCTCTCTCTCCATCTATCTCTTTGCCTCTCTGTATCTCCGTCTTTTGCTTTCTTTTCATAGAATTCCCACACACAGTTGCATCCATATAATGTTGATGACCACATTGAAAGTGAATAGTGCCCGTAGGTAGTGAAACATGTTACTTGTATATAATTTGGAACAAAGAAAAATGATTTAGTTTGGAAGGAAAAAAAATAGCAAAATTGTTTCTAGAACTTCTTGTTTGGAGCTTAACTTTCCAAAACTTTTCCGGTGAAGCATGCCGGAACGGCGAAAGTTTCAGTACTCCGATCGATCTTTAGCCAAAGTGTCCCTCTTTTTCTGTAACTCAGGTTGGCAGCTCTGCATATCAACAAAGTGTTCATAAATGCACAGGTTTAATGAATATTAATATATTTTCATCGAAAAGATGTAACGTTAATCCTTAATTACCAATTATTAGAGTACTAACTTCACACAAAAAACAAAAGAACAAAACTGAGCTGAATTTTAAATAATGCAGCTTTTTTTCTCTTGTCAATTTCACTAATTCCATACTGTATTTGTTTACAGATTTGGAATTGAAATGCTATGTGGAAAAGGATGATAGTGGCATGGCATGGGATGTGGTTTGTCTGGTATTCTTGCTGCTTCAGCGTCGCATTTACTCTTCTCACTACTTCAGACATGTGGTAGACACCATTCAGGCTCAGAATGGTCTAGTGTCCAAGTGAGTTACATCTGGAGATGATATATAGTGTTGCGTCTGATGAAAAATTGTTTCTTTTCAATAGATCTGTTTGAAAAAAAGCTTTATGGGATCAGAGAAAACTTAGAGATAGTTTTATCCATTTCGTTTGGTAATTTGTATGGTGCATATGCTAAGAGTATTTACTTTTCAATTTTCTGATACAACTGTGCAGTACAATGTTTTTGCAGAGATGCAATTAAACCATGCCAAGGGTCGGGATCGGGTTTGTTGCATCTAATCTTATGACACCGTCAGATAGGCCCAGCTAGAATTTTAGTCTGAAGAGCTAGCCTGGCAATCCAACTACAAAGTTTTTTCCCCACCAGATTTAATACACTGATGAAACATTGCACAATATTCATGAAAAAATTATTTCATTATTTCCACAGGGGTGCTGAACTGATCAACCGCATTATGATACGTGAGGTGAACAAGCAAAATGCTTTGGAGAAGAAAGTCCTTATTCACATAAAGGAGCAAATGAAAGCACTCAAGAAAAAGCAAGCAAGTTTAAAAAAAGACTTCAAAGAGCCAGAGGAGCATTTTCAAGGTAAAGGGGAAAATGCAGATCGTTTGAGTCTGTGTGATCAGTGAACGAGCATATCAAAAACTGCTTTCAGCTATTACTCAGTTGAGTGGATTTCAGTATGCTCTTTGCCGATCAACATTTGTTTTCGCTTCACATGTATGTGTGTTCACACACACACACACGCACGCACGCACGCACACAAACACACAAACAAACAAATGTTTGATTTCTTGATGCTTACCGCAGCCTCTCACCATGCTGATGTATATGCTATTTCTTATAAATATGTAAATCACAAATCTTTTCTAGAGCTTCTCATTTGTTTCAAATACAATTATAGCATACTGATGAATGCTTTTGACAATTTTTCTTGTTCCTGAAATTCATGAACTAAAACTCTTAATCTCTCCAAGTTAGCCCTAATTGTTTTGTACCTTTGTAAGTGGTTGGTTCTCTGTGAGCCCTACTTTTTTAAATGGTCAAAATGGATACAATGTCAAAGGGAAATTACCACTGGAAGTATTTTAATTTAAATGAAAACATTGCTTGCGGTAATTTTTGAAGAGGAGAGTTCCTAAGAGTTAGTATTGGCTATATTATACATGTTCAAAGCTGAGACGGGAATATCTTGGTTTCAGTGAGCAACTGAAGTATTGGGCTGACTGAGTATACTTGGTTTTTGTGCTGAGTGAGTTAATTGAGAGCATATTTTGTCCAGTGCTAGATTATTCTTTTATTTTTGTATTTTTATTTAGTTTCCTGGAAAAGGGAAAATGAGATTTAGTTTAGCTCACAATTTTCAAATCATTTATTTCTCCTTTGTGGAAAGTACAACCAAGAAAAACAATTAAAAAAAAAACATCAAAAATCCTTCACAGTTGAAAATTTATGTGTAGTGCTTTTGCACTTGTGTCACACACCTTGAAGACAAAAATATGTAAGGCATTCTGGGCTTTTTTAAGGTGCAAATGGCTAGAACTCTCTGAACATAGAAAACTACTCTAAAGTTACCTTTTAAAATTTTTAATGAAAATTATCATCACTGCTTCTAGAGATCATAATATCTATAACTCTCTAAACATAGAAAACTACTCTAAAGTTACCTTTTAAATTATTTTATAAAAATTATCATCTTCGCTTCTAGAGATGATACAGTTATAATTTCTACGATCTCTGAAAAAAAATCTGATGCCTTTTAATTCACTGTAAAATTATTAAAAAGTAACAATTTCGGCTTGTGACTGGTTCAACCTGGTAGCCTAACATGTATTGAGAGTAAAGTTTTTGCTATTTGTGTAACTCATAGCACTTGTTTTGTTGTCAAAAGATCTGCCATCAATATTATTTGAACTGCTAATGAATTCAATATTGAAATGCAGGATATATACTGTATTAGATATATAATTTATTATGCCTTGCATTCATGGATTGATTTTATGTTTATTTCACTACAGCTATCCGTGCTGGAGACTACTACTTATTTGAGGAGGATGTGACTAATAGGCCTACGACATCGAAGAAATTAACCACTTTGGATATAGGTGTTGACAAAAAAATTCTGGACCATCCTAACCCCCTGCAAGTAAGAAATCAATCAAAGTAACCCCCCCCCCCCCGCCTGCCCATTTTATCACAATGTTCAAAAGCGGCTGTTGCATGACTGATAGTTTGCATGTTTAAGAACAAATCTCAATTTATTTTTGCATTCTAATAGTTTAAAGTGAACATATTTTCTTCACTTTTTGTTTAAATAAGGCAGACTTCAATTATGTTTTTTTAAACAATTTAATTGCTCTTCTATCTCTTTCTCTTTCCTGCACTGTCTGTTTGTCTCCCTCCTTATCCTCACAACACTGTTCTTCGACTTTTTTAGGTGATCCACACTGCTCATGATCAGGATATGGAGACATCTGTGGCAAGCTATGAAAAGGCTTTGCAGGTTATCTTTTGTGTAACTACTCTTTTATGAAAAGAAAATAAGACAGCCCAAAAATTTGAAACATGCTTTAAACCTTTGAGCCCGGGATTAGAGACCACTCTAATTTTACCTTTCTGACGGGATTAGAGTCCACTCTTAGATTGAACTTGAGTGGTAGATCTTGGCTAAAAACTGACCACACACTACAAATAGATGTGTCCAGACGTAACCCATATCCATTTCTGATCCAAAATCAAATGTTATTTTTTTTTGTTTTATATATTTTTTTCAAGTTATTGTTGATTCATTGACACCAAGTCAAGAAAATCAAAGGTTTCTATCAGTCAAATCGCCATTTCATGAAGTTCTAGTCTGATCCCTAACTCCCCTCAACCCCAACACATTTAGTATGGTCTGAAAGCTTGACCTCTCCTCTCTCTATATATATATATTCATTCACAAGCAATCTTTTTTTTTCTGTGTACAACTTTTACTTCAAAATGGTAATTTGAATCTTTTAAGGGATCCAAGGCAGATGCTCAAAATGTGACTGCTGCAGAAGCTGCAGAGGGGACACAAGAGGATGCTGAACCACCAAGTAAATGGAAAACGCTTATATAAAATACACTAAGGGTATAATATTGGAAAAGCAATCTCTGTAATAATCGAAATGCAATATCTGTAACCTGAAGAGGGATATACACTTGTTTTTAATGTTCAAAATGTATAATTTCACCTTCTTTTCATTAAGCTCATAACATTTAAAGAAGACCTGTCTACTTGTACCGATTTGATCGGTACGTACCGATTTTCGTCGTCAATCCCGATTTCCAGATTTCCACAGAAATGTACCGATTATTCAAACTGAAGATATTCAGCAGTGTGATCGCAGATTTTTTTTTCAATATCTGCCTCTGTTCGTCGCTCATCAAGAGACCCAAGACTAACCTGTTTCCGCGACAGTAGAAAGTTCATGACCCGCACCTATTACATTTCATTCGAGTCCATCTTGACGTTTTTTGTCAAAGGCCGAGGATCATGCGCTCTTTATCGAAGCCTATTTTCTTAGATCTTAGTGTGTGAGATGATCAAAAGGGTACTGAAAGTACACCTCCCCAAGCTGCCAACCCGTACGCTTCGCTATTTTCGTAAAAAATTTGTACCCAAATACGCCGATGCGTTTTTTTTAAATTGAAAAATACAACCTTCCGGGCAACACCGTTGTTTTTTTTTTCTTTTTTTTCCGCAATAAAGGTACATGTATTTGAGGTACGGCTACGATGTTTCTCTCAATCACGCGACCAGAACTAGAGATGAATAAAGAAAGTGTTCAGTGCTTTCTGCGTGGGCGAAAGAAAATTTATGAACGATTCATTTATTTTATCGATAGGTGATATTTTGTTCTATTTATTTTCATGTGTGGTCTTTAACTTTATGTTTTACAATCTTTCATTTCATCTGTGTTTTTACTTTTAAAAGCTAACCTTGTTTCTCTTAGTAGTTCTTTAAATTCGGTTATTCCATAGTGGTCAATGGTTTGTTATGGTGAAAAAAATGTATGCAAATTGCATGTTATACATGAAGCTTGCATAAAAGAAAATAATGGAATGTCCTTCTTCCCTTTAAATCTAATCTTTGATACATTAATACTGTGAAGAAAAAAAGCAAAACAAACTATAAACCATTATAAAACCATGGACTTATCATCAACCATTCTATGATAAAATATTATGGCAACAAAAAGAAAGTCTTCTTCTTCTTCTTCTCGTTCTCCAACACTCTAAAAATTCTGATCCCAGCCTGGGCAATGAAGGCTACCGTTTTCTCTAGCTCAGGAAGGGGCCCGTATAGCTTCGTGTGCAGGTCTATTCTCTCCCTCCAGATGGACTGTCTAACATTGCTGTATATCCTGCAATCCTGTAGCACATGTTGGGCTGTTTCTGCTGCCTGTCCACACAAGCAGAGATATGTTTCGCCGACTTTAAATATCTTGTGGTTTGGTCTCGTCTGCTTAGGCAGTACACCCCATCTTGCTTGTTGTATTCAGGGTGACTCTTTTTCCACCTTTTTAGGCTGGTTTTGATTATGGACTTTACTTCTCTGTATGTGAGGTCACTTTCGATCTGTTCCAGTACTGATCCTTCCTTTGCCAATCTGTCAGCCCGTTCATTTCCCTCTATCCTGCAGTGGGCTGGGATCCACTGCAAGGCCAGAGACTCTGAGTTTCTAACTACATTTCCTAGACACTTAGCAAGATATTGTCTTTCTTCCCCCTTTAAATGAAAAGGATATAATGCCATTCTTGATTTTTAGACAACTTGAGAAGATATAAAGACCATCTCTGATGTAGTTTTTGAGTTTTTCTTGATCGCAAAAGAAAGTGAAGTTGTCATAATTTCTCCTCATTTTGCTTTGTTTTTTTACACTGATTGTTTTTGTTATTTTATTTTATCACCAGCAATAGGCAAGTTGCGAACCTTCCTCAACTTTTTGTGCACCATCTGGTATAGCATTATTGACTGGATGATCCGCACCTGCAATAATCTGTCACGCAACTATCGCCTGGTGGCCAAAAAACTCAGTGTAGATCTGATCCAAGAGAAGCGCAAGATTGTGGTTAGTGTGAATTTTAGTTTGATTTTATAGCCTTTCTCTTTAACTCCCTTTCCAATTGACTTTTCATCTCCTCCTCTTCCTTCTTCTTCTAACTGAAATTGAAATTCTTTATTCAGTATTAAAGGCCATTGGCCCAAATTACAAAACAGTGTAACAGTTTTAACAAAGACATTACACTGTTTTGAGTAAAGAATTTTAATTTCAATTTCTTCTTTTTATTCTTCTCAACAACAAATATGAATCACCTCTTTCTTACAAGGAAATAGAATTACAGTCTGACCTGCCTGTGACGACCACCGAGGATCATAGATAAAAGTGGCTGCTATGAACAGGTGGTCACCTTGGGCAATAAAGATTAACTTAGTACTCTCATTATTTTCATACTGTACCCGGGACACTAATGACTTTTCCTTTTATATTCCCAAATGCTCAAATGTTCAATCAGTACTTACTATCCAAAGACGAAGTTCGCCCATTTCAATACAAAAGAGTGAATAGAATTTTGTTGTTACTCAATATAATATTAAATTGTTATAACCAAACTGTCGGTATTTCACAGGTCTTATTCATAGGGGCGCTTTAGATTGGTCATATTTGTAGATCTAGATCTCATTTTACATCTTTAGGTCTGTTTGCACCACCCACTACCACTGCTACCTTTTTTTTTAATATATATATTTCTCTCTCTCTCTCTCTCCCTCTCTCTCTCTCTCTCTCTCTCTCTCTCTCTCTCTCTCTCTCTCTCTCTCTCTCTCTCTCTCAACGTCTTTCTTTCTCTCTCTCTCTGTTTGTCATTCTCTCATTATATTTTTTTTCCTTGCTCAGCTTTTCCCTCTCGTTTATTTGTTTCTTCTCTCAATCTCATTTTAGCTTTCCTTGTCTCTTTGATCTTTTTTTATCGCATAAGGGACTGGGAGATGTTTGATGTGATAAACATTGGGCGATGACTATGAGTTTACATTCAGTTAGACTGAACGGCCCTTGAAAAAAAAGAGACAGATTTGTGGCCTACCATTCTTTTGACACCCACCCTTCTCTCGCATACCTTGGTCACTCACAGCTTAATATTAATGCAAAGACATAGTGTCTACAGTACCCACTGTTAGTATCTACAGTAGCAATTTCTCCTTATCTTTCCCATAAACCTTTATTTCTAAGAAATCAGTTCTTTGATAACAAAGAGGTGGTCGCCTTGGATAGGGTTCTATCTGTTTCTTTCGAATCATAAACTGCTTGCGATCGCGTTGAGCAGGTGGACGATCAATGAAAAGTGGTCGCCATGGACAGGTGATCGGCGGGGCAGGTAGACCTAACTGATTAAAGAGGATACCAATTTTTATACAGCTCCAGCAAAGAGCTCCAGCATCTCCCAGGCCCACTCTGAACTGATCATCCCTATCTTACTTTTGCTGGTGTCATATCAAGAAAATGTCATTTTATCTTACAGGTGGTACCGCATTAGCGGAATGCAATCATTTGGAATGCTTGGG
Organism: Elysia chlorotica; assembly: GCA_003991915.1. NCBI lineage: Eukaryota > Metazoa > Mollusca > Gastropoda > Plakobranchidae > Elysia > Elysia chlorotica. The sequence continues at coordinate 337,591 of RQTK01000080.1, forward strand.
ATGGACTTAAATTAAATTTGTACCCTTTTTAAAGGCATGTCAAATTTTTTAAATTACATAAAATGGGAGTCAAACTTTTCATTATGTTTTTATTTATTGTGACTATATGAGCATAATAATTTCTGTGTGTATAAAAAAAATCAAAATTTGTCTTTTACTCATTTCAGTCATCAAAACTTCCCAGTATAGAACCATCTACAACAACACTTCGTCAAGAGCCAGTTCTGTAAGGCTGTTTGCTCCTCATTAGCATGTCATTATGCTATTAGTTTTAGACTGAGAAAGAAACAACAACTACCATGACCTATTAGTTTGATTCCACTTTCTTAATATCTACTAGATCAATTTCAACTTATTTTAATGATTGGAAGATAAGTGGGGGGGGGGGGACATTTCAATCCTTTTTATGAGGTGTGTTATTGTGATCTAGACATGGGAATTTCTTGATATCTTGTAAATGAAGTGTGAAGTGTTTCTAACAGGTTGAAAAAAAATCATATTTTCAGAGGAAACAACATAATATGTTCCTATGAATTATGATTGTAATTAATATCCTTTGTGGGGTGGTGAATTTTACTTCTTTTTTTTGTCTTTACCAAAATCAAACCCAAAGACAATAAATCAATAAACATTTAAAGTGACTATAACATGAGCCAAGTGTAAGCAAGGCTGAATATAGCAGAAAAAACAGCATGCCACTGCAAGATTGGAATAGAAAAAAGTTTGCATTATAGGCATTGGATCTAGATCCAGCTCACTTTATTTTTAGTTTTTTAATGGAAATAAATCTCATGAGAAAAATGATGACAAATTTTATGTAGTCAGTATTCTTTATGCCACTGTGCAAATTAAGGTAGAATAAAAGATCTTGTGAGTAAAACTTATTGATCATGTTCCCATATTTTTAAACATATGACTTTTCATCTGTTTCTCTTTTGTCGCAATACATTCATTAATAACATAGCAACAGCTACAACTAAAATAGTATATTTAATTGTTTAAAAATACCAGTTTTAAGCAATCGTCCCATTATTATCATTTTAAAGTTTAAAAAAAACATTTGTAAAATGCATAACTTTTAAGGATGAGTAAAATCTATCTTATTTATAGGATGAAATATTCATCAGACTGATTGTTTTTCTTTACTCCTAGAGTCCAGCATGTTTCAGTCGAGATAGATCCACCTGTAAGTCAATTTTCAGACCATTACATCAGGTAAGTTTGTATATCACTGGAGATAAGATTGTATTTTGAGGTTTAAAAATTCTTTTGTTGAACTAATTTTGGCCAGGGCTACCCTTGAAATCTCATCTTTTTGGGGATTTTTGAAAAATGTAAAAATCACCCCTTACATGTTTGCAATGCAATCCAGCCAATACAGTGCTCACTGTTTAGACCTACACGATGTGACTCAGTTGAGTTAAGCTGTTGGTAAATCCTATACATTTGACTGCACTGTGGAGCTCTGCCAAGATCAGTGTACATAAATGTATTTTTTTGTGGTTTATGGGATAAACTTGTCTGCAGGAGCTATAACTTGATTTAGTACCAAAGGATTTGCAAGCTGATTCTTTTGATGCTTTAGAGCAATTTTATCTTTGGCAAATAGAAGAGATTTTTGTTTATGATGAGTAATAGAGTGGTTATTGGTCTATTTCTAAACCTACTGTACTTAGAGACTAAAAAGCTGTTCATTGCTGTATTTACTTAATTTAGCCGTCAATATCTTAAAACTGTCTCATGTGAAACAAAAAAATTAGTGATCAGTAACCAAATTTTAATTTCAAAGTTATGGAATTAAACTTACTAGTCAGCCTTGAATTAATTCTCAACCTTTCAGATCATGAACCATCCACTTCATATCAGCTGATAACATGTATTTGATCATGAGATTATTGAAACTATTGAAAAGAAACAACTAATTATGATTTAGTTTTTATTTTACTTTTTGTTGTTGTTGTATAAATGAACAAATGTAAATGAAATTTGGGCCTCCCTTCTTTCAAATGAATTAAACCAAACCAAAGAAAAGATTTGAATTTTCTCTTTTACATAGCCTGGATGACCTTGAGAAAGAGGATGATGAAGAAATGGCAGCACAGTATGCTTCTAACAAAGACCGCCTCACCCGTCTTGTCATGGCGATTGGACTGCTGATGGCATCCCAATCAGAGATGCTGTGTTACCTCTTCATGATCCTTGACCAGATGATTTATGGGAGCCTCTTGTCCCTTCCACTGCCTCTCATGGTGTTCCTCTGGGGGATGCTGTCTGTTCCTCGGCCTTCAAAGACTTTCTGGGTCACTGTCATCACCTATATTGAAGTAAGTGCTAGATATCATCTTCTGTTCTTAGCGTGCTTCATATTAAGCAAGTTTGTATTTAAATGTTTCATATAATTTATATTATTCATGACCACCTACCTTTTTTATTCTTTTTATACACCTGAACTTGGAGTATAACAATATTCTTGCACTAGCCTCTATTGCGCCAACGTTGGATGCTTAGCTACAAACTCAAACTTGAACGTATCAACATTTATGCCATTTGACACCTTACCTGAGGAGCGTGATAGCGCTGGAGTTAGAATCTTGGTTTCTAAGCAGGAGGTCCAGGTCTGAGCCTCACTCTGGTGGCCATGTTGTTTTTCATACTGATTGGATCAGTCATTATAATATTATACCGCTCTTGGGTCCGCAATGTAGCCTAATTGCTGAAGTTGGACTTTCAGAAAACAAAATTTACCTCATCTTCACCTGTACGATTTATCTATGCTCATATTTTTTTTTTAATGAAATGCATTTTTTTCAAAATTTCAGGCTATTGTCGTATGCAAATACCTGTTCCAGTTTGGCTTCTTTCCCTGGAATGATAACATTATTCATAACAGCCCTTTCTACCCACCTAGGATAATTGGTATTGAGAAAAAATCTTATTATGCTAACATGGACATTGCCCTCCTGTTGGCACTTTTCCTTCACCGTTCAATCCTCAGGGTAAGTCCAGCCTAGTTAAAGAAACATTGGAATTATCATAAATCTAGAAATTTTGTTTTATTTTGATTTAATGCGTTTCAACCCTCTCCTTGTGCTAACTATTTTTTTAAATATTATTTTACTTTTTAAAAAGTAGAAAATAACACACAAAAATTCAATTAATATTGGTGTTTTTAGTTTGCTATATTCTGTAAGGGAGAACTAGACACAGTGGAAATGTTTTGTGTATTATTTTTATGATCTGGTGTTAACTCTGGATGATTGCTGATGTCAATTATGTTTAATTTTGAATAACATATGCAATGAAACATATGCAGTGGATGCAGAATAGTACCCAAAGTTATAATGTAAAAATGAATGCTTTCTCCAGAAATATGGGCTTTGGAGAGACTCTGCTGATATTTCTGCTGACTTAGAATTAGCACAAACTCAAGAAACAGCAGAGATAATTATTGTAAGTCAGCTGATATGAAGTAGGTTTCTGGTTTAAAGTTTTATTATTTGATTTGATGACAAGATTACATGTGAGATATAGAACAATTCAGGAAAAGGTTGTCTGGGATTTTAAGTATATATATTAAATGGATCTTTTTGATTGTTTACAAGGTTACATTGATTGGTTGTTTGAGAATTATTTTTTTTTTCTATGATCAGAAACATGTTCGAGTTAAAGTTTTCAAAAACAAAAATAAGAAAGAATTCTTACTAGATTATTTGGTCAAAATTTTTTATTATAAATTTTTTTGGTAACTTTTAATAATTTCTAATAGTTTTGTGTTTTTGATTCTTTGATAAAATATAACAAAAGAAATTTAAATCTTGATGCTGAATACCAAATGATTGAGATATTGATTTATAAGTTGAGTTAAACCGTAATGACTTTTTAAATAAATAAAGAGTTTAGAGAGTGCAGCACTAGACCAATCAACTTTACATATTATTTGATCATTTTGTTCTTTTAGGATACAGATCCCTCTAGAATGGACATTGAAGAGGTGGACAAAGACGCCTCAACAAAGATGGGTCAGGGGTGAGCTTGCAATAAGCTGTAAATTAAAATCCTTTTGTCTTTTTTTAGTTTGAAAAGGATATTTTTGTTGTTGTCAGTAAGATCTTTTGAATCCTGTTACATTTTTCTTTACAAAAGTTTTAAAGGTCCTTTGTTTGTGTGTATGTGTGTTTAATTTGTTATGTAAATTTAGTTGCATTTTCACCATACGACCAGCGCAATTGTTTACTACTTCCATGCTTAAAACATCTGATTTGCATGAAGCTAAGCTATGATAGCATAAGAGCACATGGTTTATTGCTAAAAATAATCTGAACACCGGTAACTATGCACCTAATTTTTACCAGGTCTCTTGAGCAATACTGTTGTTGTTTATAGTCACAAGCTAAGTCATAATAAAAGGAGGTCTTTTGTGGCTATGTCATTTTATCAGTTATAGCTTTCCTAGTAATACACTCTGTTATTGTCTTTCTCTGAGAGCACATTACTTGCGCTTGAAATGCAAATATTATGACGTTAAACTTATACTTATTGTTTTGAAAATTTGTTTTGGCACCAAACGAGAAGTACCTTTATTATATTTATCTTGCTTTTAGATTGTCATATGTCCTTGGGCCATTCACCAAATTCTTCAAACAAGTCACTGAATCTTCCTACAATGCAACCACAGATGTGTATGCTCCCATGTTTTTCTGCGACTTCATACTGTTTTTGGTCCTCGTGTTTGGCTTTAGTTCCTTTGGTCCAGCTGTAAGTAAAATTTCAATTTTAAATTTTTTTAATGTATATTTTAGTAATGTATTATTTTTATATATAAAGAGAAAATATCTTGTGGAAACTCGTGGAAATATTGGGTAAAGATAGGTTTATGTATATATTTTATCAAATAAAAAAGCTGTAATGTTCTTAATGTGCAATGTAAAAAAGCATTTGAATAATAAATGTTTTCACTAAGACATTTGTTTACTTTTTTTTTAATCACAAACTCAATAAAATAAATAATATTTATTTTGTGGGTCTACACATTTTTTAATTTGATGGAAAATGCCTGTTTATAATGGTGTGTAGATTTATATTTTATGAAAGAAATAAAGCACTTTATTATTTTGTATGAACTTGAAAAGTAAGGTTGGTAACATTTTGTTGATTGATTGAGAGCCAAGGTTGATATTTAAGATTCACAAATTATGTTTCAATAATTCTCAGGCAACAAGTGGAGATGGAGATGTGGCAACTTACATCCAGGACAACAAAATTCCTGTTCCATTCATTGTCATGCTCATTCTTCAGTTCATCTTCATAGTCATTGATCGAGCACTTTTCTTGAGAAAAAACGTTCTTGGGAAGTTTATCTTCCAGATCTTGCTGGTGATAGCCATACACATCTGGATGTTCTTCTTATTGCCCCTAATTACTGAGAGGTTAGAGGTTCTTTTTTTCTCTTAAATATCCCTTTTCATCCCACTGTTGTATTTATCAGTTAATTTTGTCTATTTAGTAAAGATAGCTGTGCATTGCTGTGTTTCTTTGTTTAATCTATAGCCTTTCCATCAAACTAATTTCTCTGGGTTGTGTGGTTATCTTGAGCAGAGAATTATGATTATGAAATGAAAGTCCCTATTCATAAGGATTTCACATTATTCATTTCAAAAGTGGTATGATTCTTGTATTTTTAAAATCTCTGAATTATAAAATTAGATTAGAAATGCTTTGCATTCAGTGCCTTTTCAAAACAGTAAAAAAAACAGGAAACTACTGCATAAATTATATGTCATGAATTGCTTAATAAGGCAGCTGAATAATCTAATTTTCCCATTATCAAGATTTTTTTATGGTTATTTCCCTTCTGGTCTGTCGAAGAAGGGGAAATGTAAGCAAACATGAATATGTTAAAATTATCAAGATAATAAGGTTAACAATTTATTCCTTTTTTATTATGGCCCCAGTTATCCAGTGGCTTAGGGCAATCATCCTTTCATTTAGAATACAAAACTGGGTGCTTTTGTTGTGGAACAAAAGAAGTGCTGATTTTCTTAGAATGTTGTACTTTCCTTACAGGAGTTTCTTCAACAATCGAGCGGCTCAATTGTGGTACTTTGTCAAGTGCATTTATTTTGGACTCTCGGCCTATCAGATCAGATGTGGTTATCCTACTCGAATCCTTGGGAACTTCCTCACAAAGAGCTATGGCATTGTCAATATGGTTCTGTTCAAAGGGTATTTTTTTTTTTTACCTGTTTTTATTTCAAATAATTATTCTTTTATAAGAAAGTAAAATGTGCAAAACATGCAATCATAGAACCACTAGTAGTATCTTTTTGCTATACTTCTTGAAAACTATGGAAATAGTATTGATCCACTTAACCTTAAAAAGGAGAAACAAATAAAATGTTTTTTTTTATATGTAGTTCCCAAAGAAGCAGCTATTTTGTATGTTGTCCTTTAGACAAATAGTCTTCCTTGTTAGTGATTTAAATGACGTTGATTGCTTTTCCTCTTTACCATAGAAAATAATGCAAAGATTGAAGACAAGCAAAAATATTTATATAGATATATAGATCTTTGTTTCGTAATTGAAATCTTTATATTTGTAAAAACATCACATCAAGATTTGTTTTTAAGAGAATCTGAAAATGAGATAATAAATTCCAATTTTTCAGCATTTCACATGTACTGCTTAACATGTTTTGACTGAGAGATTCCAACTTTATCCATAAAGCGCTAACCAGCTTTTAAAAGATCTTTTCCTTTTGAAAGTAAATGTGTACCACATTATTTTTTTAACTTTTATATTATAATAGGTAATGGTACATAAAAATCATCATATGTGGATACTAAAGTTTTAATTTCTGTAGAGTTATTTAATAATAAAAAAATTGTGTGCGGCAAGGAAAAAGAGAGTGTCTTTTTTTTTAATAGATTTTTGGCCATCCCCTTCCTACTGGAGTTGCGTTCTCTCATGGATTGGATGTGGACAGACTCTACCCTGGCCATTGGTAACTGGCTGCAGATGGAAGATATATATGCAAATATATTTGTGCTGAAGTGCTGGAGAGAGATTGAGAAGGTAAAACAAAAATTGAAAATACATAACAGAAAAGTTACAAGTTTAACTTTAGTTAGCTTTGTAAAACCTAAGTTTCCTTACTAATTATTAATGGAGGTAGTGTCTGTTTTAGGGCACGCATTTTATGACCTAATCCATCCTACGTCCTATATCATTGTTTTTGTGGATAGAACTCGAATTACCAGGGATCACAACTCGCATACTTCGGCGTATTTTTAAAAGCGAAAATTATACGCTGTTAATTTAGAAAACGCGCCCTTCTCAACGACTCCACCTGTTAAAGCAAAACAATGTTGTTTCTGATTGTCATTTAACTACGATTAATTGCGCAACTAAAAAAAGGAGTAATTCTCAAGTTTGCAAGTACGGAAAAGAAAAGCATAGAATAAGGTTTGTTGACATGCGATGTCTCTTTTTTGTTTAATAAATTTGCATAATACTGTTTTATCGGTATCGGTACTGCAATTGGCCTCATCCGAGTTACCGACTTGAACCTCTAGTTTACCTGATCGACATCGTTCATTCTTCCGAATAATACTGATCTGTCCATCTTCATCCAGTCCTTGTCGTTTTTTCTAACAAATTGATTCCAGCTGGGGATTGCTTGATCTGACTCGGGTCTGTTGGCTATTTTAATGACGGAGCCTTGGCCCAACCGTTATAAGCTTATTGATAGTTAGGTAAGCGAATTTAACATGCGCGCTCCTCTGGTAACGTTTATAAAAGAAAATAATGGAGTTCTAGATCTAGCTAAAGCTAGATCTAACCGAGTTAAATCTTATGTATGGATCAGACGATCGGCACATTCTGCATCTATTATAATTTAATGCTAAATTTATATAAACTAGATCTATATGTGGATTTATGCTAATTATGTTTTGGTATGATATTCGCATGTTTTTCTAAATCTTAGAAAAAAAAAGAAGAAGAAGAAGAAGAAAATCGTGTTTATTGCTTCATGAAATGGACGCACACAACACGGTTAAAAATGTACTGAAATTCTGATTACCGGTAATGAAATTAGAGCACATCTGGAGTAAAAACAAACTTCATTGAGGCGAATATAAGCTCATGTAGAACACAAAAACAATAGGTCTAACTGGAAGCTGGCAAAGAAGAAAATCTGTTGTGCATCGTTTACCGCCAATTATCTGTTAGCGAATTGCAGGTATTTCCTTTAATAAATGTAACCATTGATCTACCCAGGGACATTCTCAGAGCCTCTTTAAAAATCTTGAAAATTGTCAGCTCTAGGATGGCGACGCCCCCTGACCCCCCTTTTTATCCACTACCAAAGTTCCGGAAGTTTTGCTAGGTTTCGGTGGCATCCCTGGAGTAGAGTAGAGTCGGTACTTTGATTTTAATGGTTTGTTAAAACAGATACTAGATCAGAACTAAAAGCAAACTTTTTTGGAACATAGATGTACACTGCAGCAATGGATCTAGATCTGAACCTAGAATCTAGATTGACTTAAATAAACTACTAAAATCATGTAACTCTGTGTACCATAACTATTTTAGATTGTATCTACTTTTCAAGATCTAAATAACTATGCATTGAATTTTATCATAGTGATATGAGACTTAATTACCTAAGAGTAAGATCTTACCTTCTCAGTAGCCTACCAATGTATAGGATTATCAGACTGTTTGGATCTGGATTTCTAGCTCTAACCATTTTAAAGATGGCACTTGACACAATTTTGCTCTCCTTTTAACAGGTCATAAAATAATCTACCTCTCAGTCTTTAGCACCTTACTCCAGTTATCTGTGTCTTTGTCGCTGTAGGTGTGGTTTGTAGACATTTTAAAACAACAAATTCAGATGGATGGTTTTCATTTATGGATTCCATGACAAACGATAATAATAATTGAATGTTTTTTGTTTTCCAAATAACATAATCTTATGGGGGGTTGTCAAAAAAATATATCATGTCTTATTTCCTTTGCTGAAGAAACATCTCAAAGGAAATCACTATGAAACCGATGCTGAGGTTGCGGCGAATGTTCTCTCTTGGTGCCGATCCCAGACACCAGAATTCTTCGCCGACGGCATGCGAAAACTTGTACAACGCTGGCGCTTCTGTATTGAACGCGATGGTGACTATGTTGAAAAATGATAGTTATCAGATAGGGGAGACTCTAAGCTTTCATTTGATGTGTAACTTGCTTCTGTAGTCCTTCAAATAAAAAAAAGTAATCAGAAAACCAGAATTATGGGTTATCAGCTAGCACTCAGATATTATGGAATTATCAGTTACAAAATTTTTAACATATCTCTTACCCTATCCCGGGAGTAGAATGATTTCAGTGAGTTAAACTCTGCATCTGTTAACGTCCTAACATTTTCTCCAAGGGCTGTGGTTCTGAACAAGGGTTGGTAGCCTCCAATATCAATGGATAATGTAGCCTCAGTCGGTGGATTTGATATGAACACAGCATTGAAGAAGGAGAAAAATACCAGAGGGAACCAGATGATGAAAATAATCACCACCAGAAGAATACCCCCTGAAATGTACTTGACAATAGGATTTTTCTTGATAGATCTCTCTTGAGGATAAGCCTGAAAAACAAAGCAAAACAACAAAGAAATATAATATGAAGTATTTAAAAGGATGCTTGTATACTTCTTGTTATGTAAAATTTAATAGTACCGCTTGCAAAAACTCCAGCAATGGCACTACCACTGACAACATTGAAATTATATTTTTCACTAATAGTTTGATCAACTCTCCAAGAGTCTATCTTCAAGTTAATGCCTTAAAATAATTATACACAACATAACAAATATTCATATTTACAGGCTTCCCCTCATATCATTACTGTGTTATTGGGGCCACAGGCGTCTGAGGGTTTCATCTATCTTCATCATTCTCTTGGAAAACTTGAGTAACAAAAAATGACACCATGGATGTGTAATTCCAGGGATGCCACCAATGAAATACAAAATAGCCTGAAAATTATCCGTCACTCACGAAATTTTACTCCCATGCTTACATTTTAAAGTTTATGACAACTTCTGACTAGTTGACCTGGTGTATTTTACAAACTAACTTTTCTGGGTATTCATTATTTTTTTTTTCTACAGACATTGGAGTTGATATTACCAACATTGACTACACATGATATATTTTTTTGACAACCCCCGTTTTACTCTCAAGGACTTTTGAAGGTCAAGGACAGGTGGCAGAAATGTGTAACTATGCAGGGTGACTATGTAGAGAAATAAATGTAAGTGTGCCAAATTTTAAGTCTCTGGGTTTATTCCTTCATTGTCATGCTAAGAACATAGTGAAAACAAGAAGTATACAAGCATCCTTTTAAATACTTCATATTATATTTCTTTGTTGTTTTGCTTTGTTTTTCAGGCTTATCCTCAAGAGAGATCTATCAAGAAAAATCCTATTGTCAAGTACATTTCAGGGGGTATTCTTCTGGTGGTGATTATTTTCATCATCTGGTTCCCTCTGGTATTTTTCTCCTTCTTCAATGCTGTGTTCATATCAAATCCACCGACTGAGGCTACATTATCCATTGATATTGGAGGCTACCAACCCTTGTTCAGAACCACAGCCCTTGGAGAAAATGTTAGGACGTTAACAGATGCAGAGTTTAACTCACTGAAATCATTCTACTCCCGGGATAGGGTAAGATATATGTTAAAAATTTTGTAACTGATAATTCCATAAGATCTTGGTGTTTTCTTCCCATAATTTCTTTTGTGTTCTTCTGTTATCTTTTTTTTTATTTAACCATTTTGGTACTGCTTTATTTTATTGGCTTTCATTTGTATAATTTGTATGGCTATTGTCGTTTATTTTCATATTATTTTTTGTCTCCTTCAAATCTCCTACAGTAGTTTTTTTTAATCACATTTTGCACATATTAAATAGTAATTTATGAAAAATCTTTGAGATCATAGTTGTTTTGTAAACATACATAGTTGTTAGTTTTTTCATTCTTTTGTTTTGTCTTTCTAATGAATTTTCTTTTTCTTCTTTTTCTTCTTCTTCTTCTTCTTCTTCTTCTTCTTCTTCTTCTTCTTCTTATTATTATTATTATTATTCTTCTTCTTCTTCTTCTTCTTCTTCTT
>RQTK01000080.1:349028-367405 GCA_003991915.1 Elysia chlorotica
ACTTACTAATTCTGCTAAATGACTTATAATCTTGATTAGGAAATCCAAATTGTACCAAAAGCCATTGAATTCTGAATAATTAACACTCGCAAATGGGTGTCCGAACTTCTAGAGACAAATGAATGCAAACAATAATGTATGCCTTAAACTTTATATAAGCAAGATATGCGGTTATTTAAAGAGCGCTATAATATGCAACTTTAGTTATCCCAATAGGCTTGATTCTTGAGCCACACCAAATCGTGTTCTCGATGATTGGAAAGATAAGAATGAATATATGTTTTTAGTTAGTTTTTACGTATCGCAACTAATAATGGGGGCTTTCTACTCCTTTGTGTTAAGATTTTGTTGCACAAGAGCATAATAGTTTTCATGTGAAGCTTTCACGGCAGTCTGATATTTCTGTTCTTTTCTAATATTATTTTCTAACTCCCACAAGTGCCTCCCGATCCCAATGATATAAAAGAAACAAACAAACAAACAACTAGTGCCTGTGGTAAACATTTTGGAATCCCCAGAGTGCATACAGTGTCATCAGTGGTTATTCAGCGTCAGACATTACTCTGGTCCAGTTTGATGGAAACTCCCTCTCTGTGTGGGGGATTAACCCACCAAGTAAAGCTAAATTGTCCAAAGACTTGTCAGATGATTCCTCCACTAACAGCCTTATGATGAATATGGAAGTAAAATTCACCAGGTAAGTGTGAAATTGTACTTCATTCTTAAAATAAGCTAGAAGAGACGATGTGTCCAGTGACAGTCATATGATGATAATGGAAATGGAATCCTCCAGATTAGAGTGATATATTTTTTAGTTCCTAAATGAATAATGTCCATTGATTTCTCTGTTAAAAAATGATGAATAAGTTGCACTGATCTCAGTAATTTCTCATGTAAGCATGTTTTAATAGAATATTGCAAAATCAATTTGTCTTAGATTTATATGCTCAATCTTGAAGATACATATAAATATTTTTTTTATGGGAGAAAGCAAAATTAATGTATGTATGAAGAACAAAATTTTTAAAGGTAGTGGCCTAAAGCCGACAAACCTAGGCTCAAGGAACACCCTCCATTCAATAAACTGATGAAAATTTATTTTAACCTAAAACTGAGAAACGTATGCTGGTGCTTGTAATGTGTCATCTACTTTCTCCATGATCATTTATTTGTTTGTAGTAACTTTATAATTGGACTTAATGTTGTTGTATTATACCTCTTTTATTATATGAGAAATGTATTACGATTCTGTGTATCCTGTAAATTACACTATAGTTTTAGCAATATGTATTTTATTAATTGCTTGATTTAAACAAATTTTACATTTGCGCTTTGAGCAACAATATGGGAAAGCTGCTATATAAATGCACTTTATTATTATTGTTATTAAATCCCCAATTTGTCATTTTCTTTTCGTCTTACGTAAAACTATCTTTGATGCGACAAACTAAACTCAAATCTCTTTTTGGATACAACAAACTAGGGGTGTCGGCTATATCATAAAGTTGCTTACCACACACTAGATCTAGTTAAAATTAGATCACTAAAGATCTGGCTTTTTGTCAATAAAATAATTTTGACATCATGTATAGTGAACAGTTAACGGGGTAAAAAATGATGAGCAATGAGGTAGGGGAAAGAGGAGTGGTAGGCCTCCTAGAATGATAGAAGATCAAATATACAAAGGTTGTGTGTGTATGTGTGTGTGGTTGGGAAAGAAAATGCAGAGGGAAAGTTGCAGAGGAGTATGGGTGCGAATTAGTTAAAACCATCGAGGTAGAATCATGGAGATGGCAGCATTGACCCACACATGACTTAAACGAAGCTTACATCTAATGAACCGTTGAAAATAAATGAGCTAGTTTGTTGAGTCCATGATGGACAGAGATGCTGGAGGAATATATTTTTGAGAGGTCTTCCAGAATTTTTATATCAATTTAGTTTTTAACGCTTGTTACTTGATAAAAAAATTTACTATCCAAAATTGTTTCATTGCATGTCATTTTCTTTCCTCTTTTTGTATGATTTCAGAGAACCAGATAAATCTCTGCCAACGGAACTAAGCGGCTTGTTTTCAATTGATCTTCGAAAAAATGACTATAAAGCTGCAAGGCACGGTTTTGCATCTATGATTAATGGAACTTCCAAAAACTCTGTGTAAGTGCAAGTCCGAGAATGTTTATAGGGTGTTTATGGAGAAAGTCAGAGATCAAAGTGGAAAACTGAAGCTCTTTGGGGTGTATTTTCTCACAAGTGTTGTTCTTTTTCTTGTTGTTGCTATTTTTGGCTTAATCACAGAGATGCTATAACTTTTCTGACTAAACATTTTTACGTCTTTTCTGTTCTGTGCATTGAATGTGACAGTTCTTATGATCTCTACTTCAAGAAAGTTGGGGGGTGGTATAGAAGAAAAAAAACAACATATTAATTCAATTGCGGCATTCTCAATTTGCAGTGTTGTAAACGAAAATAATACCTTTTGCAATCATTTTCACTCATGCAAAGATAACACCTAGTTTCAACTCCCATAATGCTTCATTCTATGATTATTCGAAATAATGATTCATTGCACACACAAAAATCATTTAATTACATATATTTTAGGAATTTTTTGTTATAAAGAACTAGATGTATGCACGCACAAAAAGTTATATAAATTGTTTTGAAAGCTGCAGTTTTTTTGTTGTTTTTTTACAAGTGATTAATGTCACTCTCTGTCATACAGAAAATTTCTTAAGAAGGCCATAATGTTTTTGAATTATTATTTTTTAAAGTCTTTAAAAATGTCCATTTTTGCCTTAACATTTTAAGGGAAAAAACTTGTGAGTTAATGGATACCAAACGACATAGATATACAGCATACTATTTGTATATGGTTTCTAGATGATACATGCAGTTCTTTGTGTTGCTTATTTAAAAACTGGTAAATATGTTTCATTATAACTTACATGTTGCCCGGGTTAGGAATAGAAAAGGGCTTATTAGGCAATTGATAGACTAGATAATAAGTACATAGATAAAGTTGATGTATGATTGATAACTAGCAACATCAAAGATTTTACAGCTTTGTTGTTTTAACATGATGCAGGAAGATCTAGTTGAAGTGAGTCTCTTCAGTAACAATAGCTAAACACAATTATCAAAAGGAAAAGAAGGTTGGAAACAAATTAAAAAAAAAGATCTTGACTCGAGGGCAATGAAGATTTAGGGAGAAGAAAACGGCGGAGTAGCCCTTCATGAACTCTCTAACATATGGATTTGAAATGACAAGCTTTAACTCACGATGAAACGACAAATGACCTCACTATCCTAGAAGCAAGATGGAGACTCTTTGGTCATATCTCAAGGAAGGACATTTGGGCACCAGGCAAAAAGATGATGATAAAAATGAATATATAGATATACAGGCCACTAAATAAAGAAAAGACAAAAAAACATTAGTCATCCAACACTCAAGCAAAATATCAAAAGGCTAAAAAGAAAACATGGGCTGTAAAGATTATAAACAAGAATGGGTCTCAAAGGAGAGTTGAAAGTTGCTGCAACAATTTACAGATCAGCCCAAGAAGAGTTTGACAACATCTCAGAGTAAGGGTCTGTCAGTAAATCAATTTGAGATTGACCATCTATTTTTAAAATACTTAGCCTTAACACTGAAGGGACAGCCGAAGAGTAAACTTATGTGAGAGTCACTGCAGAAATGATCAGAGACAAGTATATGCAGCAACAGCTATCCTTTATTCTGTTTTATCTATGTTCCATTTTAAAACCCACCAACGGCTTACTTTCGGAGTGATTCAAAGTTGTGTTGTTGTTGTTTTTTGCATATAGATCAAGTTTTGAAAATGCAAATCCAAGTCTAGAGCTTGATCATATAAAAAATGGTCATGGTAAGCAACATCTGTCACCTTACTCAATCCAGAGATTAATAAGAAATTAAACCAGTATGCAGATAATCACTGATACTTTATTTCTCAACTCGCATTGTGGTAAGAATAACCATGCAAGGTTAAATAACTAGATTTCTAAGCAATCTTCAAAATCTTGTGGTTGGAAATGAAGAAACAGCTCATTTTTTTAATATCATTTGCATTCTGCCCGATCACCTCTAGCCATACTTGTTGTTTTTTTTGCTACTGCCTTTCTGAAAAGATGTGAAATGAGCTTTGTCATGTCAGTAAAAAAAAAATCTCAAAGTTTGTTTGGTTAGACCTGACTAAAAGATTTTATAGGAGATGGAAGCTTGGCTGTATTATCAGGATTCAACATTTTTACTCTTATTTAATCACATCAAGTAACCGCTGAGATCAAGAAATAAAGTCTTTGTTAGTAAATTATATGTAGAAATAGCTATTAAATTTTGGTTTTCAGATGAAAGTGGGCCGAGAGTATCACTTAAACTGTTCTCTTACTTATCACTGAAACTGCTCTCTTACTTATCACTGAAACTGTTCTCTTACTTATCACTGAAACTGCTCTCTTACTTATCACTGAAACTGTTCTCTTATTTATCACTGAAACTGTTCTCTTATTTATCACTGAAACTGTTCTCTTACTTATCACTGAAACTGTTCTCTTACTTATCACTGAAACTGTTCTCTTGGCATGGTGATGTTGTTTTCTTTACTTTTATCAATTAGCATCATCATCTATTATTTCATTTTGTCCCCCAGTGTAATACCCAAGTTTTTTCCGCGTTTCCTGAGGCTTGCTTCTCAGTCCAAAGCAATTGTCTTAAATCAACTTGGGAAGAGTAAGTTTGTTGTTTTTATTTAATTTTGAAAAAGGGAACATGAAAAACGCAAATAAATTACTCATCTCATAAAAGTTTATCTTAGTACCAATGTAATGGTAAATATAATGGCATAAAACCTTGTTAACTAGCAAAGATTATCTAAATGCAATGCATCAATAATGATTTTTACTTTTATTTCAATTTTTCATTGCTGAAAGAAAAGGTATGTATCATTACATGTTGAAAAACCATGTGAAACATTTAATCACAACATAGCTTAAGTAAATAATTAAATTTATGAGCAGTGCCAACATAAATGTTGAACGCTATCAAGCAAGTAAGTTCTGAGTAATGCCTTAAAAATTAAGACACACCATACCATCACATGTCCACAGGCATTGGTCACAGTAACATCACTATGGAGCTTGAAGGGACAACCAAAGGTGTTCTAGATGAATGGTGGAATGTCAATGAACTTTTGTATGGTGGCTCAGTGTTCCAACTGAAGCCTGTCAGTGACATAAAATCCGTAGACAAAGCTTCATTTATCACCTTTAATGACAAGAAGGCACCAGAATCCCTGTCATTCCTCTCAAGTTATGGGTAAGCTGATGATTAAGTCTAAAGATCAAACTGACCTAATAAATTTTGCAAAAAAATTCTCTTTTCAAATTGTAAGTTTTCTATCAAGATTGTTACTTCCAAAAAACATCTTTTGCTTTTTTCCTCATATGAATCAATATATTTTGTTGTGTGAAAAAACATCAAAATGGCTATCATTAATAGAAGTTAAGTTTTTAAAATCTAATGACATAAAAGGTACAAACGTCTCTGAGCTGTCTCTGCGTTTAAAAATAGTGTTGTTTGACATTATTTATTTTCAATATATTTGTTTATATATTGATGTATAAAGCTTCTATTCAATTAAAAAAATATGTCAAATTATTTATCAATATACTTATAATATTCATAATTTTCTGCTGATTTAGTATGTGCTCCAAACATTTTGCAAGATGTGGGGAAAGAAAAGAAAAAAAAAAAATGAATCCTTTAACTTATTAAAAGCAGCAATAAATGAGAACATTTCATAACAGTTTCTATCATTGCAGTTAAAAAGTTAAGCCAAAACATCATTGAGTTATTCAAAAAAATGACAGGCTAGTTGTCTTGTAACAATAGAGATATTGTTTAATCAAACAATAAAACAAATACAAATCATACATAAGACATTGAAGTACAGTGGAATTCATTAAAGATAAAGTCACTTTGGAGATTATTTTAAATGCACAGTTTCAATCAAGTTTTATTTTATGTCATGTAATGTTTGGCGTAGTTTTTTTTTATAGAAACACATTTTATCAATTTAACTATCTGTATCGTCCTTTGCTTAATGATTGGGGAGTATACTGGTATACTGTCTATAGTACGCTGCCCCGAGACCTGAGAATTTATGGTAAATAGAAATGTTTTCAATGGATGTTCAATGTAAAGTTTCAGGTGTTCTGTTTGGGAAGTTCTCTCCCTTATTTCTATTACGAAAAATTGTTAATGCCCTAACAAAGCAATACAACTCAATAGAAGAGATTATATTTATAAAAACCTGTATACAGTTTGAAAAAATTCTATTGAAAATAGACGGTGGAATTTTGAGTTTCTTCATTGTATACAGTGTTAACATTTTCTTTGAAATGCATTTCAGACAAAGACTCTATACAACCTTAAATGGAAGACTTACCAAAAATAATGGTTTTATCATATGATGATTAAAGAGGATAGTTCCATTTAGCCTTTGTGTACTTTAATGGAATGGAGATATTTTTCAGGCATCCTGCTATAAAATCACTTAGAACTGGTGCTTTTGTGGGGGGTTGGCATCTGTGCCTTTTCCCTTTTTTAGAAAGGTCATACCAGCAACTGATTTTGTAGTCTTTACTCTTGATAAAGCCATTGCTTCAGGCTCAAGGTTGAAAGATTTAATATCTGACAAAAAGAGGGACTAAATGGCAATACAACTAGATTTTTATGTTTAAAAGTTACTTGTTTTTTGTTCCGTTTTTGCTATTATTTTCTGTTTTGTTGCTTTTAAGAAAAAGTTGTTTGACATAAAGAAATAATATATCTTTAAAAGTGTGAAGTCCTCTTAAAATATTAAGAAAAATTATATTAAAATCGATTAAAAGCAACGATTTTGTCCATAACTTTATCTTTTCAAGTATGTTATGTATTGAAATAAGGATGGATGCAGTTAAACAGCTGCTATTTCTCTTGGCTGTATAAAGGCGTTGAAATTCTGTTGAAGCTAATATAGACATTGTTTAGAAGAGTCTTCTGTGGCTTATAATTTTTGACTTCTGATAATCAATTTGAACTTTAATGATATGTCTCCACGTGTCTGAGGAGGATACAACTATTATATGTGTAAGTTATGAAGATATGAAACTGTCACTTATGTATATATTACGTTAAACAATAGCAACAGATAGCTCAGGTGATTCGTTGCTGAACTAAAGAAAAGATCACATTGCATTTTGATATCTGGTTGATTCTGGTTTCCTGGTAGAGTTGAATCTACCTGTCTATTTTCGTCTTACCATATCAGAGAAAGCTGCTGTCTAGTTTAAGATTTTTTTAGATCCTTACTTAAACACAAAAAACAACACAACCTTCTATTCATATCAAAGATTCCCCCCCACCCCCATCCTTTAAAAATGATGCCACATTTATACCATTTTCCTGTGCCAGTATCATTGGACTCTACGTCACCTTTGTGGTGGTGGTTGGTCGATTGTTGAGAGTGAGCATCACAAACCAGTACCTGACCATCATGTTCCGTGAGCTTCCAGATGTGAACAAAGTATTGCAACTGACTCTGGACATCTACCTGGTGAGAGAGATGAAGGAGTTCCACCTGGAGGAGGATCTCTATGCCATGCTGGTGTTCCTGTACCGCAGCCCAGACACCATGATCAAGGAGACACGCCAGACAGTGCGCATAGGAACCATCAAGAAAAAGGACGAGGACAAGAAGAAAGATTAATTGTTTTTAATGAATGGTGGAGAAAAGAAGGAAACATTAATAATAAAAAAGGATGGGAGAAAATAAGGATTTAATAAAGATTATATAAGCAGAGTCCATAAAAGTGGACAAAAAAGTAGATCTATTTGGCTTGCTATCAAAATTTACCAAACTCAATTGATCTTGAAAAAGTGTCATCTAATCCAACGATTTTTTTTATGAAGTAACCAGCCTACTGTACAATTTTTTCTTTTTTCATTTTCTTTTCTTTCTTTCTTTTTTTTTGGGGGGAGGGGGTCAAAGTGCTCCTAGTTTCTTTAGTTAATGATTTAAAAAAAAACATTCGTATCTCTCTTTTTAAACTTCAGTAATGCTCAAATAGTAAAAAAAAACTTACCATTCATCATTTAGCTGTATCAATGAGAAAGAGGAGAAAAGGGAATGCACCATTAACAGATAGAGGCAAGATAAACCCTCTTTATGCATATTTCAAAATGCGATAAACAGAAAAGAATTATTGAGGACACACAATGGTGGTATGTTTGGAAAATAATAACATTTTTGTTGTTGTTGTATTTACATTTCTTTCTAAAGTAAATCTATACTTTACCTACTGAATTTTACAAATCTTTAAGTGCAAAGAAAACTCAGTGTTGTAAATTTACACGAAAGAAGGATTTAACAATTAATACTATTTATATCTTAGGAAGGGAATGGAGATGAAAGTAATTGAGTAAATCTTTTGACTACTGTAATTTTGAAGTGCTTGTTTTGAGATTTTGATGACTAAAGAAACAATAAAAGAAAAAGGATAGGCTTACTCTAAGTGTATTACTACTCTGAACATTCCTTAGAGTGTTTGAAGAGGTTAGATACAAATTGCTATTACAAATTTGAGAGCTTTATATACATATTGTGTATATACTTTCTTACAAATGCATAATACTTTTTTAATAGTTATCAATGTTATCGTACAACATATGCTTGCTTTTACTTAACTGTTGTTGTTTTGTTTTTTTTCTCCAATTGCCAACTGATTTTTTTGGTGGGGGTTTTAAACTGCAAAATATATCCAGGCTTTAATTTAAGACATAGTAAGAGATAATAAAAATTAGTATCCTGTATGTAGGCAATTCAATACAAGTAACAGATATCTTAGAGAAATGGTCCTGAGCTTCAACTTTGCCAATTCAAAGCAGCTTTAATTTGCCTTCATAACCTTTATCAGTACTTTCACTCTTCTGCTCAATTGACATATATAATATACTCATACATACTCATTTAGCCATAGAAATTATCATTATAAATATATAACACCGGGCAAAGAGTCGGGGTCTTTTTTAGTTCAAAATTCTTCCAATCAAATCAGACTAACATTGGTCATTCATTACTTTAATAAACATTCTTTTTTTATTGTGTTCATGATGGATATGTACATAAACTCTGTAATGCTTGCAGCCCTTTATCATTGGTTTTAAGTGTGACATTTCTGCGCTCATGAATGCATCATTGTTAATGTTAATTTTTGTGTATGTTCTTTCAAATATCTCTTTTCTTGAAATTGGTTGTGCAGGCACTCGAAAATATGATCTCTGTTTTCTATCCTCTTTTTTTTCTTTTTTGTAATTACTATTTCATTTGGTTTACAGCTTCTTTTGGTGTCTTTCTTTGTAAAGTTGTTGATGCACCTTCTAAGCAAATTTTGTACTAAGGTTGGTTAAAAAAAAAAAATGGAGGCAGATCAGTTTTCTGATGTTTTAAATTTAATGAACATTTAAGAAATCTTGCTAGCTTGTAATTATATTAGATCTCTTTTCAATGTCTCATCAAATCATGAAATTATTTTTTATCTGGTCAGCTTTTTAACTGGTCAATGGACGAATTCTGTTTCAAAATGAGGTTAGGATAACAGTGTTAGGTGCTAAAAGAGCAGATAAATTAAAAACAAAAACTTGATATAGGGATATATATTTATTCTTTAAAAGATAAATCTAGTCATGTAAAGAACATGTCAGGTATTTATGTAAATTCATTTCTTCTCTTGTTTCCCAGAGTTGGAAAAACATTTCTCATACTTAAATTACAGGTTTTAATTTCTGGTTTAAAATGAGGTTAGGATAACAGTGTTAGGTGCTAAAAGAGCAGACAAGTTAAAAATAAAAATTTGATATAGGGGTTTATATATTTATTCTTTTAAAGCTGAATCTAGTCATGTAAAGAACATGTCGGGTATTTATGTATATTCTTTTTTTCTCCTGTCTCCCACAGTTGGAAAAACATTTGTCATACTTAAATTTACAGGTTTTAATTTGCATGCTTAATGGAGTGGTTATGCTCTGTTATATTAGATTCATGGCCATTCAACATCTCCATAAGCAGTGCTTAACTGGTATCTGGTTGCATTTGCGATTGTTCCTCTTATTCATACTTGATTCACTTGTTTCTCTTTACTCTTGAAACACTAAAATAAATTGAACTTAAACTCGTTAAGCTCTCATGCCCATTCCTTGTTTTGACGTATGTTTTAAATAGATCTATAAATGGAAAGATTCTTTCTTCGTCGTTTTTTGTGATTTTACTGGCCACAAACTGCAGCCAAGCGGGTTTAAAGAGTGAAGTTATGAATTAATTTGTAGCTCCATTTATTATTTTCATTTTGTATTACACCAATTAAACTTCATAAGCCCCAAGTCCAGTTTTAGTAAATCAATTTCAGTCATGATTGAAAAAGATCACAAGTGTTTTTATTACTTTTTTAGGTTCAGATTAATTCAAGGGCATTTTGTATTATTTTCCGTGTCATTGCCCATTTTTTCAAGGCTCTCGATGCTGTCCTAAAACCATGCCAAGTCTATTTAGTTGAAGCCTATTCTACGTTGAGTTAAGAGTAGATTGGGCATCCAGCTTGCAAATTAGGTAGAGCTTTGCTTTATTTTCACTAAATCTATGTTTGGGCTTGCAGTTTTTAAATATATAATGTGAAGTTAAGCTCTAATGATTATCTAACAGTGCTCACTAACAGTAGCGGGATTAAGGGTCTTATTGGTATTTGTGAATAAACCCGCTAACAAGTTGCTCTTGTTTCATAACACCATTTACAAAACAGTTGAATATAGGTGTTGATTCAGCTGTCCCAAAATGGATTTAGTTGTCTCATAAATTAATTATTTTTTCAGTTTTGCTCATGATCTGAATATAAAATGGGTATAGAAAATAAAATTCTGGAAACTTAATACAGTCATATGTGTTTTAGCTCTTTAAACTTGAGGCCCCCCAGTGTGCTGGTAAAATCACGAAATATGGCAGAAAAGGAAAAAAAATAGCTTCTTTTAATTTATAGATCAATATAAAACCCTCCGTCAAACCATGGAATGGGCATGCAGGCTGAAAGAGTTAAGTTGTGGCTGAGAACGAAAATGACTGCTAATATCACCAGTATCAATTTGTTTATGTGGAAAGCCAGTAATCCAGACGAAAAGAATGTGTTCTTCAATCAAATGGTCTGATAGGTCTGATCAAGAATTTGGGCCACAGTTTATGAATATTGCTCCAACCAGTTTTGACTGAAATAGACAGATGGGGTTAAGATAAATGTATAAACACTATATCAAGCTCAATAACAGAACAGGACCAAGCATATTGTCTTATTTTTTATTATTATTTATAAGTGGAAAAATTTTAATCTAAACTTTTATCCACCTTAATATGTTAAGAAATAATTTATCAGTAATCAAATTCTAACACTGGTCTGCAAATTTCACTCATTTCAACATTTTCTTTCTTTTTGATACATTCATACATTCAAATTTGATTGCCTTCCTTTTGGGTTTGAGGACAACTCATGAATTTATCTAAAGGCTTAGTTTTAATTTTTTATTTCTTATTAGAGAAAACCTCCAGAAATCAGAAAGATATTATAATTATAGAACATACATGTGTGCCATAGCTTTGGTTGCCTTTAAAAGTTTTATAAGTGTTCCTTTAAAAAAAATAACCTAATCAAGCTAGTTTTGGTGTCCTTCTATATTTTAGGTGTCATTATTTCAATTAAGTGAATTACTCATTTGGAGAATCTTTAACAATTTGCATAAAGCTAATGTTATGGTGCTGTTGTAAATAAAATTTATTTCTTTTTGCTTTTCCATGATTTTATCAACTTTAAACAAACGTCAATACCTGCATTTGCCATCATTTCTCTTATTTTTATAATTTTTGTTGTTTTACCCCAAAGCCTTGGGTCATGAATAGAAGTTAGCTGTACTCTAGGGAGATTTTTACCCACACTTGGATGTCCTTGGATAAGCTGATAAAGCTTAAAGATGGTTGATATAAAATTATATGGTGCATATTACCAGCTATCGATTTCAACAAAAGAATAAACAACTTTGACAGCAGGTTTTTACATATCGAAATGGTTTTCTCATCACCGATCATCCAAATGAGAAAAAGTTTCTGCTTGACAAAGTTATTTGTTTTGGTTCATTCATGGATTACTGTTTTATCTCCATATTTCATACAGCATTTTTATCCCAAGCAGGCAATAGCTTGTCAAAGTAGTCATTTATTAGTAAATTGAGTGCCTTCAGTTCATTAGCACTAGGGTTATGGTTGAATCAACTGGGTGTTTTTTTAAACTTATATACAATACTTATATATAAAAAATTTGATGTGCTTACCTATTATATATAAAAAGGATATATGCACATTTTTTACCATTGGAGATTATATTTTCCAAAAAAAAAAAGATACCAAATTTTTTTTTAAACATACCGCATATACAGTTGTATTATGTCCGTAGCTGTCATTATACTATCTGTATCTTATAGCAAATGAAATAATTGAAAAAAGAACTTGTATACTGTTATTTTAAATTTTTTTTAGCAAAAGTTTGCCATTCTCCATCATATGAATTGAGTTTTGCTTGGTTGTGTGTTAGTTGCAAACAAATTGTATAATTAAAGCTTGGTCTTAAATTCACTGTGCATACAAAAATGCTCTGTAGTCTTATATGTGTTTATATACGTTCAATAATGTTTTCTTTTCTCAATATATTAGTACTTCTTAGTTTCTTACTGTATGTGTGCTGATCACACATTGTATTAGATAAAGCAACAATTTAGTCTTCGTATAGTAACATGTAAATGTGTGTAAATCTCCCCCCCCCCCTATTTTTATTGTTCTGCCATTACATAGATCTTCTAGCTAAAAACTTGTAATTATGAAAGTGAGTCTTTTTTGGTTTTGTTTTGCATTTTAACTAATGTATTGTGTTTGTAATAAAGCTAGTGTCTTGGAACTGTTGTGATTTAATTGTGTGTCAATGTTGTGAATATACATTATAACAAATTCATTGGTTTTGATTTTTTTTAATAATAAAAAATGCACAACATTGGCCCACACTTTTTTGTGGTAATAATTATGTGAAAGGGGACTCTAGGCAAAACAGATTCTAGTCGGTTAAGGATGCTGCAGTGCTATCTTTTTTTGTCATAAACCCCCGGTTTGGACTATTGAATTAATCTATAATAAAAAAAAATTGCCCCAAATTATCCCCAAGATCAGAGAGACATAATACTTTAAAGTCATATGGTGTCATCCCAAACTGCAGGTTTTTTTTTCATTTGGATTTTTTAACTAAGTTTACTGTTTTCATTTTTTTATTCACATTCTTTAGCTATATTATTTAAGGAAGTATAAACAATTATTAGCAAGTGATGCTTACATGACTTTGGGGTGAAAGATTTAGAGTTAATTCTTGTGGTGAAGAAGTTTTCAATTATAAAAACAATATATTTCAAAAGAAATACAATGTAACATTTTATGGTAAAACATAAAATTGCGATGTAAGATCTCTGCAATATTTACCACACTTTTTTTTTTTTCATTTTAAGGATCTAAAGAATACAGTATTTTTCAGATGGCTAGAACTTTTCTCATATTTTAGGCAACCTGACAAAACCTGACACAAATTGGATATGACTCATTTTTAGTTATAAGTATTACCACATAGTGCACCCATTGTTGGACAGAATTTAGTTTACATTTTTTAAATCCAAATTTTGGTTATTTCTTACCAACCAAAGTTCTTACAAGGCTCTGTCCATCCATTGCAGGATGTGGCCCGACATGTAGACACTTCCATTTGCGTCTGTTTTCGGCAGCTCTGCTCCATATTATGCCCTTGTGTTGGACTATAACATCTCTCCATCTTCACATCTGTCTTCCCCTTGATGGTTTTCCATTTCTTGGCGGCTAGTCTTAGAGTCCATATCTTGTCTTGCTTTCTAGTCACACGCCCTGCCCATTCTCATTTTTGTTTCATTTCAATTCAAAGTTTAATACTGTACAGCTTTTAGATTTGCCATAGCTTTAATCTTTCTATGTCTTTTAAAAACATGTAATCTACAGAAATATTTTCCAAGAAAATCGTTTTAAAGTTAAGCTTTACATTTTCAATGGTGTTTCACTTTCAAAACACTGTTCTAACAAGCTATAATATACTGAATATCAACATAAAACTTTTTATATATGGGTTGTTGGGTTTTGTGTGGAAATAGTAATGATTTTCTGCAAGGCAGAATTATGCAGGTTTGAAAATCATGATTTACTGGTCAAATTTGACCAATACACATTCTAAAAAATCAAAATCAAATACTTATAGTTCGAATTTTATAATGAAACTGATGTATTTCTACAGAAAAAATGATCTAACAATAGTTTTTAAGGTCAGGTCCACTTGGACATGGTGTTGATTTTTTTTAAAACTTTGAAGCCTCATAGAGAAAAAATAACCTTTAGTTTACCGACTAACAACACATTTTGTCAGACTGCCACAGATGTCCAATCTGTTTATGTGGGTCATTGCACTGATTTTTAAATTTTTCAAAGAGTAATCCATTAAATTTGTTTTTCAAAATGAAACTTTTAAGTGGAACTGTTAATACAAATCATTTCATTGGTTTGTAAAATTTTTAAAGAACAATTCATTTATTTTCAAGTGAAGTTAAGGAGATGAAATTTGTTATTGCATCTAAGTTTTTTTTTATGTTAATACCTTGAATAGTTTAGTGATTGTATTTAAACTACATGTATTTGCTTAATACATTAATTTATAAATATGGAAAGTGAAAAGGTAGGCCACAGTAATGAAATCTACTTTGTTGTCCATATGGCTAGAAGTGCTCTTCTTTTTTTCTGAAGGTGCTTTGGTGATGAGTACTGAGAAGTACCCTGCCTGTATAATGATGAGTATATCCGTTTGCAACATTGACTTATCGCAACTAGCTGGCAAAATATCAACTGCATATTTCAACAGCCAATACTTTTTTCAGTATTATTACATCTCTTTAGTTACAGACCACAATATCAGGAGGCCTAAAACCAAAGACAGTCATCAGTTTGATTAAGATCTAGGAAAGACTTGAGCAGCGGTAGTTGTATCAAGGCTCATTCGTGACCAGGCAGTACATCTGAGCAGCAGCATAGCATCTAACATTAAAAAAAAAACTCGGAATTGATATAGCTACACAATTCTGTCAACAAAGTGACAGAACAGCTGCACTCCAAAAGACAACAAAGATAGAAAATAAAGAAATGCAGAATCTGAAAATGTGTCTTGACACCTATGAGCAATGCCCCTCTTTTACCTTAAAGAACCTTTTTCCCAAAAAATATAATATAACTATATAATCATAGTTTTTATTGTAAACATTCCTCTATGTCATTAAGTATGGTCGCCTCCTTATTTTGAAAAGTTTGTACATCATTTTCTAAACACGAGGTAAATATTAATATTACATCCTGTAAACATGTGGGGTCATGGTTTAGGGAAATCAATTTCTTATTTTTTTTGTTAATTTGTGTGTCTTGTCAAAGCATAACAGGTGTTATCAGTTACACATCTAGGGAACCCAGAATGATGAGAATACCTGTAACCAGATTCACTAATGGTGACTAGGTTTTGGATTTACTTGTACTTCATCGTTCTATGGACTAGCTTTTGATGGGTTAAAAATTTACAAGAGCTATAACTTAAAAATATCTTCTTGAGGTTTTTGTTCTTTGCACCCAGGTAAGTTGATAATACATGTAATAACATTTTATTTTTTGGGGGTTTTTTTTGTTACCAAATTTAAGATGTTCATCTTCAGAAATTGTGTCTAAACATATATTTAAAAAAGTAAAGTATTTGAGATGTTTCAACAGGTTTCATTAAAAAATAATGTTACTAGAGAAGTTTATTTGGGGGGAAAAGAAGCAAAAGTAATTTAAGCATTAAAATAGAATTACATGTCTCTCACTTTGCCAAATTTCAAAACATTTCCATGACACAATTTTTCTTTATTTTATGTTTTTTTATATTTTTTTTAACGGTGGTTTGGAGGTAGCTATGACTGCTTTGAGTTTCACATTATTTTTTTACCTCAGTAAAAGATATAGAAGTTGAACAAAGATCATGATTCAGTGTGTCTTTTTCTCTTCCCAGTTTAGTGCAAGGAGGCATCGTAGTGATGTACGTGTCGTTCGTGTTGGTTTTGTTCAAGTTTTTCCGCACGGCGTTTATTGACGGTCGCATGGTGCTGGTATATGTCGAGGAGCTTCCTTGTGTGGACCACCTCCTGGTGCTGTTTGACCAAATGTTTATGGCTCGAGAGATGAAAGACTACTGGTTGGAGGAGGAGCTAGTCGCCAAATTGATATTCATTCTGCGTAGCCCAGATGTGTTGTTCCGTATCACTCGCATGCCTCAGGAGGTTGCCAAGCCACCGTCAGGTACTTCCAACAAGAAGAATAGGTTTACAGCTCTGTACAATCTATATGATCAGATTCAGGGTACATCTTTGTTCAGATAAATCTCTTTACCATGAGGGTTTAAAAAATGACACTCCAATTTACAGGTGTACTATATATGTATAAAGCTATGGGAAAACGTTACATTTTAACATTTATTTGTTTCATGGGTAGTGGAAGACTACATGTAGTGCGTTACACTGTTTAGAGGCATACTGGATAGTAGACATGGTGCATTACACTGTTAAGTCGGAAGCCTGGCAGTAGACACAGCACGCTACACTGTTGAGAGACCTTCATTATGTAGACAGTGCGTTACACTGTTTAGAGGCCTGTTGCAGGTTGTAGATACAGCACGTTACACTGTTGATAGGGATCCTGGGTAGTAGACACAGCATGTTTCACTGAGTTGAGGTGGTTGTATAACGTCCAACGTCAACACTCTATAGGCTGTGTTGTGAATGGACTCTAAGACTGACTTCTGACAATTTTATGTACTGCCACATACGAGATAGGGTGGGGAGACATGGACTCCTGTCTCAGACACAGTCAGTCACATTGTACTGACATCGACCTAACCAGTAAGGGTTAAAATTGGACAAATAAATTTTGACCCATCGTGGCATTCGAACCGCAGACCTCCGCATGTTACACTGTATAGAGGGATGCTGGATAGTAGACACAGCGTTTTAAGTTGTGGGAAGTATGAGTCAAGGAAGCAACTTTGGAAAAAAAAATTTTCCTTTTATGATTTACATGATTGTACTTGCAACATTTTTTGAAATGCTAGATCTAGTTCAAATTAAGTACAAGTATTCATTTAAATAATTCGCAAAATTGCTGTCATAAAAGAAACCTTGAAACAAGAATAAATATTTTATCACTTGTTTTTTTAGATATTAACTATCAAAAGTGCTTCCCATGAAGAGAACTAACATTTTTAACATTTTCAAACTTGTAATTTTACTTTTTTTTTTTTTTTTGCTATCTGGTATGCAGAGAAAAACAAAACTAAACGAGACATGGGACTAGCTGACACAAGTGATAGAGGAATCCGACCTCTATCCGGAGATACGCTGTTCAATCCCACAATCGGGCAAAATTTATTTGATCGCCTAATGGTTCAGTTGGTGTCAATACAGATGTATAATGTAAAAAAATGAATTTAGACCTGTTCATCTTATTTGACGCTCATTTTGTATATTATGTCACCTAGGTGTCCTGGTGAGCCTTAATTCCTTGTTGAGCCTGCATTCTTTGCACACCCAAAATATGTAATTAATTTGATAATCACACTCATATCCTTGAGAAAAAGTTGCTTTTCACTTAAATAAAAAATTGGGAGACCAATTTTCTACCATCAAATGTCAAAATGATTTAAGTGTATCTTAACATAAAACGCTTGCTTTAGGGTGGATAAAAAAAATGAAACTGACTGTGTGGTTCATTATCTGTTAAAGATGATAGTATATATCTTTTTGAAAGGTGCTTTGTCAGTGTTTTGTGCAGTTTTACAATCACTTCTCTAAGCGTAAATTATCTGGATCTTAAAAGACGTTTTATTCAAATCAATGATGTTTTTACAGTACATATACCAGCATATTCACTATGCATCTACTAGAACTAAAAAAAAACCTCAGCTCTGTTTGCCTCTCTGTATGTCTGTCTGTCTCTCTCCCTTTTCCTATCTCACTCCCCTCTATGTTCGTCTTCCTGTTTTTATCCCTTGATATCCCCAAACACTGTATGCCTATCTCCCTCTGTCTCCTTTCTCTCATCTCTCTCTCTCTCTCTCTCACTCTCTCTCTCTCTCTCTCTCCCCCTCTCTCTCTCTCT
>RQTK01000080.1:367935-388098 GCA_003991915.1 Elysia chlorotica
AGAGAGAGAGAGAGAGAGAGAGAGAGAGAGAGAGAGAGAGTGAGAGAGAGAGAGAGAGAGATGAGAGAAAGGAGACAGAGGGAGATAGGCATACAGTGTTTGGGGATATCAAGGGATAAAAACAGGAAGACGAACATAGAGGGGAGTGAGATAGGAAAAGGGAGAGAGACAGACAGACATACAGAGAGGCAAACAGAGCTGAGGTTTTTTTTTAGTTCTAGTAGATGCATAGTGAATATGCTGGTATATGTACTGTAAAAACATCATTGATTTGAATAAAACGTCTTTTAAGATCCAGATAATTTACACTTAGAGAAGTGATTGTAAAACTGCACAAAACACTGACAAAGCACCTTTCAAAAAGATATATACTATCATCTTTTCGACCCCCCCCCCAAAAAAAAAAAACCAAAAAAAACCCCCAACAAAAACAAAAACACGGGTAGACTTCAGCTCAACAGATGTTCTCAAAATTTATAAGGCACCAAGACAGTGCTTTTCTGTGGTCCTGTAGGCTTCTGGTGAATCGTTAAACTCAATGCATTTCTGATCGCTTCATAACTGTTGATAAAACCTTAAATTGTAAATTGTATGGTCCTGAAGAGAAAGCTCAGTCTTTAAATCGAAAACACCTCCGGATCCAGTCAAAATAAGATAAAAAGACACGCTCTCCAGTGAAGGTAAACCTTTTAATTCTTTTTTATTTATTAAATATCCAAGGCTTCGCGTTCCGTGTTTTTCATTTTTTTTTTATGAGGCATTTGGACCCTCCAAAGAAGGGGTGGACAGTAAATTTTCAGAAATTTTATGATTGAAACGTCCGTTATAATCAAACCCAAACTTTCTGAAAAGATGCGTAATGTTTTTCCCTCCCACAGAGGGCAGCACAAATGCACTATGATCCCATCGCACTGATATTGCTACAACCGCCGTTGTCATAATTATAACTAAACGTATCCCACGTACTCACCAAGGGGAGTGAGTACAAACAGGAAATAGATTTAGACGCCTGGGCTTATTAGAAATTTAGATGCCATAATCGGGCGTCTAAGTCTGTTTCCTCTTTGCACTTACTACCCCTAAATTTAACACTTAGACACCCCTGGGGTTTTCTCTTTTCCCTGCAATGAAAAAAAGGATGGTAAGAAATAAAATACGCGTGAGGAAAACACGTTTGGTGCAGCACATTGGGAAACCTAAGTATAAAGTTTTACCAGAGACTATAGATTTAGTGAAGACTTCACAGTGCTATAATCGGAGTTAGCACGCTTATTTCTTTATTGAAATTTAGGTGGTTGATAAAATATCAGAGTTTTTACTATGATTTAAAGAAGCACGCTATTGCTTTAGTTACCCAGGCATATTTACACAAGATCCTCCAGGGTGAAATAGAAACCTCACTTTTTCACACTCTGGTTTTACTTCTCTCTCTCTCTCTCTCTCTCTCTCTCTCTCTCTCTCTCTCTCTCTCTCTCTCTCTCTCTCTTTCTCTCTCTCTCTCTCATTCTCTATATTGTTTTCATCTCACTCTCTTTCTTACTCTCTCTCTCTCTATCGCTATCTCGCTATCTCCCTTACCCTGCTCGATCAAGTGGCTAAAGAATTAAATATTTTTAAGTCAAACGTATTATAATTAAATCAGAGCTAACTGAAAAGGACAGCCACTTTACTCATGATCAGCGTCATCATTGCTCTCCATCGAAACGTTATCTGCACGTTTCAAGGTTTCGAAGACATTCAATTTGTTTTGATTTATTTTGGCTGGTTTAAAATTCAACCTTTCTAAATGAATTTATCATTCATATGTGTTGATTTTTCAATTTTTTCGTATTCGTATTAATTCGTACTATTTAAGATTCAACAGGCATACATGCCCATGTCGCAAATGTTCAAACAATACAATCATATTATAATAATGACAACAGTTTACTAACGCCTACGCTATATGCTAATCATCTAGTGCCTTTATGAACCGGTCTGTACTTTCAATGTCAATTATCTTGCTTTGGAGTTCGTTCCAGTTCGAGATAGTTCTTGGAAAGAAACTATTTTTGTGCGCATTTGTCTGGGATCGGGGATATAGGAATCTTTTTGGATGGTAGTTTCTTGTTTGATATTTGGAAGGTTGGGGTATGAAGTGTTGTGGCACGCTATTGCTTTAGTTACCCAGGCATATTTACACAAGATCCTCCAGGGTGAAATAGAAACCTCACTTTTTCACACTCTGGTTTTACTTCTCTCTCTCTCTCTCTCTCTCTCTCTCTCTCTCTCTCTCTCTCTCTCTCTCTCTCTCTCTCTCTCTCTCTCTCTCTCTCTTCTCTCTCTCTCTCTCTCTTCTCTGTTTTCCTCTCTCTCTCTCTCTCTCTCTCTCTCTCTATCGCTATCTCGCTATCTCCCTTACCCTGCTCGAGCAAGTGGCTAAATATTTTTAAGTCAAACGTATTATAATTAAATCAGAGCTAACTGAAAAGGACAGCCACTTTACTCATGATCAGCGTCATCATTGCTCTCCATTGATCGCGAACCAAGGAGTGTCATCTACTTTTACCTTAACGGTGTTTTCCAATTTGACCCAAGCACATGTTTTTGCCATAATGTTATTATATGATGTCTGACAACTAAAACAAAAAAAATCTGTAAATCGTCAATTTTTTGTGAGTAATTGACACAGAAACAAAAAGGATGAGTTTTTTTTTCAATGTTTCAGGCACAAGGAATAACATTAAACCATTATTCAGATAATCAAATGCATATCAACCATCGCATGGACCATGTAGGGAATTCTGTAAAACCCAAGACGGCTGCATTCCAAATTTAATAAATGTGTAATCTCTCAATCTCACATTTTTGTGAACAGTTGACAAAAAATGATCAGAAATGAGGGACCTTTTTATATTTCCACGAACCCATTATTTAAACTAACCAGCATAGTGGTCAATGTTGTGCTATATTTCCCATGTGTGCATAAGTGCGATAAAGTATCACTCGTCTGCGTGGTCTGGCGTTCCGTAGGATGATATAGCGGTAGTACCTACCGACGCACATGTAAAAATATCTCACACTGACTGTGTGGTTCATTATCTGTTAAAGATGATAGTATATATCTTTTTGAAAGGTGCTTTGTCAGTGTTTTGTGCAGTTTTACAATCACTTCTCTAAGTGTAAATTATCTGGATCTTAAAAGACGTTTTATTCAAATCAATGATGTTTTTACAGTACATATACCAGCATATTCACTATGCATCTACTAGAACTAAAAAAAAACCTCAGCTCTGTTTGCCTCTCTGTATGTCTGTCTGTCTCTCTCCCTTTTCCTATCTCACTCCCCTCTATGTTCGTCTTCCTGTTTTTATCCCTTGATATCCCCAAACACTGTATGCCTATCTCCCTCTGTCTCCTTTCTCTCATCTCTCTCTCTCTCTCTCTCTCTCTCTCTCTCTCTCTCTCTCTCTCTCTCTCTCTCTCTCTCTCTCCTTCCCGCTCTATACACATATTTTCCTTCAGATGAATTTGTTTTGTTTTTCTGATTATCTTAAGCAATACTTTTTAATTTAAGGGTTTATAAAAGAGATGCAACACCCTTTGGTCTTTTTAAATTTAATTCAAAATTAAATAGCCATCGCCATTTCTATGTATTAAATAGTGCAATTATTTATAAGATGGCGTTAGCAATGTTTCCTTTTTAATTTTATTATTACTCTTTTGTATTTAAATCATTGATAATTATTGCTAACAATTTTTAACGGATTTAGTAAACGTTTATCATATACCTAATCCTAGTTGTTTATTTGTTGTTGTTTTTTTTTTCTCTTTTTTTCTAGCAGTTTTGTTTGATCATTAAGTTGTAATTACATGTACGGTATCTAGTGAAAGGGTACGTTATGTGGCCACATAGTACTGGCAACAAAAAAGCTCTTTAAAGTTCGCATGTTTGTATGTTTCAATTGATTTGTTATTTAGGGCTTTTGTAAAATGTAGAATTTTAAATTAAAGACATTTTTCTGAAAATTTTCTGTCTTTTTTTGGTTTATAGTTTCAATAGAAATAAACAAAAGAAGATTGTCAATTCATGTATTGATATATATTAAGACACTTTTGTTTTGTACAATCAAGCAAAATATAAACAGAGCTTAACAAATGTAAAATATTTGAAGGAAATGTGATTTTTTTCAAAAGTTACATAACTTAGTTGGAAGACGTGTTACATAACTTAGTTGGAAGACGTGTATTCCACTAGCTCCACTAGTTTCCAACCAAGTGAAAAATAAATGACAAAATCTCAATTCTGACATACCAATGCATGAACGCCCCCTTGTTTCCAGCGCTCTTAAATTTTCGGTCGAAGAAAGCGAAGCTGTCTCCTGAAAAGTCCTGTATGGCGACGGGACCCCAGATTGGGGTACCTGGGACTTGGTCGGTCACATGAGACAGTGACGCTGACTCAATCAGCAGGGAAAAACGCGACCGCCGGAGCTAGAACCACGGACCTCTTGCCTCGAAACCTCGAAAGCTGTTGCTCTCAGTGTTGTTTCGACCCCCCCCCCCCCCCACAAAAAAAAAAAACCAAAAAAAAAAAAAAAAAAAAAACACGGGCAGACTTAAAGCTCAGTCTTTAAATCGAAAACACCTCCGGAACCAGTAAAAATAATAATTGTCCTTCAGCAGCTCATGTGTAAAAACCTCTCTCTCTCTCTCTCTCTCTCTCTCTCTCTCTCTCTCTCTCTCTCTCTCTCTCTCTCTCTCTCTCTCTCTCTCTCTCTCTCTCTCTCTCTCTCTCTCTCTCTCTCTCTCTCTCTCTCTCTCTCTCTCTCTCTCTCTCTCTCTCTTCTCTCTCTCTCTTTCTCTATATTGTTTTCATCTCACTCTCTTTCTTCTCTCTCTCTCTCTATCGCTATCTCGCTATCTCCCTTACCCTGCTCGAGCAAGTGGCTAAATATTTTTAAGTCAAACGTATTATAATTAAATCAGAGCTAACTGAAAAGGACAGCCACTTTACTCATGATCAGCGTCATCATTGCTCTCCATTGATCGCGAACCAAGGAGTGTCATCTACTTTTACCTTAACGGTGTTTTCCAATTTGACCCAAGCACATGTTTTTGCCATAATGTTATTATATGATGTCTGACAACTAAAACAAAAAAAATCTGTAAATTGTCAATTTTTTGTGAGTAATTGACACAGAAACAAAAAGGATGAGTTTTTTTTCAATGTTTCAGGCACAAGGAATAACATTAAACCATTATTCAGATAATCAAATGCATATCAACCATCGCATGGACCATGTAGGGAATTCTGTAAAACCCAAGACGGCTGCATTCCAAATTTAATAAATGTGTAATCTCTCAATCTCACATTTTTGTGAACAGTTGACAAAAAATGATCAGAAATGAGGGACCTTTTTATATTTCCACGAACCCATTATTTAAACTAACCAGCATAGTGGTCAATGTTGTGCTATATTTCCCATGTGTGCATAAGTGCGATAAAGTATCACTCGTCTGCGTGGTCTGGCGTTCCGTAGGATGATATAGCGGTAGTACCTACCGAAGCACATGTAAAAATATCTCACACTCGCAGACATCTGGTTTAACTTTGGTTTTATGAAGGACATGTTTCAGAGTTCTTGACATCATTATGAACGCACATGGTCATTTCAGCAGCCCATTAGTTTGAATTCGAAGAGATTGTTTACCTACTTATCCTAAGAAGAAGAATGAAAAACTGTTCACATCTGTTGCTGTTGACAAATTAGACCAGATGACCAAAATCAGGAGAGAATAAGATTTTGAAGGAAGTGGCGACCAAAGTAACGAGAGTGCAGAAAGGAACACAACTTCAGCAAACTAGCGACGGGTCACTTATGTTTCCCAGTTTGTATAATTTTTATCACGAATATGACAATATGTGGTGGTTCCTTTAGGGACTTGTGTGTGACACTGATATATAAGTGGTCGAAACGTAATCTGCACGTTTCAAGGTTTCGAAGACATTCAATTTGTTTTGATTTATTTTGGCTGGTTTAAAATTCAACCTTTCTAAATGAATTTATCATTCATATGTGTTGATTTTTCAATTTTAGTTCTAATATTCATTTTGCTATTTCCAGTACCCTTACATTTCCATAAAGATCTACATGCGAGCAAATTCAGGCGATATTGATTTGGACTTGGTGCAATAATCCTTGGTAAAAAGTTGTAGGCATAATTTTGGCATTTTTAGTTAGAAAATTTCCTCCGCAATCGTTTATTTTCAATTTATTTATAGGTAGTAGAAAGTTTACATGAATGGAGCCGTTTAGTTATTCCTTTTGTGTGTGTGTGTGTGTGTGTGTTCCCAACATGCTCCCTGTCTCCTGTCTACCCGTAGATCCCAGTTATCGATCTGTCTTTCTAAACGACAATAGATACAAACTCGGGAAGAAAACTGTGAATTATCTAGATATCATATTTTATTTATTTTTGTAGTGAGTTTTTTTTTATTATTGGTACGTATAAATAAAGCATAGCTTGTAGCACAAAACAGCATGTATATATATATACATATATATAGATATAGTTGCATAAAACTGTAAAGGAATTTTCTTTAAAGTAACAATGGATAAGAATTCTATTATTTCTATTTAATTTAGAAAATGGAATAATTATCTTTAGTATCTGTTATAACAATTTAGCTATAACAATATCACTTAGCAATCAAAATCTGATAGATAGTCGAAATCAACAAACCAAGGAGTTATACCGGTTCTTCATCTGGCTCTACCTCCGCATAGGACCGAGTTTCTTTGCTGCTTATGGTCACCTCTCGTATTAGTGGTGGGGTTGGTGGAGGTATTGATTGGCCAGTGACATAATGACGGGCGTGATAAAAAGCACGTCTAAACCAACGGCGTATGCGCTGCCACAGCGTGAAATACTTTTCTAAGAGTTCTTCATATGTATAATCAGTATGCTTTAGAAGTAGACGCTTTGCAGCAGCCGCTGCACCCTCACTCTCAGTAGGCCTACTCTCATCTCTTTCGTAATAGTCTGTCACCACCCCCTCTTGCAACGCGCAAGGTGGTTGCCGGAAGTAAATCGCATATGCTCTTCGGATGAGGTCACGCTCTTCGGCGAATAGGTTAATCTTATGCCACTTGGCTTCTTCTACTAGTTTCTCCGGAAGGTTCTTCTTCCAGACCGTTCGGCGGACGAAGTCCCAGCGTGCCCTCGCCCGTTCTCTTTGAACGATCGCATCGTTCACATTTTTGGTCGATATGATTATCTGTTGGACCTGGGAGACAAAAGTTTATTATGTTATGAGTTAACGAAACATATCTATTAGCCATGCCGATCGGCAGTGTATGAAGACAACATGAAATAGTATTATAACCATAATTGCAATGGAAAAAATACATGATGTAGTAGAATTCAACATGTTTACTTGGATTGTGTGAAAATTTTCTTGTGAAATTAGTGCCGAAGGGGGGAAAGATAAAAGCCTGATAATGGATATCCGGGAATTCGGCTGATTAAAATGTTCATGTCGTTTCTTTTTTGTTATATTAATTAAAAAATAATTACTTTTAAGAAATAATTCTCCAATAACACCAGGCCTACAATAATGGCTTCAGCGAATTAAAGTCTTGGTATATCTGAGATGGTTAGTGCAAGATGCGTAAAATTATAAAAAGTAAAATGTGCTCTTTCTATATGACGAGGGCGACAGTAAATGATGTCCTTCGTGTTTAACAGGCTTGAGGCTTCAAGCACGTAAACAAAAAATGGGTGCACACTTGCGTCAAGATAGATTTCAGGTAGATCTAATGTGAGCAATGAATATGGCGATGTTTATGCAGCAATAAATTGGTATGATAAACGCTGAAAACAGGAGTCCGGATATAAGCAGTTATCCTATCTTAATTTTCCGAAAGAAACTGATGAGGCTAGGTAAGCTATAAACTAATCTTTATAGATCGGTAGGCCTACACGTAGGCCCATATTACGAAAGCGCATGCACAATATCGAATGGATCTACAAGTTCTAGCCAGAGAAAGAGATGTGGAGCACATCTGCAGGGATAAGACAAAGGGAATAAAATTTAAATATAATTATCGTATCGTTTCATTCGAATCCAACGTTCCAATAGAAAAATATTTCATGGGATTGTGAAAAAATACACCCCAAAAACAGGGTTTTTTTTTAATCAAGCAATTCATAGAAAGTGTATCACAGCTCCAAAATAAATGGGCAAATCTTATCATTGAGCACTAAAACGGAAGAACGTTCCGACTGTTTTTTTCAAGTCCCTAACCCACCACCATTTATGAGTAACGATGAAAAACGATCTCCCAAAGAGTGCGAATTTTAAGTCAGCGTTCAAGTAAACAAATGTATGCATCACACAAGCTATACACAAAGCAAAAAACCCTCCTGAAATGCCATGAAACTGAGTTTGTAAAGAAGAGAGGAAATTTATAGTTAAAGAACTACACAACTATCGCCCGTCTAGAACAGCACGCTTTGTAATTAAATACGAGGGCAGGCTGATAAATAAGGGCCGTTTTTGAATAACTTTTTATTTGAAGGACTACAGAAGCAAGTTACACATCAAATGAAAGCTTAGAGTCTCACCTATCTGATGAACTATCATTTTTCAACACTTTTGAAACACTTTGAAAACCATGACTGGCCACGGCCTGTTAATTAAAGATACACCGGTAGTACAAAACGAACGATCATATGCAGATAAATTGAACAACCTTTACTGTCGTTTTGACTGCCAAGATTTCAATATAGAGCATGGGGAGTTAAGAGTTAAGAGCGCAGTTTATGAAAGACTAAAGATAATCATTATGGGTGTGTGGATCTCGAGGAAACGTCGGTGACGTGTCAGTTCATAAACGTAAATGTAATTGTAAACAAAAGTTGTGGTCATGATGAGGTTAAGTGGACAATTCTGAAACTGTGTTACTAGCAGTTAGCACCGATATTTACATAAATTTTCATGTCATTGCAAACACACACACACACACACAATACCAACATGGTGGAAAACTTTGGAAATTATACCTGTCACGTGTCGTCCAACAGAAGGATCTAAGACATGTTGCTCTTACATAATTTATATTGTTTTTAAATGTTTTAAAAAGCTGGTATTGAGATATCTCTTAACAGGTACAAATGAACAGCTTGATTTTTGCCTATAAAGAAAGAAGAAATGTTGAAGATGTTGTGTTAACGTTTTTAAATACTGTCCTAAAAAATCTTGAGACACTTAGAGTTTTTGCTACAAGTTTATTTGTTGATTTTTCGTATGCTTTTAATACTATCGAATCCCATCTTATGGTGGAAATTGTATGACTTGCATGTTGATGTCAATGTTATCGCATGGATTTTTTTTTTATTTTCTTACAATGAGACCACAATATGTTAATATAAATGGTGTTAGATCTAAAACTATTTTTACAAACACGAGGGCACCGCAAAGCTGCGTGCTTTCATCAATTTTATGCACTGCCTACACCGATGACTACCAGACAATAGGCATAAACACACAATTACATGTAATTAAATTTGCGGGCAACTCTTGCCTAATCGGAACAATAACAAACCACGTAGATTTTCACTTTGAAGAAATAAACAAATTTGTGTCATAGTGCGAGATTACTTTTTTAAATTTGAACATTAAGAAAACAAAGAGACGGTTTAAAAAAAATTTAGACGCAACGACGCACCTGCTCTAACACAGCTTAAATTAAATATGTAAAGTTGAAGTTGACACATACAAAATCTCGGCGTCACCATTGTTTGTAAACATTCTTTTACCACATATGTTGAAATCCTGATTTAAAAACCTAATCAACGACAATACTTTTAAAGGAAATTAAAGTCTTTCAATGTCGACTACAATATTATGAAAACAATTTTTTTTTTATGTCTCCCGAATCCAAAGTTTAATATGTTTTGGAATTACATGTTATGCAGTTAGTTTTTGAGTTTAAGCCTCTGGATTCTCTATGGAACATAGGGCCGCAGCAAATCCCCTCCACCGAACTCGGTTCTGGCTGGTCTTCTTCAGCTCGGCCCATGTATTACCAGCGGCTTTTTTTTTCGGCATCAGTGCTTCGCCGCCAAGTCTGCTTCGAAGGGTTGACCTTGCCTTTACCTTTACCTTTACTCCAGGGTTTGCCTTGGGATGTTTGGTGCAGGCTTTCGAAGTGTGTGGGCTATCCAGCCCCATTTGCGCTTTCTGATCTCCGTCTTGATGGGGGTTTACTTCGTTCTGCCCCACAGTTCTTTGTTCGGGAAAACTTCAGTCCACCTAACGCTGAGGACTTTCCTGAGGCACCTGTTGATGAGTGATGGAAGTTTATGGCCGTTGGTCTTGAAATATAAAGAGATAAGTTACCTTGAAACAAGCAAAATTGCGATATCACCGGTTTTTCCATTGAACCCTTCGATTTCCTTCGAGTTAAATCTTTCAGTGAGAATTCTTGGTGATACAGGTTTCCGGGACAATCGTGCCCATGTTGCCTCGGGTGTCATAAGTAATGCGACTCCATTTGTGTGTGCTTGACCTTCTTCATTTCCAGAATGTCTAGTCTCGTTCTTCCCGTCCCTGTCCATCTCGTCTCACAGATGCCCAATATCTTCAATCAATTCGTACCTGTTCATTGACAGACAAACTTGTGCAGTTCTCTCAGTTTCATGCAGGGTTCTGATATTCCAGGTCCCTATCCTGGTCTTGGGCTTGGTCGTCAGAAGAGTTGTCGGCACACCAGCTTCCCTAGGGATTTCACTGGTGCACATCATGAGCTCTACAGCAGTCCTCCTCAAACAAACAAGTTTTGTAGATATCTGTTGCGGTTTCTGCAACAGTGTTTTTCTGTTGTTGTTTTTTTTTTTACGAGACGAGGTTGTTGGCCCCCTGCCCAACCCCCAATCTGGAGGGCCAGTGAGTTCTCTTAATCTGGTCTCTACCTTTCGATCTGTCTGGCTTGGTGAACCTACCAGGAAACGAATCTCCAGCCAGCAAAGCTCTAGAAATCATTGAGACACGCAAGCCGCAAGGTGTCACTCTTTGGGAATATGTTATGCAGGGAACCTATCATAAACCCACTCTCAAAGAGTAGACAAATTATGAAAGAAAGCCTCCCAAATTATTGACTGTGAACTTACCCCTTTCAAAGACGCTAAATGTCAGACGTGAACCACCTTCTTCATAGTGAATATGAAACATTACAAAGAAGCAACAGATTAACTTTAAAAAATGCCCAGAATGGACAGATATAAAACCTCGTTTGTACCAGCCTCCATCAGATTGTTACCGTACAAATATTATGCTTTACTTAGCGGAGTTGTGTTTGTTTGGATGTGTATGCGTAAAGAGGTATGATTTTCTAAATAATAATTACGTGTGTTTGACAGTACTGTGTAAAATTTCAACAATGTTACACGTGAATGTAAAATGATTTTTTTATCATTATTTTTTTGCTCGCATATGTATAACGGGTGTGATATTGAGTCGAATGTATTATTGTGCGACCAAAAAAAATTCCCTTTGGGATAATAAATGCTTATCCTATCATATCTTATCTTAAAAACAAATTTATGTTGTAACTTCAATTTGTAAGCTAACTGATCTTTTTACGTCAACAATATTGTCTCCATTGTATTATTCATTTTTTTTGTTACGTACAACAAAACAATGTCATAATTATTTAAACTTTAAAAAAAACTCAAGGTTCAAGTAATTTTTCAGTAATAAGTTACCTTGCTATAATGTTATTGTTCTGATTTTGTTTCCCTTTTCACATCAAAAGAGTCCTTGTTTATCAGAGATTAATTTATCGAGGGCGTTGAATTGCTCGTGTCATTGTCGAGAACTTTATTACGAAAGATAAAACGGATGCATATCAGATGAATAAATTATTATTGATTATAGGTTTCATTAAAATATAATAAGGAATGAGGAAATAGAGAACAAGTGAGCGAAGAAACAACAACAAAAAAGAAAAACTACGAGAGGGTATTTAATTGATAAAATAAAAAGGGAAAGAAAATAGAAGATCATTGAGAAAGCCACACAATAAAGAGTGGGGGGGATGCAAGTTTAGTGGCTGTTAAAGAGTATGGGAGCACCAACAACTTGGTCGCTTGGTGCTCTGGGTAGTCGAGCAGAAGTTGTGCAGTTCATTGAAACCTTATAGGGAGGGGGCATTACACAAAGCAAAACAAAAATAAACAGTCAAATGCAGTGCAGCGATAGTGGCACTTGCTTTAAACCATGAAGGCATTATTTTTTCCAATCACGATGGCTATTGTTTCTTATCTGTCTTCCGACGTAGAACTGGACACATACAACTGAGACTCCATCTAAACATAATACAAACTCAACGTCCCCCAATGTGCCCGCTGTGTGACTACATGCATGAATCGGAACACCACCTTTTCTTATGCCCTCAACTGGACGACTTAAGAACATCCCTTCTTCCTC
This sequence comes from Elysia chlorotica, assembly GCA_003991915.1. NCBI lineage: Eukaryota > Metazoa > Mollusca > Gastropoda > Plakobranchidae > Elysia > Elysia chlorotica. The sequence goes on from RQTK01000080.1 coordinate 380,411, forward strand.
TGAGACCAAAATGAGATAGCATCCTCTACACAACTACCCAACAGCTAGAGAAACATGCATCTTTCACTGCATGACATTGGACCGAAGGGCGAAAGCCCATACGTTGCTGGATCAATAACAACAAAAGCAACAACAAAAACAACAACAACAACAAAAGCAACAACAACAACAACAACAACAACATCTTATTAGCTTACCTCTTGCCCAATAGTTCTGGCCTTGTTGATATTATTTGTAAAGTAACTGGTGACTTCATTGAGTACGCTTGACATGAGACTCAGTCCAATAAAGATGTATGGAAGCATGACAAGGAAGACATATTGGTTATACGGCACCACGTCACCGTAACCTATAGTTACCATGGAGATGTACAAAAACCAGATAGCGTCAAGAACATCAAGGTCGTCAGAAAACTTTGCTAGAGCTACGGCCCCGCTCACAATATACACACATGTAATGAAAATTGTTGCCATAACAGGCGCTGCTTCCTCTTCTTCCTCCTCATCGTCGTCGTCATCGACATCAACTGGATGGTCCCCTTTCTTATCTTTTGCGTCAGAGGTTTTTGTAGTGGCGGACGTGTCTTCAGCGGACGTGTCTCCAGTGGTAGTAGTTTCAGTGACACCTGTCGTGGCCTCGGTAGTTACCTCTCCATAAAATGACGCATCCCCTTCAACATAGTCTTGGTCCGTCCCTGTAAAAGGAGTGGCCGAAGTGTCAGTCGTTGGTTCTTCAGCAGCACCATGGTTGTTGCGATTCATGTACTGTTGATTGAGTCTAAAAGCAACGGTGTTTTTCCCATTTTTGTTTTCTCCAAGTTTTGTATCGAATGATGAGTTCAAGAGATTTTCTTGATTTTGTTTATTAATTATACGCCAATTATTAGACTTTTCGAATAAGCGTTTGCACTTTTCAGGGCCTATGACATTTATTTTTGACACTCGCCTTTTCTTTATGTTGAAAACGTTTGTCGTAACCTGTTCACGATTCTTATTTACTTTGGTTGAGGGACAGAAACTTGGTGAGTTTTTGAGAGTTCGCATCAAATTGTGTAGAAACTTGCGGAGGATATTCCCAATGTAAATCCATCTGAATGGACTAGCTAGGAAGAGAGCACTGATGAATTTAGGGGGGCAGCTGGTACGATAAGGAGCGCAGCTATGACTACTTACTTTGGTACCTGAAGAATTGCGATTGGACAAAGATGAATCTAATTCAGTGCTATTCTCGCGCTTATGGTATGTTTTCATTATTTTAAAAACTGGTGTTTCTCGTGGAATTTTCTCTGAACATTTAGGAACACGCCTTACAAATTCAGAATGCGTACATCTTGTTAAATTACCACCTAGATACGTTTTTCTGTTCAATTCTAAGGGAGCTATCTGTTCATTTTCTGAAATTAGTTTCTTTTTAGAAGAAGAGCTCATCTTTTTAAAATAATGAGACATATTACCGCCTTCCTTGCAACGTAGCCCAAATTGTTTACAAGCGCTAATAAATGCAGTTTTGTCGAAACAATAATATGATAAGTAACCTAACCAATAACAACTCAGACGCCTGCTGTAAAGCCTATCCGTCGAACTAAGCCTTTGGAAATGTTCATCAAGAGTTTCTTTCTGAATTTTGAGGCTTTGGTTGCTTGCTTTGTCAAGAGAGGTTCCCGGGATATTTTTTTCTGCTGTGTTGATTTCTTTTTCGTGTTCATAATACTGTCCTGGCATGTTCAGACTACCCTGGTGATATTTACGAAACGTCTTTAGCTGAGCATCTTTGGTACTAGAAGCAACTGTTGGCGGATATGGTGTGAAATATAAAGAATCGACAGCCATACTGTTCCACAATAAATCATCATGCTTTCCGGAACCTGCACCACATTTGTATCCTCCGCTATTGTTGGAAGTCTCATTAGTTGTGTTTGAGATCGGTTTGCTTCCATCATCTTTCTTATCGTCTCTCTTCTTCTTCCTACATCGGCAACATCTGAAAGGTGATTTTTTAAATTAATAAAATAAAAGCAACTTCATGGTCAGATGCTTGTGATCTACCTTACCGCTCAGATAAGATATTTTATTTAGACCTATACTACATGTATCAATAACAGATTATTATCGAGCATCACATCTAGCTATTTAACTTTAATGAAAAGAATGGAAAAGAGATTAATGCTGTGTTGCATGTCTGATTCGTTGCCGGCATTCAGGACGCAGTCATCAGCAAACAGGAAGTCACGTAGCCTGACCGCGTGGACTTTGGTCTTTGCCTGAAGACGTCGCGGGTTGTACAGCTCGCCATCTATTCTGTATCTAATGCCGATGCCTGGGGTGTCCGATGCAAGGACGCAGCCTTATTTCACTCCGTTGGAAACAGGAAAAGGCGTAGATGATTCTCCGTCATTAAAGTGGGCCTGCATGCCGTCATGGAACTGTCTTACCATCTGGATGAAGCAGTTGGAGCAGCCAAACTTGCTCATAATTTTCCAGAGACCTTCTCTGCTGACAGTGTCAAAGGCCTTCGTGAGATTGACGAATTTGGTGATAGCCTTGCCACTTGATAGCCTTGCCACTTGAAAGCTGGTCTATGGCTTTCTCTACTTCTGACTGGGTAGGGAGTGTATCCAGAGCGTAGTTGATGTCAACCTGGGGATTCTTTGATGTGTGACGCCCTGTTGAGTACACTCTCGAAGTGCTCAGCCCATCTCTTCAGGATTTGGGATTTCTCAGTGAAAAGTGTTGTCCCATCAGCGCTGAGGAGTGGAGAAGAGCAGGCAGGTTGGGGACCATACAGTGCCTTGATAGCATCGTAGAACCGCTATATGCCATTTCTGTCAGCGTAGCTCTGAATTTCGTCTACTTTCTCACTAAGCCAGGTATTCTTCATTTCACGAAGCTTGCGCTGGACCGTGCAGTAGAAGGCAGCTTTGAGACTTTGTGATTTGTGGTGTGTGTACGCTCTGAAGAGTCTGTTCTTTTGCTCGAGCATTCTCGTGATTTCTTCGTTGTTTCATCAAACCAATCTTGATGTTTGCGCTTATTTGGACCGATAATTTCACTTGCTGCAGCGTAGACCGTGTCACGGAATCGAGACCAAGTTTCTTCGATGTTCTCTGTAATCTCTATGTGCTTGCTTTTCACATCCAATGAGTCCACTAGCTCCTCGCGAACGCTGCGCTTCTTCAACTGCAAAATGTTTGGGCGCTTGGGAGCTAGTTTTCCTTGTGGACGTAGCTTTGGGAGAATTCTGATCTTCATATTGGATATGATGAGATGGTGGTCAGACCAGCAGTCAGCGGCGTACACAACAACAAGTCACAAAGTCTCAAAGCTGCTTCTACTTGCACGGTCCAGCGCAAGCTTCGTGAAATGAAGAATACCTGGCTTAGTGAGAAAGTAGACGAAATTCAGAGCTACCTGACAGAAATGCATATAGCGGTTCTACGATGCTATCAAGGCACTGTATGGCCCCAACCTGCCTGCTTGGAAATATTGATAGAACTTCTACCTTGATCGGTGTTAGTCATAGTGGGAGCGTACGCGCTGATGACTGTGGCTGCCTTCTTATGTGCAGTGGCAGCTTAAGAGTCATGAGACGACTGTTTACACCTGAGGGTAAACTGCTCAACTTGTTTATGAGTACGTTCTTCACTGTAAAACCAACACCGGCCTCATGTCGGTCTTCTTTGGCTCGCCCACTACAGACGGACGTATATCCTGCTCCGAATTCTCTCAGCTGACCCTCTTCAGCAAGGCGAGTCTCGCTAAGCGCTGCAATGTCAACAATGTATCTGGCCAACTCTCTACCACGCACGTTCCAGGTGCCAAAGAGGATAGGAGTCTTAATTTTTTTTTATTCTTATTGTTCTTACCGCTGTTATGAGATCCCTTCCAGCCGCGACTAGCTGGCCAGGGTTAGTTGAGGCAGACAATTTTGGGCACCTTTTCTAGTACGTTCCACTTGCTGCGGTGGTAAGCAGTGCGATCCTAACGAGGGCTGCTCAGTCGCTCAGGGGGCTGCCGGGTTTCTCTGCCGCCTCGATCCAGTGAAAAAACGACCATTTATTATAGCCTGAGCCGTCTGCGTGCAGGTCCGCGGCTACAGCTTCCAGTGTTTCCACACCTGCTGCTTCGTCGCTCGCCCATCGCCACAGAGCTTGGGGAAGATGATGGGTGGTGAAGAAGATGAATTGCGCGTGAGTTGGATTAAAGTGAGGGAGAGTTGCGCACGCCAACCTCACTCTTTATTTCCGCATTCGCCTAGGTCTAGTGGCAGGACAAAGTCCAGACAACTGGAAGTGAAATAGGGCGCAGTGGATTACCAGTGCGTCTTATGTGTCTTGTCGTGCTCTGTGCGCTCCACAAACGCATTGCTGGAATCGCCCTCCGGACCGTTGACTACTCATGGATTCTTCCGCTCAGTCCGCCGGAGTCAGTCTTCGCATGCTTGGGTAGACAAGCCTTAACTCACCGAGGGTTTGAGACCTTCGGCTACCCTCATCTGGTTTAGCCCGCCAGTCGAAGCGGTGTGCCGGGGTGTGGTCGCTGCGCATGATACAGCTTCTTGGAGCCACAGGTGAGAACTGAGTACCAAATAGGGACTGCTTCCAAGGAAACACTAGTGTCCGCAGTCCCTAAACACCCGTAACAACCCCAGTCATTACAGTCAACCACAGTGATTATAGATAATCTTCTGTAACACCACAGTCACTATAGATAACCTATTGTTATACCACAGTCATCATGATAGACAACCTTTTGTAACACCACACTCAACATGCTGTAACACCACAGTCACCATCATAGATAAAATACTGTAACACCGCAGTCACCGAGATGAATTAACTACTTAACACCACAGTCACCGTGATGGATAAACTACTGTAACACCACAGTCACCATGATAGATTAACTACTGTGACACCACAGTCACCATGATAGATAAATTACTGTGACACTACAGTCACCATAGATATCCTGCTGTAATACCACAGTCACCATGATAGCTAAACTACTGTAACACCACAGTCACCATGATAGATTAACTACTGTAACACCACAGTCACCGTGATAGATTAACTACTGTAACACCACAGTCACCATGATTGTCAGAGAATGGAAATCTTGATAGAACTTCTCCTTGATCGGTGTTAGTCATAGTGGGAGCGTACGCGCTGATGACTGTGGCTGCCTTCTTACCGTGCAGTGGCAGCTTGAGAGTCATGAGACGACTGTTTACACCTGAGGGTAAACTGCTCAACTTGTTTATGAGTACGGGTACGTTCTTCACTGTAAAACCAACGCCGGCCTCATGTCGGTCTTCTTTGGCTCGCCCACTACAGACGGACGTATATCCTGCTCCGAATTCTCTCAGCTGACCCTCTTCAGCAAGGCGAGTGTCACTAAGCGCTGCAATGTCAACATTGCATCTGGCCAACTCTCTACCACGCACGTTCCAGGTGCCAAAGAGGACAGGAGTCTTAATTCTTGGAGCCACAGGTGAGAGCTGAGTACCAAATAGGGACTGCTTCCAAGGAAACACTAGTGCCCGCCCTCCCTAAACACCCGTAACACCCCAGTCATAACAGACAACCACAGTGATCATGGATAATCTTCTTTAACACCACAGTCACTATAGGTAACCTATTGTTATACCGCAGTCATCGTGATAGGCAACCTTTTGTAACACCACACTCAACATCTGTAACACCACAGTCACCATGATAGATTAACTACTGTAACACCACAGTCAACGTGATAGATTAACTACTGTAACACCACAGTCACCATGATAGATTAACTACTGTAACACCACAGTCACCGTGATAGATTAACTACTGTAACACCACAGTCACCATGATAGATAAACTACTGTAACACCACAGTCACCATGATAGATTAACTACTGTGACATCACGGTCACCATGATAGATAAATTACTGTGACATCACGGTCACCATGATAGATAAATTACTGTGACACAACAGTCACCATAAATATCCTGCTCTAATATCACAGTCACCATGATAGATAAACTACTGTAACACCACAGTCACCATGATAGATAAACTACTGTAACACCACAGTCACCATGATAGATTAACTACTGTAACACCACAGTCACAGTGATAGATTAACTACTGTAACACCACAGTCACCGTGATGGATAAACTACTGTAACACCACAGTCACCATGATAGATTAACTACTGTAACACCACAGTCACCGTGATGGATAAACTACTGTGACACCACAGTCACCATGATAGATAACCTGCTGTAACACCACAGTCACCATGATAGAAGATGACCTACCTTAACATAGCTAGGTAGAGAAACTTGAAACTCTTCACGATGAGATCACCCAGCTCACCCAGCACCAGCGTCGCCACTGGGATACTGATGCCGGAGTAAAAAATAGCGATCAGTCGACCAAGGCTAGTTCTTGGGGCCAGGTTTCCAAACCCTGATGAAACGAAAATAATAATTTAACACCCCAAAGAGCTGGTATTTATTAACGATCAAAATCAAATCGTTTACATTGCGTGCAAGATATGTTACACCCACCAAGACTTGTCAGAAATCTTCATACTTTTGTGAGCCGTCGGTTGTTGTTTTTTTTTTAATATCTTATTCTCTTTGCTGTATTTCTCCCACCTCAAATTCTACAAGTTTTATTGTATCTTGTGTCTTTGTATCTATATCTTATCCTTATGTATCATCACGTAGTCAGCCTCTGCACCTTCATTTATGTTTTTGCTTTGTTGTGGTCAGCCTTTGTGCACTCTCTTTATTGACCCCTCTTTGCTGTTAGCTTCGTGGTGATACGGCGCGTGTTGGTCAATCACTTCGCGAGGCGCGCCGAGCATTTCTGGGCCGATAGCTTGAGATCGCTTGAACGTGTCAGTTCGTGTCTAACATGGTCAGTGAGAGGACGTGTGGTCTGCGAGTTCACCTAAAACCTCTATCTGCTTTTAACCAGGGCCGTGTTACCCTTATGGCTGACAGTAGCCTAGAGCCACGCGCCCCAAGGGGCTCCGCGCTGGCAAACACAGCATTTAAAAATACATTTTAACAACAAAAATATTCTCTTGTTGAATTGTTGTTTGCATTGCTGTTGTTGATGTAGATGCTACCGCTACTGTTGCTGCTGCTGCTGTGTTTTCCGAAGTTGTGTTTTGACTACATATGGGCCGAAAACCTAAATATTTTAAGCCTACATCGGCAGGACAGGAAGTGGCCAGAATATACAACTTCCATTCTGGTAATCAGACCCAGAACACGAGGACGTGAGCAACACAACAATATCTGTTTCTGACCACATCTATAAAACTTCACACCAAAACCTGTAGAATTTAAGTTCAATACTGATCCAGCAACGTGGATGAACGTAAATGAAGTGCAACTGAATGTAATTCACCAAGCCAGGTATCTCCAAAGATCCCATTTTATAGCGAATAGTTATCTTTGATAGCATGCTGTCGATGCAACATCATTTTAATAATTTATTTCGAATTCTGTTAGGTGAGCTTAGAAAAATAGGGCAAATGGTTTGGTTTCTTGATGAAACATCCTTAAAAACTCTTATGTTCTGTGAAGATTAGATTACTGCAATTCGCTTTTCCTAAATCTTCCTAAAGAAAATTTAAACAATTTACAATTAATAATAATAATAATAATAATAATAATAATAATAATA
>RQTK01000080.1:389816-402209 GCA_003991915.1 Elysia chlorotica
TTATATATATATATATATGTGTGTGTGTGTGTGTATGTGTGTGTGTGTATAAATATTTTTTCATTAGATACATAATTATTGAAGTTTTTACACTAGTGTTTAGAAGGGCGCCATTGCGCCCCTCTCTTGGGAAAACTTCTAGGTCGGTTTTCGTTTCGTTCGTTCTTTCTTGTTTTGTTTAATATATACTTTATTCTGTGAATGTCTCCACAGTCCGTATATGCAAAAATGTACCGCTTTTTTCTGTTATGAGGTCTAGAAATGAATGAATAGATCTAATATTGATTAAAAAGAGTAAACTTATAATACAATACATGCATGTATGAAGCATACCCCGGTTCGTTGGTGGATGATATTCTGAATCGTCCTGTTTTCAATCGGCGCTTCTACCATTCTAAAAACCCACCCACCGGCGACACTGAAACGTAACAATAACATCTTTAAGAAAATAAAACATTTTATTATATTGTTTCTATAATGTCCTAGATATCCTGACGAATAAAACATATAATATCGGGCACTTATTTTTATCGAAAAGACCTTAGTAGATCCGAAAATATCTGAGAAGACCCCAAAAGACCCCAGGACACACCCGAAAAGACCCGAGAAGACCCCAACAGACGCGAAAAGGTAGTGAAAAAAAACATGGTACATTCAGAGGTCACATCAATACAGTGGGGTCCCATTCATGTCTTGTCTACGGCTCCCGGTAAACCTGTGATGTCTGCTCGGCTGTGTAACCTATGTCAGCCGTTTGTTTGTGACAAATAAATAAACAATAAATAAATAAACAATGTGTCTTGTTTGGTCATTTAGTGTCTTTTCGTGTCTTGTCGGGGGTTTTCAGTTGGCTTTTCGGGTCTTTTTGGCTCTTTTCGGGTCTTCTCGGTACAAACAAAAAAACAACAAAAAAAGCAATATATAGGCGGGCCCCAAAACTAATGCCTGACAATTGTATGTGCTGCCACACACGAGACAGTGCGGGGACACCTATCTTAGACGATCGCATCATATCGACCTCGACCCAACCAGTAGGGGACGAAAGCGAAAAACTACATTTTCGATCGAACCGACGACCTACCGATTGGGAGATTGACGCTCAGCCACTTGCGCCAGTTCGCCCCCCGGGGGTCGAGGTCGTCCAAAGGTTCCTCGATGGGGTATGTGTCAGTAAGATGTGACTGGCCAAATCGACAGTGCTAGGGGGTGCCGTCGACGTATGGGATTCTCTTTGACGGCTTAGGGCTATACTTTAAACTAATAAGAGAGAGAGAGGTTCGTTTTCTCGGAACATACTTATGACTTTGCGTATACAATGCTGGGTGTAAAATGTTTAAAGAAAATAAAAAAAAGTATAGACGCGGATCATAATACCTGAATAAAAAAAGGACACCAAAGAGTCCGAGGATGTGGAAGACAGTGTAGAACTTCTTTACCCCAATTGTAATCCAAAAAACAATATTAACGATGGCTTTCAAAATCGCGTCTCCTGAAAATGTTCATGAATTGAAATGGTAACATGTGAAAATTGCTTTAAATTGTATCTATACATTCCAAATTCTTTTTTGCTCTGGAAGATCAGGGAGGGGGTGGGGGATAAATAGTGCAAGTGCGATCAATATAGAATTTACATGTTCTAGACTTAATTTGTTTCTTCAAAATGACCACTTGAGAGTAAATACATAGATAGAGACGCCATAATTATAAACTGTTGCAAACATTTAAAATAGTGCTTTTTATAAAAGTTAAAGAAAGTGCCACTACTTAATTGTTTTAATTTCGTAGCTTTAGCAAAATACAAAAACACACATAGGCGTCTTTTCACACAACAACAGCAACAGCAAAGAACAAAGCGTGAGCAAACTTTGGCAACCATTTATCGATCATGTTGCATTGTTTCCTACAGGGTGGATGGATGTCAGTAACCTGTAGAGCGACAGCCCAGTTTCTGAGTATCAGGCTCTGGAATCTCGTCGCCTTACAGGACCCTCCATGGAAACCTAGGAGTGAGCTCAGCTTGTCAAAGAGCGGAACATAAATACAGAATCAAATCTCGAATAAACAATACAATATAACAATGTGTTGTCTTCGCTGCTTTCTACTAGAAATTACAAATAAGTATTCTTGCACATGAATACCTGTTGCCATGACAGAGTCCAAGTCTTATTGAACTGTAGGTACCACCAAGTTTGTACTAGATTAAGATTCAATAGAAAGTCTATAATTTCAGGATCTGTAAGATTTGCTGAATTTATTTTGATCAGGGTCAGGACTATCTAGATCTAGATCTAGATCTATAACGTTATAGAAATAAGCAGAAGTTGAAAAAAAATACACAACTTTCCGCATCTAGATCCTAGATCTGAACCGATACAAAGAAGTCACTATAGTCCTACGAACAGCACTATTCTCGCTCTGTCTGGGCACAAAGAACTATGTGTCAAAGAGTTCGTACTGTGTTCGCTGGTAGCAGTTCGTGACTGCTTGTTGTAATTGTGTAGAGTAGGCTTAATGATGCAGTCCTTATTTATTATACTTTACTATCCTCCTGCTCGCAAAAAAAACAACAAAAAAAACACACAAAAAAACCCAAAAGCACAAAGTTTCTGAGAGTGAGAAAACATGACTTCCGTTTGGTGTATCTAGACGTCCGGTCGGAATCGTAAAACTGCGCATATTTCAACCATAGGCGTAGAAACCATCAGTTCTCTTTGAATGACACAGCAATTCATTGACGGCGTTTCTATTCTAATCCTACTAAGCGAACTCACTTTTCCCCACAATGTTCACGTAAACCTTCCTCCTAACGACATGAGTCTAGCTTTCAACAATCTCCAGCCGTAAATTTCCATTAGACCTACCTCTTACATGTCCACATCACCACTTATGGCATAAAAAAAACAACCGACAACGTCGTTGCCTTCATGCCCTCTCAATGTCTGTAGATGGGTGCTGCCTTAAATGCTGTACATTTCTTAATGTTTTCAAAGCATTGTCATTAATGTCAATGGGATCTACCTGTTTAGTTTAAAACTTCCACTTTTCTTGCAATACTGTGGGTTGTCTTTTTTTCAATGTGCATCTTTTTCTGATTGCATGTCCTATTTTTTTTTTTTAATCTTACTTTTGTGTTTTGATTTGAAGAACTGCATGTTAGTTATTACGTTATTTTAGTACCGGGTATGTTTTGTTAGTTTTATGTTCTTTGTCCCAAACATCTAATATTTTGCTGTAGAACCACATTATTGCTGTCTGAATTCGCATCATATCGACCTCGATCCAACCAGTAGGGGACGAAAGCGAAAAACTACATTTTCGATCGAACCGACGACCTACCGATTGGGAGATTGACGCTCAGCCACTTGCGCCAGTTCGTCCCCCGGGGGTCGAGGTCGTCCAAAGGTTCCTCGATGGGGTATGTGTCAGTAAGATGTGACTGGCCAAATCGACAGTGCTAGGGGGTGCCGTCGACGTATGGGATTCTCTTTGACGGCTTAGGGCTATACTTTAAACTAATAAGAGAGAGAGAGGTTCGTTTTCTCGGAACATACTTATGACTTTTTTTATAAACAATAAAATATAACAATGTGTTGTCTTCGCTGCTTTCTACTAGAAATTACAAATAAGTATTCTTCCACATGAATACCTGTTGCCATGACAAAGTCCAAGTCTTGTTGAACTGTAGGTAAATAGGTACGGTACACCAAGTTTCTACTAGATTAGTTTCATCAGTTTGTCCAAGCAGGCTTCCCACTCATACAATACGACTGGCCATAGGAGTGCATGATTTTTTTTTTTAGCTACAATAACTTGCATGGATCCCGCCATCTGTTCATAAATTATTTAGCTGGACCATTCTTTGTTTAGCCAAGGTTAAAACGAATTACTCACAAAAATCCTTCATTACCAATAACAACCAAAATAGACCAGTTTCGAATTTTTAAGACATAGCAAATGTAGCTTATCTATGTAGGCCCTATCGATTTTTCTTTTTCTAAGTACAAACAATGTAGATGGAACATAATATCACGTTACCGGTGGGCCCGCTCCAACTAACTAAATAAATAACGTAGGGGCCTACATTTTTCACACCAAAAGCACAAAAAAAAAAAAAAAACTCTGTGGGGACCATAAGTTCCGGTATAACGAGCATTCCCGAAGCTGCGGAGGAGTCCCGTACGAGCAGTAAGATACGATGTAGAAGGTGATTAGCCAATTTATATTATGTGTAGCTGTCGCATTCCTCTTCCTCTTCTTCTTCTCCTCCTCCCCCACCTCCTCCTCCTCTTCTCTCAGCAGATAAATACTGCGGGGTGAGTGCGAAGGCGTCCATATTTACTGCGGAGGCGATGGCCCTGTGCATGGCACTCGACACTGTCTCCACCTTAAGAAAAGACAAATATTTAACCCTCTCTGACTCGCTCTCTTTGGTGAAAGCGGTGGGGGAGGCAAACTCCAAAAATCCTAAAATTCTCAAAATACTAGAACAAATTCACGAAATACAGAGCAATAGTAAGAAAATTGGTCTCTGCTGGATTTCCAGCCACGTCGGAGTTGAAGGAAATGCAATGGCTGGTGAGCTCGCCAAAATCGGGCTCGAACTTGAACCTACTCAGTTGCTGTTGGGTTGGTTTAACGTCCAGCAGCAGCACTATATAGGCTATATTGTGGATGGGTCGCAAGACGGACGTCTGACAAATTTATGTGCTGCCACACAGGATACAGGGCAGGGATACCATGACTCCTGTCTCAGCCGGTCACATTATACTGACACCGACCCAACCAGTAGGGAACGCAACCGCCAGGATTCGAACTCGGGACCTTTTGCGTCGGAAGCCCTGGACCACCGCCCCTGCTACAGACCTAAAAAGTAGTGCACTAAAAAATGGGGGGTCCGCGTCGTCTTTTGCGCGGCANCCCTCGCCCCCCCCCCCCCCTTTCTCAGTTGCAAATACCAGCATCTGATGCTAAGTCAATTATACACACGTTTATAAGAGAAAACTGGAAGGCGCGATGGAACAATAATTATGACAACAGACAAATTACACTGTGTCCAACCACATTTGGGTCACTGGGCAAGAATTTCTCAGGCAAGACGACGAAACCAGGTGGTACTCGATTGAGTCCGACTTGGACATTCTCAATTTCTCATCTTACTCATGCCTTTCTATTGAGAGGTGAAGAGCCTCCACTGTGTCAAACCTGCAACTGTCAATTGTCCATTAGTCACATTCTGGTTGATTGTCCGGTTTTTTTTTTTACCGGGAAAGAAATTTACACCTAGCTCGCAAGCCACTAGAGAGCATCAGCGCATACTTAAGTACCTGAAGGACATTGGTGTATATAATAAAATTTAACTGTGATAGTCCTACACATGGATCTTTTAAACTACTGTATATACCCTTCACTTATAACCAAACTTTTCACGCACAATTGTTATGTTTTTACTACTCAGAGAGATAAAGGAGTCACCGTTGCTACTAGTATAATGCATTAACTGTCTTATATCATGGGCACAACATAGCCGTAAAACAAACTCATTCACTCACTCTTCTTCTTCTTAAAAATCTAATTTCTTTTCTTTTTATGTACTTTTTTTCTTTGCATACAAAACAACATTTTCGTTATTTATCAATAATTTTCACCTTCTGCCGATGGCTAGTTATTCGTTTCCACATCCATGGATCGGGAAACTGAAATCTGTATTTTTAACGGTATTAAAACGTCTCGCTTTCAAGCTGAATGCATTGCGCCTGCGCAATTACACGAAGGAAGAGTCGGAACGGATGCTGATGTCGGTAACACTCATTGACAGTAGTCCAACAACTATCAGCCAGTCAGACTGGTCCAAAGGATATCATTTTGGGACAATTGACAGCAATTTTGAATAAAAACTAAGATGGCAAATAAAGAACAGGCCCTGCGCTTGGAACCATCTACCGAGCTTCGATTTAAGGGTAAATGGATTTAAAACACTAAGAACAAGAGTACGGATTCAGATCATAGCCTGCCACTAGTAGATCTAGTCTAGATCTAGATCTAGATCTATCTAGATCTAGACCTATCTAGATTTAGATATAGATCTAATCTAGATTACATTCTAGATTCTAGATCTAATCTAGATACTACGGTCTAGTCTAGAGATTTAGATACAGATTTAGATATATAGATCTAGTTCTAATCCATCTAGTGCACTGTGGTATTATTGGGTGTAATTGCCAAGAGCTAATCTTGATCTAGACTAATGATGAGAATGACCTCCCACTGAAGTCATCTGTCTATAATGTAAGAGTAAGATCAAAATGTAGAATCTAGACAACTTGGCGTTTAGAAAAAAACCCAGTGATTCACAGGAATTGCTGTTTCAAACACAGAGTGAGTTTGATACAGAAAGTTCTCACAGGTTTACTGTATGTACATCCCTACAAAGTATACTATAATAGGGACATCAGGAAACTTGGCATTAGGCCTACTGTAACTGTTAGCTTGGCAGGTCAGAGTGTGTTTCTTTTAAAATATGTAGGGTTGCACTTCTTAAGTTCAGGCTTCTAAAAGGTTATGTCTTGTGATTCAATCATCAATGCAATGGATTTGTGCCCGAAAAGGTTTAGTGAAAATAAAAGGATCCAGTTGTTGTCTCTGTACTTTAAATTTCTACTAAAACCTGAACATATCATATAACAGGCCCACCTTGTACTGTTTTCAATTGTTTTTTTTATTTTTATTGATTATTCTTTTTGTCTAAATCTAGATCCTGCACAGGTGTACTTTATAGTAAATTAAATATGACCAATCAAGTCTTTATTGCACATTTGCTCTGTAGGCATCTGGAACGTATAGCCAGCGGACTGATTTTCATTAGAAATCTGATATATTTATTGATTAAAAGCACAATCTTATGGAAGTGTAGACTTATTTTATTTTTAGCGATAGGTTGATCAAGGGTGGGTCAGGTTTCATTTTTTTTAATTTAAGGGATCAGAACATTCTTGCCGTTCAAATATTTGAAGTAAAACTAAAAGTCTCTGTGAGGAAAAATGAAAATAAGTCTGATATTTGTTAAGGACTAGATTATCCAGGCAAATGACAGGCATTTTTTTGCGACCATAAAACATAGGTGTTTCTCCAGTCTTGGTAGAAGCAGTAAGAGAATAAAAACCGGGTAGTTTTGATCTAGGTGTAGGCTATGCTTGGTTCAGGACTTCAGACAAATTTGTCTTCTTTCTTTTTCCCTCTCTCTCCCTCTTTCTCTCTCTTGATCTAGGTCAAAGCTATCTAGATGCCATGTGACTGTTCATTGTCTTGTAGCATATGCAGTAGAAGAATTTTTTCCCCTCTCTCTTTTGGAATTTTTTTCTCCTTTCTTTTAGCATCCCCAGCTACTCCTTGTTAGCTTCCTCTTTCCTCTGCATCTTTCTCTTTCTCTCTCTCCTACAAGTACAATATAGCTGTTACCGTGCTGAGGTGCTGTAAAAACTCACTCTGTACCTCATTCCCTAATTACCTTGAATGGGGTGTCAAAAAGCTTGAAATTGCAGGGTATACTTTCTAATCCTTTTCAGAGTCATTTGTCAAAATGGATTTTTTTTTTTACTGGTAATTGGAGAAAACAGGAAATTTTGAACAGGTCCATGGTTCTATCCCACAATCTGACAAATTTATTGTCAATCAGTGTCAATCTACTGTGATACACATTTTCCAGAAATTTATGAATTTTCAGTTATAATAATTTTAAGAAAAGGTTGCTAATGGCCCAGTTGGCACCACTGAATATCATGTGACTTTCTGAGACCGAAGTCCTGGTACCCATGCTCTGTCTCTCTGTGGAAAAAAATTAAAAAGGTCTTGGGAACAGTACAATAAAGAATA
Organism: Elysia chlorotica; assembly: GCA_003991915.1. Classification (NCBI taxonomy): domain Eukaryota; kingdom Metazoa; phylum Mollusca; class Gastropoda; family Plakobranchidae; genus Elysia; species Elysia chlorotica. Next base: position 397,686 of record RQTK01000080.1, read on the forward strand.
AACAGCATATATCACTGATATTGTGCATTTAGGAACGATCAGCATTATGTTCAGGGATGCCACTTTTCCGGAATTCCGGAAATAAAATTTTATTTATTTTTCAACTGGCTTATCTCCTAAGCCAACAGGCACTAGTAGCACTAGCAGATAACCTCTAATTTCCGAGGTCACACCTCACATACATCGGCGTATTTTTAAAAGTGAAAATCATACGGCATTGACTGTTAATTTCTAAAGCGCGCCCTTCTGAACGAATCCGCCTCTTAAGCAAAACAATATGGTTTATGGTTATCGTACAACTACGGTACACTGCGCAACTAAAACCAGAGTAGAAAAATAAATGTATTCAAGTTTGCAAGTACATAAAAGAAAAGCAAAGAATGTTTTTCGACGTGCAGTTTTTTTCGTTGTTTATCAAATTTGCATATTACATGAATACTGTTTTATCGGTATCGGTACAGCAGTTGACTTCATCCGGGTTACCGACTTGAACCTCTAGTGTATCTGATCGACATTGTTTATTCTTTCGAATAATATTGATCTGTCCATCTTCATCCAGCCCTAGTCATCGTTTTTTCTGACAAATTGATTCCAGCCAGAGTGTGTTTGATTTGACTTGAATCTATTGGCTCTTTTAATGACAGAGCCTTGGCCAAACAGTTCTAAGATAGGTTAGCGAAGTAAACATGCACGCTCCTTTGGTACCGTGCATTAAAAAAAAATAATCCACTGGCTAAAGCTAGATCTAACCGAGATGTATCTTATGGGATAGCTGCATTGAATCTGACAATCGGCATATTCTGCATCTAATATAATTTAATTCTAAATTCATATAAACTAGATCTATATTAGGATTTATGCTAATTATGTTTCTCCAAAGCTTTGTTTGAACAAAAAAAAAACAATAAAATCGTGTTTACTCCTTCGTGAAATGGACGCACACAACACTATTAAAAATTTACCGAAATTCTGAATAACAGCAATGAAATTAGAGCAGATGTAGAGTAAAAATAAACTTCGTTGAGTCGGATATAACTAAGTAAAAAAAATTACAAACAATGGGTCTGACAGGAAGCCGGTATAGAAAAAAATCTGTTGTACGCATTATTTAGCAGCAAATATCGGTCAGCGAGTCTCGCTATTTCCTTTAATAAAATATACCACTAATCATCATTCTTAGAGCCTCTTTAAACGGACGAAAATCTTGAAAATTTTCACCTCCTGGGGGGCTACGCCCCCTGACCACCCTTTCTCAAATTCCAAAATTCCGGAAATTTTGCCAGGTTTGGGTGGCGGTCCCTGTATGCTGGACATTATGAAACCGACCTTTACCTTTAACTTAAATTATAGGCAAAAAGGTAAGAATGTTTGGGACTGTTCTTTATCATGTTTCGGAATTTTGAGAGCAATTAGATGGATGGTGAAAAAAAAGGATTTTGGAATTATTTTTTCGTAAGGTTTGATCTTCCTGCACATCTAGCGTTTTAATCTGGTGCAGTTGGTTTTTTCCCCCTGGATTTCTTGATTTGTATATACCTTCTTTTTACAGGACCTTTCTCAGATGTTGTGGTAGCAGATTTGAATTTGACAAACCCCACAGAAAGACGAATATGTTTTAAAGTAAAGACAACTGCTCCAAAGCGCTATTGTGTTCGCCCAAACAGTGGCATACTGGAGCCAAGAAAGTCTATAACTGTTGCTGGTAAGTATTTTTAATGATCAAGATCTTTGTTCTAGTGGTAGGAAAAGTTAGGATTGGGAAACAGAATTTGGTCTTGAACATCAATGCTGAAAATTTCTACTGCAGGGCTGCCACTCATCCGTGGATGGGCGAACAGCCCGTGGATATTCTGTTGATCCGCCGCCCATGTTTATGATCATTAAATATTTTGGTCGCTACTTTTTCGGCATTTTCCCGCTTTTGTTCTAAGTCCGCAAATCACTGAGTTTGCCTTTGGGTGGTATCGAAATGAAAACTTGCCATTTAAGGTGGTCCGGTAGCAAAATAAATACGTTTATGGATCACAACTCAAGTCGCGGGGGTTTTCTTTGAACGATATCGGTAATAATTTTATAACCAGATGGGGCCCATGTGCGAGAAAATTAACGTGTAACTATAACACAACACAAATCGCGGAAGTTTACCTTTGAGCGGTGTCGATAATAGATCTACAGTGTCAGCCGATTGGAGTCGTGTCTGTTAGAACAATGCGATAATGCAAATACACTAAAAAGTGCCAGCTACTCCTGTTACTGAATAACTGATAGTGGGTCGAGAATATGTTGCTTTCGTTTTGATTTGCTCCCCTTTGATGTTTTCATAGTAACACTTTCTAGTTCCAAGCTTTTCTAGTACATCTGCGATCATACTTTTTGAAACAACATTACAGTTCAGGGCCTGGAAATTGTTTTTTCCAAAAAGCAAACCTCAGATATCGCGAGGGCCGAACATTCGGTAATAAGGATAATTATATATACTTCATATTTTTTTGTTAACTTCTGTACAGCATAACGGGAATACCTGATTTGCCGCCCGTTGTTAATTCAAGATGATACCTCGAAACAATCCTGTCTGCCGTTTTCTACTTATCTAAGGATGGCATGGTTATCTCAATTACATGTTTTTGAGATTTGTGAGTTTGAAGACCAAATTATAGAAATATTAATCCCAGTCGGCTCGATTTTTGATGGAAGAAAAACAACAATATTCATCTACAGTCGACTGATGGTAGTTTGTGCAAAAACTTCTTGGAAGTCCAAAATTTAGTGTGCATCAGATCTATGTCTTAAATCTGGACTGTATTTGTAGGTGCTGATCGATTGTGGACCTTTAAATTCTCTTTAGGTCTACAATTTCAGTGATAATCTGTTGAGGTATTAATAATCTGCAAGGCTTGAGAGATAGTATTTAAATAGTAGGGGGCTAGCTCTTAATTTGAAGTTTAGGTTATTTCCCATGCGATGCAATTCGAATTGTGAGGTTTCCACTGTAAAAAATATCATTTAGACGACATCAATTTTCAGCGGAAAGAAATTTTATAGGGTATCAGTATGACGTTTAAAATTATGCTCAGTATTAGGTTCTTTTTTTTTTTAAGGTCCATTAAAGAATATTGAAGAAGTTAGCATATTTAGGGGTACCATTATATTAACACAATACTGTGCTGTTTCATGGAATCCCAGCCATGTCTCATGTGTGGCAGCACATAAAATTGTTAAACATTGGTCTTGGGATCTGTCCACTATCCTATATTATGTGCTGATGTTGGACAATAAACCAACTAAACTCAACTCTGTTTCAGTAATGCTTCAACCATTTGAGTATGACCCAAATGAGAAAAACAAACACAAGTTCATGGTCCAGTCAATGTTCGCACCTGATAATGTGACTGAAACTCATGAAATGTTGGTAAGTATCAACTTTTATGGTATAGAGCACCTGATTCTCTGGTTATATTGACCAATTACCAAACGTATCCCTGACTGATTTCCCCCCTTTCTTATAAAATGAAAAACCATGAATATAAAATAATGATAAAGCTGAAAGCCCCTTACATTTACTTATAAAAAAAGTAGACCCTATGTGCGTTAAAAACATTAAATTAAAGCAATGTGAATATTGATTATCTTTAATTGCATGTCAAAGACCTTATAACTTCCCCTAGACCTCTGAGAGGAAATGGCGGCCCGCTTTAGGATATATCAGCGCGCGGGCTAGCGATGTCTGTGGGTCGGAGAGGGTGGGCGGGCAGCAAGTGGGGGCAGGAACTACCGATTACGAATCCAGTGCAATAGACAAATAATAGGAAAATAATGACACCGATGCTCTCTGGAGAAGTAGCAACGGTGACTCCTCCATATCTATCTCTCTGAATAGTCAAAGCATACAAATTGTGCGTAAAACGGTTGGTCAAAAGTAAAGGGTATATATACAGTAGTATAAAAGATCCACGTGTAGGATTTTAAAACACTTCAGTTCATATAGAACCGTAGAGCTGCTAACTTTAATCCAACTTTTAGGAGTACTTAAGTATCTAAATCTAGATCTACACATCTAAGATGAAAACTAGATACATCTAGATCTAGATTAGGCCTTGTAACTAGACTCTATACTGCATTAGATGGTCTAAAAATACTTGATTAGAGTGAATAGACCAAAATCAAAGACCTTATAACTTCCCCTAGACCGCTGACAGGAAATGGCGGTCCGCTTTAGGATATATCAGCGCGCGGGCTAGCGATGTCTGTGGGTCGGAGAGGGTGGGCGGGCAGCAAGTGGGGGCAGGAACTACCGATTACGAATCCAGTGCAATAGACAAATAATAGGAAAATAATGACACCGATGCTCTCTGGAGAGTTTTATTTACTTTTAAATGGCAATTTTTATGGGTATTTTAGCATTGTTATTATTATTATTATTTAATTTGTTTAAATTATTATTATTATTATTATGAGTATTATGATTACTTCGATTACAACTGTAGTGTTATTATTATTGTTATTATTATTATTATTATTATTATT
>RQTK01000080.1:402219-422953 GCA_003991915.1 Elysia chlorotica
TTATTATTATTATTATTATTATTATTATTATTATTATTATTATTATTATTATTATTATTATCTTGTTGTTGTTACTACTACTACTACTACTACTACTACTACTACTACTACTACTACTACTACTACTACTACTACTACTACTACTACTACTACTACTACTACTACGCCACCACCAGCGCCGCCACTGCCGCTACCACCAACATCATTTAAGCTCTGGTTGATTACATACATGGATGTGCTCATCATGTAACATTGTTTTGTAACACTACAGTCATAGGCCCGCTAGGCCTACCCTAGCGCATCATGCCTTAGTGCATCAAAGGACTGACGCGCAGTAGCAGCTTGATTTCTATTAATAGAAATCTGCGTGCGCTTTGTCCTGCCCCCACTTTCCTCTCCCCAGTAACATTCAAGTTGCTTAATTCTGCCATACTGTTACGTAACCAAGCAGTCTAGGGGAAGTTATAAGGTCTTTGTTGCATGTATTCCTCAAATCCGTCTTGAATATTTAAAAAGTTGGGGCCCACAGAGACCCCACTACTTAAGAGTGGTATTTTATCTATTGAAATGATATCAGGTTTTTTAACATGAAATGTAAAACAACCATGGTGAATCAGGCGCAATGTGGGTGTTTTGAGTCATTTATAGCGTGTTCAAAAGCATCAAATGCTCTCTGAGAGGAACAGAGAATCACTGCTCTTTATCGTTTTTAGAACCAGATACCGTCGTTTTTATTTGAATAAGGACAAATGCAAAATTGGAGTAAATGTTCTATGGTTGGCATATAAGCCTCTAGCTCAAATTTATATCAGCGACTTCTGTCTGATTAACTCCCTGATTGCCTCACAAATTCAGTTTCATATTTGGCTATATTTGATAATTTATGTTATTTCATACTTATTGTCTTTCTTTTACAGTGGAAAGATGCTCCCCCTGAGAGTCTCATGGACACCAAGTTACGTTGCGTATTTGAGCTTCCAGATGCACCCCCGGTGCAGATGACCCCTGAGTCTACCAAAACTGAGGGTGGTGCTAATATTTTTGTAAGTTATGTCTATGAATTTCTTTCATTTTCTCAAGCTTACTGGTGTGCAGAAAAAAGGAATTAATCCAAAAGTATCTTTGTAATACTGTAATTGTAGTTAATTTTAAGGGGTTATTTTTATTTATTTATTTTTATTTTTTTTGGTCCTAATTATGGTGTTGTTGTAAATGATGTGTTCAGTGTGAGGAGATGCTTTAGCTACCTCTTAAATTTTAATTTTCTACCTTGCATTCTTTTTTAAAAACACTAATTAATTAAATAACAAAATCAATGTAGGCCTATGTGTGATCAATAATAATGATAGATTTGGCTGTACATGGCTGTACATTTTCTGTCGAGATTTCACTTGAGCAACAATTCAATAACGGGTGGTTCAAAGTAGGTTTATAAATAATATATTCTGAATATTTAATAGGCTATCAAAGAAGTGCACGTTAAACACATTTTGAGGCAATAACCATGCACGCTTCATGTATTTGAACCTATGTAAGGAATTTTCTCTGAGCTATATTGTACATTTTTTTATAAACCTATTTGCATTTTAAAAATAAATTGAAAAAATTAGTGCTGGAATTGCTATCAATGTTTTTTTTTCTAGACAGACCTTTTCTGTTTCAGACTTCACCATTGGTAAGATTCTTGGTTGGCAATTTTTACTGATTTATCTAGACTGGCTCCTTCCATTCATCTATTAACATTATAATTTTTATTTTTTTATAATATATAGCTTACTGTTTGTTTGTATAAAATATATAAACATTAAAAAATTCTCATGTTGTAAAATCCTTGAACTAGGAACTTTAGCTTCAGGACAACAGTTTTCTCCTAATGGGTTCAGTTTCAGGGGCGAATTTACTCAGAGAAAGCATATTAATCTATCAAAGTAATTGCTAAAGAGAAATGGTCTTCAGTGCATTCTCCATGATCTATTGAATGGAGTATTCCTATGTGTGATGCTCTGTTAAAAAATGTTCCATACCCACATGACTGCAAAGCAAAGCTGTGAACTAACTTTGAGATAGTTACATTTTGAATTAAACAATTCAAAATCTTTTATTGTTTTTAAACACCAGAACAACTCAAAATTAAGTTAACTTTCAAAACGAAAACGAGTTTGATCCTGCTCTTTTATGAGCCCCTGAATATATATGAGTGAATAGTTGGTCTTTGAATATTAATGTAGGTCTTCACTATATAACGTTAGGCAGCATTTACCTTCTGTGTTTTGTTTTGTTTATTTTTTGTTGTTGTTGCTGCTTTGCTGCTGTCAGACTCATTTTTTCAGCTAAACTAGGAGCAAGACAATCAATTTTTTTAATTAAATAGAATGAGAGTCTAACTATGAGTTTTCTTCAAATTGTAATCATCATTATTATCCTAGCCCATATTCTAAAAAAAAATTGAAACTGATTTATCTCAAATTGAAGACCTCAAGCCTCAGTGTAACATTGTCTACAATAATCATCCCCTCCAAAATGACTCTAATACCATTCTGGAGATGACGCTACCAACTATATGCATCACGTCATTTAAATTTTTTATAGGCAACAAAATCTAGGTTGTTACATGTACGGCTAAAGTAAAATGCAGCTGTTTTATTTTCTGAATTCCCTACTCTTTTCTTTTCCCATAAAAAAGGGCTAGATTTAATCATATATTCAGAGCTAAAATTTATCTTCAATTTACCTAACTCACTTTTAATTTTCTTTGTCTGGAAACAGCAGTACTTTCGAAGCCTTTCAAGTGAGGTAAACAAAAGGTTTCTAAATTTTGCATACATTGAACACTATTCTTTGCAGTTTGTGTAAAGTTTAAGTTGAAGTCCAGATATGAATTTCTAAAGGATGAAAGAATGTCTGATATGTTTACACACAAATTGTTGGGTTTCGTTTGTAATCATTCATACACATTGTTGGTAGACCTCCACAATTTAATAAAGCTTAGGTACAAAAAATCTTTAATGAATTCACTTGTTTTAAATTTACCAGATGGAAATTCAAGGCGCTGAAATTAAACTGTTAAGAACATTTTATAACTTAGATCTCCCTTTTTATTCAAAGTTATAGCATGTTTACAGGAAAATAAAGGAAGAAAAGTAGTTGAGACAAAAAAAAACATTTCATTCAGTCAGAAGGCTTGGCTTTTTGTTGTTGTTGTTGTTTCTAATAATATATTTATTTCTTTTATATAATTTTTACAGTTTTTCCTTGATTTCTATATTTTCTTCACAGCTTGTTATGCAGATGTTAATACTAGAAAACAATTTTTTCTGGTCTTTTTGAAACAACTTATATTTCCATCACCAATGTTTTGTCTGTTTATATCATGGCTATGAATTCCCACAAAAAATGGCTGGAGATTCACTGCATTGGAAGAATTCATGTTGCCTTTACCTGAAACATTAAAAAAGATATCAATAGATTGGAATTTAGTTTCCTTTCCGGTATAGAGCTGTCATTCTACCCTTTTTTTTTTTTTCTCTTTTTGCAACAAATTTTTCAAATCCTTTTACAAGAAAAATTCTGGAAATTCCCAATGGAAAATGGCTGCACCAATGTGCCTAATTTTAGTTACACTTAAAAAAAATAGGTACAATTGCTTTTTCTTTTGATTCAGTAAAAATTTGTTTACTTGATGGGGTATTTAAATCTTAATATTGCATGTAGACTTCTTTATTGGTCCTTCTGATCTTATGTTTAGCCTTTTGAAAATTCAATATAATTGGTTTGTGAGAAATGACTAAAAAGATTTATACAGGTAAAAAGCAAAAACCTAGCTCCAAAGATAATTCAAAAAAGAAAAGCAAAACTGCCAAGTCTAAAAAGTTTCAGGCACAAAAATGTATATTAATCAAATTAAATAAAGGAAAGCTGACCTGTTGTGAAACTGGAAATTTTGTCAACAGCTCATCACCTTTGAAAAGTCCAGAAGATTCAGTCTTTGATATATACAATTCAGGCAAATCTGCAATATGGTTCCACTTAGCCAGCAGCAAGTTCCAAAAGACATCTGCCTTTGATGGAGTGAAGAAATTTGTATCCATGCGGAAAATTTTGGAAGCCTCTTTTATGGAAAATACTAGGATAGACAACAAAGAGTTATGTTTTCTGTCTTTAGGTACAAATGCATCAACAATTAATGATATATCATCTTTAAGCTCATTCTTAGGGTTAAGCACAGAAGATTTTTATGCTGCACTTAATCCAACTTGGAGCCATGTCTTTAGTAGCTCAAAGCAGAAAATTTTACAGACTTTTGAAAATGAGGAGACAGAAGTGTCCACAGAATTTTTTACTGGAAGCACCTGCTCTGTAGTAAGTTATTCTGTCCTTCAAATCTATTTGATTTAATTATAAAAAATGTGAGTTTTATTTGTACATGTGATTTGTGTTAGTTGATGTTTTTTGTTTAAGTCAACTTATAATACTACCTCTGAAAATTATAGCATTCAAATAAATTCTGAACATAGAAAGCGGCATATCATTTGATGTTCTTTTTTTCTATTACCAGAATGACAGTGCTCTTGATTCATCATTAAAGAAAACGGAATCACCAAAGGTATGATGTGAAATTATAGATCAAAAGCTGTCATATAACTAAGTAAGGGAGGGAGGGAGTGTGTGTGTTTGTGTGAATCTAGAAAAAAAAGGAAATCTTTAAGGAGTGGGGAAACTAAATGCTCTCTTCATCTACTGCCAGGGGGAAATTGAGATGTAAAAACATTGTGTTTCGACTCTGCTGCCCGACATGGCCATGTGCCTCCCTTTCCCTTCGTCTCTCTCTCTCTTCCTCCCTTTCCCTTCGTCCCTTTCTGTAGTCTCTCCAATTTAGAAACAACTGCACACACAATGGACTTAAATGAAATTCATTAAATTTAGAAAATAAAAGTAGAAATGGTAGAACTCAGTTTTAAATTTGACACACAGCACAAGAATTAGTGGGTAATAAAAGATTTTTTTTTTTTTAATGATGCAAATTTAAAAAGGGAATCTTTAAAAAAGACATAGAGAGGGAGGGGGGGAGGTTTAAAAAAAGCCCAGAAGCGAGAGAGAGAGAGAGAGATCACATAGAGTCGAGTGTGTATCAATTATGTAAACCGCCAAACTGGGTTGAGAGTGATAGAGAGAAAGAAAAGTTTGCGCATGGTTTTAGCGCGCGTGAGAGGGCATGAGGGACAATGAATGTTCATGTTTATTAGGCGTAGCGATTGGTTCCTTCTCTCCCTCAAGCACAGAATCACTGTCACTGTACAAATGTGTCGGGGGTGCCACTTTTCCGGAAATTTCCGGAAGTATAATTTATGTTCGGATCCTCCTGAAATTTTTCCGATTCTTGAGTCCGATGTCCGAAAAGCTTTTTGAAATTATTCTGACTCTTGAGTCACCACCATATTTTTTTTTTCTAGAAAAGAAATACATGTGCCTTTCAGCCCTCATTGCTTGCACAAAGTCTAGATCCACAGGGTCATTAGTTTAACTGGCTTATGAGAGTTTATCTCCAAACCCAACTAGATCTAGCAACAGTTAACCAGCGATTTCCGAGGTCACACCTCGCATACTTCGGCATATTTTTAAAAGTGAAAATTATACGCTGTTAATTTAGAAAATGCGCCCTTCTGAATTACTCCGCCGCTTAAATCAAAACGATGTTTCTGTTTATTATATATAATATTACTACGGTTAATTGCGCAACTAAAAGTTGAGTAGAAAAAGATATATATTCAAGTTTGTGAGTACGGAAAAGAAAAGCAAAGAACAATGTTTATCGACATGCAATGTCTTTTCATTGTTTATTAAATTTGCATAATACAGTTTTATCGGTATCGGCACTGCAGTTGACTTCATCCGGGTTACCGATTTGAACCTCTTATTCATCTGATCGACATCGTTTGGATTCTTCGGAATAATACCAATCTGTCTATCTTCATCCAGTCCTCGTCTTATCATGTTCATATTCTAGTTTTCAAATTGATTCCAGCTAGGGTGTGTTTGATTTGACTCAGATCTATTGGCTATTTTAATGACGGAACCTTGGCCAAACCGTTCTAAGATTATTGATAATTAGGTTAGAAAATTTAACATGCGCACTTGTCTGATAAATTAAATTTAAAAAAAACACATAAAAACCGAGGTCTAGACCTAGCTAAAGAAAAATCTGAAAAAGATGTATCTTATGTGATAGCTACATTGTATCAGACGATCAGCACATTATGCATGTAATAAAATTAATACAAAATTCATATAATCTAGATCTATATCTGGATATCTGCTTATATAATTCAGTCTAATATTTGCATGTTTTGCTCCAATCTTTTGGTAAAGGAAAAAACAACAAATCATATTTATTTCGTCATGAAATGGACGCACACAACGCAGTTAAACATCTACCGAAATTTTGATAAAATGAAATTAGAGCAGATGTAGAGTAAAAATAACACACAATATGTTGCAGAACAACAACTGCATCATCATCAATCATCATCATCATCATCGGTATTTTGATTAACGTGCAGGTACTGGGACAACATCCACATCAGTGGACCCCCTTCCAGGTAGCTGGCTTGCTGCACGCATGGCTGATCTCACACCAGATCTCCAGGTGTTTCTGTCATGAGGGTCAGTTGTTGAGAGTTTCCAGTCTTTCCGATCCCTCTCTGTCACCTGCTTCCATGTCATTCTGGGTCTCCCTTTTCCACGACTTCCTGTTACTTGCATGTCCAATGCTGTCTTGATAGCTCCGCTTGACCGTTCCACGTGGCCATACCACCGGAGTCTTCTCTCCTTCAGAATGAGGTTCAGGTCCTCAAGGCCAAGAAGCGTCAATAGCTCATTTGACCTAGTGGTGGCCACATCTTCTGGCTTCACATTGCAGATCTGTCTTATCATTGCCCTGTCGTTTCTCTGCAGGCGTTGAAGGTTTGGCTTGGTCAAGGGCCATGTCTCGCTAGCATGGAGCATTGCACTCCGCACACAAGTGCTGTACACATGACCCCGCGTCTTGTATGAGAGGTGGCGAGACAAAAGAACTGGTATTAGTTCTTTAAACTTCTTCCAAGCTGTCTTCACACGTGTTGTGGTTGCAAGGTCACAGCCACCAGCTGCCGAGAGCATATCTCCCAGGTAGCAGAAAGAAGCTACGACATCCAGCTTGTCGGATCCCACCTGGACTTCACTCTGTGGTCTGCCATCGATTGGTCTCGCAGTTCCCTGGCATCGACTGCACTGGAAATCTGAGTCCTTCGTCAGGCGTTTCAGCCCGCTGCATTTCTTGTGTACCCACTTCTTGCAGCCTTTGCAGAAAATGCTGTTGCTACCTACACCAGTGCAGCAGACAGCACAGGGGAACTCGCCTGAGTTCTGGAGAAGATCCAGGTTATTACCGCAGATCATGATCTTGGTCTTCCTTCGAAGTCAGTTTGGTGAACAGTCCTCAGGGTGGGTTACTATCTTCTAGATTTAGATTTTTTTTTCTTTCTTCTTATTAAGAACATGTATACATTATTTTAACTAAACAACAAGACACTGGTGCCCCCCCCCCCTTTTTTTTTTCCTCTCCCCCCGCTTTTTTCTCTCCCCCCCCCCCCCCCTCTCTCTCTCTCTCTCTCTCTCTCTCTCTCTCTCTCTCTCTCCTCTCTCCCCCTCTCTCACCAGACCTGAGCTAGTAAAGCCGGACCATAAAGGTGAATCCTTCGGCAAAAATTTTAAGACCACTACTTGCATCGCTAGAAACGTTTAGCTCTTACACTAACTATGATTTTAAAGCGCTTCTCCGTATTAACAAATTTTATCGGTTTCTCTATAGTAGCAAAATAAATTATGCACAGCGACAAAATACATCTACAACTCAATATTTCCATGCGGAACGAATATTTTTATTTCCCTGACCTCCTTCCTAATACATCTAAACGTTGTAAAAAGAACTCGAAACATGTAATTTTTTATAATGAATAAATACATTAGTGAAACCCCGTGATACATACTCCGAGTAACTCGACTCTATCGTGGTATCGAAATTACTACACGCCACAGAGAGGACGATTCCAGTGATCAATTTTTTTTTTTATTCCTGAGAGAGCTTTATAAATCCATTAAAAGTAAATAAAACTTGACATTGCACATTGACTTAATAGGGGTTTTGTTGTTGATGGGTTGAATTCTAAGGCACTATTAAGTGTAAAATTATCACAGTGTCATCAATAAAACCCCAAGAATGTCTTGAATAAGTTGTTAATAAAAACAAAATTAAAATAGAAGATAGTTATTAGTCATTATCACCGGCGAGAACCAGAGAAGACGTCCAATGTGTTAAATCTCATACTACTCTCTAACTGTGATAGCAACTGGACATACGTTGTCATGTTATGATCTCCGTTTTACTTTTAGCAGTTGCTTAGTTCATTTTCATCACCAGTTCCAAATGCATGTAATATTATCGCTCGTACAAGTTGTGTGCCCTTGAGCTTAGAATCTACCGGCACCGCTCTGTGCCCTTCTCCTGTCTAAAAACTGGGTGAGTCAAGGGGTGTGGAGATGCGTGTGATCTTTATTTTTTTTTTTTATGTTCTGTTTCTATACCTAGATTTTCTCAATCTCCCCCTTAGTGATGACTCACAGTTAGCATAAGTGCTTACACAGATAAGCATCATGCTCTTAAACAAAAAGAAAGAAAAAAAAATCTAACCCACACAGAGGACTGTTCACCAAACTGACTTCGAAGAACTACCTCATCTCACCGGCCCCATCCGTCAGTTTTCCTTATCTCTCAAAGCGAGTACATCGGATTTATGTTAATAGTTACTTTACTTAGTCGTATAGGGTGACTTGCTACCAAGTTGTGATTTGAAATTGGTAAAACAAATATGTAGATCTGAATGCTTCTCTAGGCCTTATGCTTTGTTCAAATATGGGGAAAAAAGGAACAGCATGCACATGCTGACTAAAGATTGCGACCTGCACTAAGATCGGTCATGTTGAAACATACATGAAGCAATCTTGAAAAATATAAAAAAATATAACATTTACACTAGAAATTTAGCTAAAATTGTATTCATTGATATCCATAATGATTTAAGTAAGTCACATAGAAGTCGAGAGAGAGAGATAGAGAGAGAGAGAGAGAGAGAGAGAGAGAGAGGAGAGGAAAAAGAGATGGGGGAGGGTAATGGGAAGATTTCCCCTTTTAATAATGGGAACAAAATATTTGTGGGCACCAATGTTTTGTTGTTAAGTTTAGTTCATGTATACTCCCCATACATGTATAATAATGTATGTCTTGTTTAGTTGTAACTGAAGAGGGCTCATGAATAATGTTAATCAATGACTTTATTTTTAAAGTTACAAACATTTATTCAGTCCTGGACATACAGAAAAATTGTTTACCGACTCCGTCTAGTTATGCAAACTCTTAAAAACAACAGATTTTGGGAAACATTACTTAAAAACCATACACATTGTTGAAAACAGAGAGTTTGAGGTGGTTTCAGAGCAAAAAGAATGTATAAAATTGATTTTCAGCCCAAGAAACCAAACTAAATTTTCAAGCCAGTATTGGAGCTTATTGTTTTAGAAGAGATGTAAATTGTAATCAGACATTGTGCCATGTAAGTAGATCTACACATATCATTAAAATGAAGTTGATATTTTCAACGAAAGTTGTTAAGGAGTTAATGGAGAATAATACTGGTTCTTCATTTAAAAATTACAAAGATGTGTAATTTTCAAGACAGCAGTTCATTGATTGTAAAGTCAAATTCTTTAACATTAATATTACTTTAGCTTACAGTACACACTGAAACATCAAATATCACATTAAAGTTTTTGTATCACCCCCCCCCACACACACACACACACCCCCAAAGCAAATCAGTAACAGTGCTAGTAAGTTGGTCAAACTGATGTGGAATTGTAAGGGGAATATAAATAACATTGACAAGGTTTGATCACAAAACTCCAAAACTACCAAACTATACTGCCACAAACAATTTTTCATTATAAGGAAAGGAGAAGACCCTGTATGATACAGCCTTAGAAAAATGTATCACATGATAAAGTATGAAGAATGAAAAGAGTCTCACCTGCTGCGGGGCAGAAACATAGATCCTTCAATGAAAACAGAACCAGTCAAAAGGATGTACCAACATGAAGCAACCTCTCCTTGACTGGAAATTTAAAGTTTAATTAAATTGACATGGATTCTTTTAAAAGAAAAATTTGTTTTAATCCAATCAAAACATTTTTGTTTCATGACTTTTCGGTATAAAAGTGATGATAAAGTGTATACCATTTGTATACAGAGGTTAATCAACTTCCACTTTGAGGGTATTTGAACAATTTGTTATTTGTAAAATTGTAAAGAAAATAAACAAAACAAAAAAACAACTAAAAATGTTTTCTAAATTTAGGGACACATAAGAGCAACTTAAGCTGGTTTAAATAATATTAACGAAATTATAATTATATTAAAATATGATTTTTTATTTAATTTTTTCAAAATTGTGGATATTCAGGTTTAATTTTGAAATAAAATTTGTAAAAAACGTTTATTTCTCCACTTGAATGCAAACATGTTGACTTTCAACTTGAAGGGGCTGTTTTGACATATATTTAGGCATGCCAATTCGTTTCACCTCACAGTACCTGTGCACACTTGGGAGTTGTTACTTACAGTTTTTCAAATAGATCTGGACATGAATAATAATAATGATTATAATCTGTATAAAAATGGTTAACCTTGTCAAGAAGAGGTTCTGCTAGTCTTAGTAAGTCAATAGGCCTATGGCTATTAACTAATATTAGGTTCTGCAGCATAAATCTCATATCTGTATACAAAATCAGACTTGTTCTTCTTGGACCTATAACTCGCAAAACTACACACAGGTCTTATCTTTTAGGTAAACTTTGAATTGAAGCCTACCCCTCCTCCACACATGGCCTCATCATTGCCTATTTCTTTTTCCGATGTGTACACAGACTGGAGTCTTGCATGCATCCTTAAACTGGCCCTGTTTTAAATAGGAGGCCAGGGCCAGCCTGCCCTTGATCAATCTACTACTCATTATTGTTGTAGTGGAGAATGTCAAGTATGTCCCAAGCCATAATCTGTGCCGCAAATCTTGAGTCTACAACACGTGTATCCTCCTAACTCCAGTAATCCTAAAAACAAGTTTTTTGTACCTTTTACCACATGAATAAGAAAGAGCAAAACTCCCTCTATCTCACAAGGAGATGTAATTGTCTTCCATACTTCCAAAAAAAAAAAAAAAACCTGCAAAATGAGGACATTTCCACAATTTCTTTTTAAAAGTCTGAAACCCATCATAAGTATTTTAGGTACCTCTGGTTTTTACGCAGATTCACTATAATGATTATAAAAAAGGAAAAAGAAAACTTGTTTAGACCATAAATTGTATAGTGCAAGCTAAATTATGTTAATAGTATCCTGCATAAATTCTAGAGCATATTTTTAATTAATGAAGATTTGAGATCTTTTATATAATGTTTCCATCAGAAACAAAAAATGCGATACTGTATGCCTTGTTAACTTTAAATTGACGAATAGGAATGAATATTTTTTTTGTTAGAGACGTTTTCTGTGGCTTTAACCTTATTAATATTAGTATAGAAGTATTAAGTTTAGGGGGTTCAAAGTTGACCCTGTGTGGGCGAAGGGAAACGTACCAGCCCGTCACTATCACTGGAAATGCTGCAAGTAAGATAATAATCTCTACGAGGGCTGACCGATTCAAACTCCACAATTTTTAAAAAGAGAGGGTACACAACAGGCAAGGAAATAAAACCTCACTGCATATTTCCTGCATCAAACCCAATATAGGCAACTGCAACGTTCTTAGAGTTAGAATTAAGCTGTTGTACTATCAGGCATGGCTATCTCACTGCCTAACATGTACATCAATCAGCATCCTTTGTTTGATGGCCAACAGTTATTTATATCTATATATCTATGTTTCTGACTGGAACTGTGCAAGCTTGAGTTGTTCAAACCAGAAAATTTATGTGTTTTTTTTTTACTAAACGTTGAGAGGAATCATTCACTGCTCAACTTTTCGTTCTTAACAAGGTAAACTGATCTGGGTTATAATAATTATTATTGTTTTTTTAAAACAAACTATAAACATGCACAGAATAGAAAATAATGAGATGCACAATATTTAGTGTGATTCAAGATGTCATTAAAAATGGGTTCTTCTGAATATATACTGCACTGAATTTAACAAATTATATTTTTTTTTACAAAATCTATTATCGCAAGCTAATTTTCTGCACTTTTATAAGGAAAAAATGAAGAAAATATGCAATAAACAACGACCATGAACTTACTAATAAATAATGTCATTTGCCTCGTGGAATCCATAGCGCACGATGTTGCAGAGACTCTGCAAGGCATGCTCTCTCAGCCCCGACAAAGCCTCCATTCCATGAAGGAAATTATAAATGACCTTCAAATCCTGAGCACAAATACAAAAAAAAAAATTTTCAACTGAAACAATCCCTCAAAATAGAAGGAAAATGATATAAAAAAATATTAATCATGATGCTAACAATCATATAGTTAAAGATATCCTCAACATAGTGTCAAAATTATTCATATTTCACCATGTTACATGTTTAAATTCCCTTTTCACAATTTTATTTGACTCCCAACAAAAGGGCTATTCACTTTGACATATTTTTTTTAAATAAGAATAGTTATGATTTACAGGCATACCCATCATTTTAACCATTCAATTTTTTTATACATCTACAAACAAAAAAATGTTTAAATACAGTGGTGCTTAAACATATAAATGAACAATTTTCATTTCTTCTAAAAATAATTTTTACCTTATCTGTCCTCATATTAGGTGACTTTTTGAGGCTTTGAATGAATATTCCATTATCAGAGGCCATGGCTAGAAAGTTGTACTTTTTTGTGATAAATACACATTAAAACTATAAAAAGATAATTCAATTTATAAAAAAGAAAGCCTCAGTCATCTGAAAAGAAAAAGAAAGAAAAGAAAGTTAACTGTATTCAAAAAAATTAAAAATACACTTTACCAATTTGATTAAGAGAGGATTTAACTTAGTTTTGATAAGTAAACTTTAAAAAAAATAGAATGTTTAGTACATTTAATAGAGATGATGTAAAGAGGCAGCAGCAGTGGTTGAAGTAACACATAGGATGTATCTCCATCTAGAAGAAAAATGCACCTAGAGGTAGATGTAGGACTAGGAGACACAAAGTCCATTTCACACAACAGAATACAGAACCTCCAAGACTGACGAAAACATGTGAATAAACCCTGAAACCAACTCATTGATGTCACACTATGATCCTAAAGCACGGACAAACCTAAGAGTCCATGCAAACCAAAATTCAAGCATGCAAATTGCGAGGCACAGTCTGTCATAGACATTTGGGATTTCCAATTGCATATATATATATTCTTCATTACCCTGCCCAATCAGATGCTTGCTGACATGTAACTGCTAGCAATGCCATAGTGACAACCTGTTTTGCAACACTGTAGTGAAACCTGGATTGTGTTAGGCGGATCTTTAACCACATTTCTAAATAATGCCAATAAAAGTCGAGACAAAAGAAGTATGTTTGGACTCCGCTAGTAATTTAAGGTCACAATCATTATTAAAATTTGAAGAAAGATTTTAGTCATTGAAAAATTTGAAAGTTCCTTGACGTGCTTAACTACAGAATATTTGCATGTTCACATGAAAAGCGATGCCTTTCTTCCACGCAACTTATAAAACCCTTCTCTCATTTAAAATTTTGCACTTGTGTGCACACCAGATTCTCCTCTGCATGTGAAAATTCAACAAGGTTGGGACAGTCAGCATGATGGCAGGGTAAGTTTTCTAAATTCGAAGCTAAACGATTTAGACCAGAGAGACAATCTAGTTTGGCACTCTTGGTTAGTAAACAGTGATGCCAACTCTTATCATCTTACCTTTTACTGAATTTCTAGCTTAAAGCCCATAGTATATATATTGGATTACAAACGCAACCCCTTTACATGTTTTTGACCTTTTCACTGAATCCTGACCTGCCATTTTTTTTTTATTGGAAATCTGCATATTTACGGAAAACTGACATCACTGAGTAAATTACAGTTACTGGTAGAGGTTCTTACAATTCTAAACAATAATTTTAACTATTTCTCAATGTCTGAAGTGAATTATAGTAATATTTCAACTCCACCATATATGAAGATTTGCATTTGCTTGCTTTTTCAGCTCATATTTGCCAATCCATTTCAAAGTAATGGCTCTATTGTCAAACTGTCAGACTAATAGCCAAAACCATATCCGCCTGGCTACCTGAATGGAACACCGCAGCATTCACCACAATCAAGATGGGTATGGTGTGTTAAGTTTTCCCTAAAGAATGCTGTATCATCAGTGTATGGCCTAAACGTGAGAAACATGGCTCTTTCGGTTGGTACATTTCATGATTTACTGCTGGGCGATTAAACAGTTTAACTCTGATCCTGGATGTGTAATTAGCAGAGAGTGTAAACTGAGTGCGGGGCTGGCAACTACAGCCAAATGTGAATAGAGTGTAGCTGCAAAGTCTGCGGTACCTCATGACGTACCCGAGCAATAGTGTGAAATCACAGGGACAGTTTGATTTGATTTAAAAAATATGATTAAAAATTTTTTTAAATCTATGGCTAATGGGCCTATTACACCTTCAGACACGGTCGTATGTGAACTGTTGACATACCGCTGACAGAATTTTGTCATTCGGTCTACAGTGTGCATACATTGTGCATACATTGTGCATACGACTGGATTAGCTATTACATGTCACGACAAAAACTGTACCGACGGATGAAGATCGCGCTAGCTTAAACTTTACAACTAGATATAGAGCTACGTGTTTAATAATGGATGACAAAGAACTTCTCGATACCTTGGCCATTTTCGTAATTTTGACAAATTTTTTGCAAACACTGTCCTTGTTTGTTGTAGGAGCAATTTTTTTTGCAATTTCAATTAGCTTTTCGTAGCTTTCTCTTTAAAAAATTTATTGCTATTTCATTTTCCACAAGCGCTCCATTGAGCGATAGACTTCAATAAACTGAATTGTTGCGTCTTTTGTCCATGACTTAAAAGTTTGTGTAGATTTAAAACTGTCTTGTTTTCTACTATCCTGTAATAACAGTACTGTTACTTCCTCCGCTAGCTCTAGTGTGATGTAGAAATGCATCATGGTGTGCATTCTACTATTATGTTAATTGTTATCATGTTATTGAAGTAGGTCATGTGAAACGTGAACAGAAGAAAGGGAGGGGGAAGGTGGATTTTATATTTTGTTGTCATTTAAATCAAAATAATTAATAAAGTGACTCGCGAGTTATTTTACTTATTTTTTTGCGCTGATTTCAATTCTGGTATGAGTTTTAAACTAGGAGATCATTTAAAAAAAGTTTGTTACTAGAAAAACTCCCCCAGCCATCAATCTTGCAATAAGGTGGATTTCACAAAATAGGTACACTGAGGTGGTGCTAACTTTCAAGTTGTATTTGAGATAATATGTTGAGTTGATAACTTCTTTTATTATTTTATATGTTATACATGAATTGTTGGTGTATTAAAGGAGCTAGAAAAGCAACCCAATATGAGTTTTAAAGTTTTTTTGTTTTTTTTTTTCTATTTTAAATATGTGGCCCTTGTCGATTTACGGATGAACCAACTAAAATTATTGTTGTCATATAGCAAACTTCAAATTTTTCGAAAAGTAAAAATTTGTAGCTAAAACTAAGTACAGTGAAAGAACCAGCGTTTAATTACCTTTAATTTGATGTATAATGTAACAATAATTTTTCCCCAGGCCTGCCTACTTGAAAAAGTCCCATTTAGGTACTTACATAGCAAAAAATAGGTATTTTTCAGGAAAAATAGGTACAAAAGCAGTTTTTAGCTATTAATTGCATCAGTGTTAATCATGATACATGTACTCAGTACACGTGTATAGGGAGTGTCTATACATGCTATAGATGTATAGTGCTTCTGCCTCAATATTGCTATACACAAAAACAAAAACAAATTGAATAAATAAATTATAAAACCAAAAACCTATTGTCGATTATATAAATACCCTGGGGGTAATTTTATGGCCCCATTTGTCTTTTAAACTCTTACCCACTATAACAACATTGTTTAACTATACTTTTCTATAAAAAAAAAACAGAGAGAGAGAGAGAAAAAGAGGAGATTCGGAGAGAGAGAGAAAGAGAGGAGATTCGGAGAGAGAGAGAGAGAGAGAGAGAGGGGGGGGGGGGGGGGTCCACAATGATGAGAACAGTCCGAAAATTTTGATCATTTGTTTGGAAAAAAACACGATAATTTTTAGTATGTAGAGCAAAACCATATAGAACCAGGTTTCTATATAAAGATCATGATGCTAGTTTGAATTAGATCTACGTTACTTTTCTTGAATACATAAGTACAAGGGCGCATGTTTCGCAAAAGAATGTTAAACGTAGACGCCGACAACCAAGTCAAGTTAGATGAAAAAAAAATATGCTGATCAACTTTAAGAACAATCAGAATGATTAGCTGGAAATAACGCCAGGCCCCTGTGACTGGATGTGAAGATTGAAAGATCGGTATTAATTGGACGAATAAAAGATAACTAAATGTTCAACCTGTTTCCCTCGCGGAAGATTCGTGCACGGGAAGGGGTTGTAAATAAGGACAAAGGTCAAGGGCTTAATGGGTGTTAAGATGGTATTAATCGCACGAATAAACGATTAACTAGATCTACGTTATGGTACTTGTTTGTAAACGTATATTGAGCTCATGGTAACGCAAATCAGAATCATTACTAGCTTGATTGGAAACTGAAAGTCCAAGATAGAGAGATTGGCATGATTCGGGCGAATGAACGCAAGAGAAAACAACGAGTTAGGACTGGCCCGTATCAAGAAGTTGTTGACTAACCCAATCTGTAGCAATGTCTACAAGTACATGTATAGAAAAAAAAGAGAAAAATATCACCTATCGATAAAATAAATGAATCGTTCATAAATTTCATTTCGCCCACGCAAAAAACACTGGAAACTTTCTTTATTCATCTCTGGTTTCGGTTGCGTGATTGAGAGGAAAACCGCAGCCGTATCTCAAATTAATACATTATCTTTATTGCGAAAAACGGCGGTGTTGCACGGACGGTTGTATATTTTCTTTTTCTTTTTTATTTCGTTTTCGGAAGCGTATTTCGGTAGAAAATTTAACGAAAAATAGAGAAGCGTACGGGTTGGCAGCTTGGGGAGGTGTATTTTCAGTACCCTTTCGATCATCTCAGACACTAAGATATAAGAGAATAGGTTTCGATAAAGAGCGCATGTCCCTAGCTAGGCCTATGACAAAATACGGCGACAAGACGGACTCGGATGAAATGTAATAGGTGCGGACCATGAGCTTTCTGCCGGCGCAGAAACGGGCTAGTCTTGGGTTTCTTGATGAGCAACGAACAGAGGCAGATATTGAAAAAAAAAATCGGCGATCGCGCTGCTATGCTGAATATCTTCACAGTTTGAAAAATCGGTACATTTCCGTGGAAATCGGGAAATCGGGATTGACGACGAAAATCGTATGTACTGATCAAATCGGTACAAGTAGGCAGGTCTGTTTCCCCTATCCAAAATTGGGATATTTCTGGGTTCATTTTGTGAAATCTGCCATAACAAACCCACATCCAAACAAACAGAAAAGACCTGAGTTCAATATGCAATATGTGTCTGTCTGTCTTTGAGTCACATAGATCAGCATTCGATGCTAAATGTGAATCAGGCAAAGCATGGCTTTCATTACCATCTTCCCCTACATCAATGTCTTTATACAATGGGACTAAACACCGTCAGGTTACCTAAGATTCTATGTAGGGGTATCTTGCTCCTTCCTCAGCCTTTTCCTTTCTTAGAGATTCAGCCTACCAACAGTGATATAACCGTCATACTGTGATTGGGGGGCTGAGAATCCTTCAAACTATTTGTTGCTTATAGACATTTTAAGTCTGTACACCCATTCACTAGATCTTGTGTGGTAGAAAAAGGTTAAGGAGGTAATAAAAACTGAATGAAAGCCCACTACCGGTGACAGTTACTTAGTACCCTGCAGTGCCCAGTTGGGATGAGCTAAGTCAGTGAAGTAGCCACCAGCAAAACCAGTAGTTCTTTCACTTTCATTGGTTGACATTTTAAGAGCCTTTACACCCATTCACTAGTTTCTGACCTGATAGAAAAAGGAGGAATAAAGACTGAATGAAGGCCCACTGCCAGTGACAGTGAAGTAGCCATGAGCATTACCAGTAGATTCTAGTTCTTTCACAGTGAGGCAGTCAACTAGCCCGCTGCGCTTACTGGGTTAAAAGATGTGAATAGACAAAGAGGCTGATACTGAAGTATGGCTTTAACAGATCTAGATATCTAAATTAAATCACTTTTACTTTTATGTCTAGATTAATGTTTAAAATCTGATAAGCTTGAGATAAATAACTAATCTAGAGTCTAGATCTTGATCAGTTGCATCAATAAACTGTTTACAAGACTGCCTCTGTATCAAACTAGAATCTAGATCTAAGATCTAGATCTAAGTAAGATTCTAGAAATCTAAATCTAGTTCATAAAAATTATCTTGTCCAACATTGCATTTTTTAAGATGTCGAAGCATTGATAACTACATTCTATATCCACTCATAAAAACAGGGCTGTGTAGACTTCTACCTGTTGTAAAGGGACGATAGTTGAATAAAACAAAATAGTCGCCATCATGTTTACTGCAATGGAGCAGAATTTATCAGGGTCGTTGATTGGCTGAAATTCATCATAGTGCCACCTATTGACAAGAAATACAAAAAGGGGGGTTATGCATAAAAAATGAAACCTGCAGTCACAGTTACTTTTCGTATAATTGAGTAACAGTGAAGGGAATGGACTTCAAGGGAGACTTGTTAGAGGTTCACAGCAAAGATCTGGAAATAAAGATCAACAGCAGATTAACGTACAATAATAGTATTACAGCAGCAGAATTAGCGACCATAGACGAAACTCTAAGGACAATTCAGGAATAAAAGATGGAAAGAGAAAACATAGCTATAATATATTAACGAACTCCTTAGCAGCATCACTCAGGATAAAAGGAACCAAACAAAACCAACGCTAGGAGAGTCTTGCGAGTCAATCAACATTCGAGCACACCACATTGAGGAAAATAACCAAACCAACGTCCAGCTCTGTTGAATCCCAGCCCACTATAACATCGAAGAAAAAAAAAAGCTGACCAACAGTCCAAAGTAGGACACAGTTAACGAAGAAAAACAGTTATGGGGCCTAGTAGAAAAAGTTTTTAAAAAACCCATAAACCAGTACAAAAAAATAAAGAGTGGCAACACATGTGGACCAACCACTGCAAAGGAGGTTCTTCCATGCTATCACCCCACAAGTTGTCAAAACAAAACAAAACAAACAACAGCAGCAACAAAAAAAAAAAAAAACGTCAATACCACAAAAAAATAATATGGCCAGACTTGGAGCCCCAACCCTTAAGATAATCAGAAAATTAATGTGAGTAGGCCTACCGTTCCCCCTACACAATACAACATAGCCTATCATAGAAACATACCGAGCCCACACCCCAACAATAAAGAGACAATTCATGAAAGAAAACATCAAATTCACAGTATACAATGAAGGAAAAAGGCAACGGAGAGGAACACGAAATCGTTCTGGAGGAACTTGGCGTGGAGAAGGACCTAGGTGTCTATGTGGACAACGATCTCAGTTTTAAGAACATGTCTCAAGAAGCACAGCGAAAGCCAACAAAGTTGTAGGGATTATCAGACGCACCTTTGATTTCCTCACAGAGGACCTCCTTATATGTCTATTTCCTTAAGAATATGGAGGGTCTCCAATTCCTACACATAGTATGATAATAAATAGAAGAATACGCACAACTTAGCAACTGAGGGACACAATAAATCAAACACAACTAGAAATTATAGAGAAAATACATGAAAACGTTTCGCCTTTATTAATGGCTTTGTCAATACTAAAAACAAAAGCGGAGAAACAGTCTATTTGAATTAGCGTGTGGCTACATGGTACATGAAGTAACAAGGGGTGAGAAAGAGGGGGGAAGGGGGAGGGAAGAGTTTTAGTGGTCGGATTCGTGATGTAATACTATAGCGTCCTGCGCGATACGCAGAGCGGATGTGCGGGGCGCGATGCTTATAGATAGGGGAAAGGACAGGGGCCAAAGTGGGATGTGTGAAGATGGTGCATGGGGGAGAGGAATATGGGGATGCGAAATCAGGGGGGGGGGTGGAGGGGAGAAGGTGAAAGAGATGTGTGGGATACTATTTACATCTTTAACTGATAGTTATGGTGATGGGCTTAGGAGCTACAAGTCAGAACAGTGGGGCAGTAGCTAATTAGAATACCATTAGGGTAATACCCCCAGTTTATAACTACATGTATACATTCCTACCAGCTTCACTTCTTTCCTCTATCTCTCCCCCACACCCTCCTAAAAATAAAAATACATGAACCTAATTGTACCCCCCCCCCCCCCCCAAGCGTTGAGGGGAAGGTTTTTCTTATCTGTCTCAATCTATAATCTCTTTCCACTTTAGAACCTCCAAAATTAGGTAACCCCATACATAAGAGGA
>RQTK01000080.1:425398-452207 GCA_003991915.1 Elysia chlorotica
AGAGAGAGAGAGAGAGAGAGAGAGAGAGATGGGTAGACACATTGCAATGTGTATATTTCATAATGAAATAAACCAAGTAAATAACATGTCACTGCAAAGAAGCCCTCTTTCTCATTGATTTGACATTTTCGTCGTCTTTATTACATTATGTTATTTTCGTTCTATTGCCCCATATCATACTAGCAAAGAAAAAATAAATCTTACACATGAATATGTATCTCACACAAAAAACCATAGTACATTTTATTCATGCAAAAACAAATACATGTATAATCTATTATTGAACAAACAATTTGTGTAATGGAGAGAATAATATTATGCCAACAAGAAAAAAAAGTGATACTTAGGAATTAAATGTGTGAGTGATTGATAAGATTGTACATATTAAACGAATAGAAGCAGTGAGCTTAGCAATGTTGGAAAAGAAAACTCTGCTATATTTGAACCATACTGAGTTCAGTTGGTTAACGTCCAACGTCAGCACTATATAGATGGCCGAAAAATGACTGCACTTTGTGGGATTGGAACCCTCGACTTGTAGATGCAGCGGCACCCAGTCGCCTTACTGCCACTGCCACTACTACTATTATCATGGCTGTTGCTATATGCTCTGGTCATATAACAGGATATGGAGTTCGCAGAAGCACAAACAGCTCTTAGGAAATGTACAAAAAGCATCCATTTGCATTAAAAAAAAATGTGCACAAGCTGTGCAATATTTGTTGGCGAGTTTTCAGAAACGTAAGTATTATCTATGACTAAATTTTGATGTAGGCATGTACAAAGTTAATTATATTTACTTCTGTGTCATTTGAGTAATATTTAATTAATTTTATATCTTAAATTTACAACTTTGGAACACCTAATTGTACATGCACACATTTTTATGATTTTTCACAATTTAAATTTGCAATTAAAAAAGTAGATCAAATTAAAAAACTACCCAGTAATTCATCCGAATAAAGAAAGCGATAATAGAGTCGACTCCTGGTACTTACTTTTTATAACTTTAAAATACAGTCTAAAAAATTTCAAAAATGGTTTCTACATCGTCAGACATTATTCCTTTAAAAAGTTTTTTTAAAAAGACGTAGCTAGTTTTTTTAGTATTTAGTACTAATTACGTCAGTCTTTTATGTCTTGTTTATGACTCCTTATGAATGCAGCTCCAGCTAACTTTAGGCATGAAGTCTTTGAGTTTGAATGGATTTGGCACCTGATCCGAGTTGGGATTTGGGAAAACATCAATTGTGAATGTGTTCTAAGCTTGTTGTCATGAAAAGGGAGTGGTTGTTTTGTCTTAAATGTGTATATTTTTTGGATTACTTTTATATTGTGTTTTTTTTTTTATCTGCTCCTCAATTGTATAATCTGTGGATGATATTATTCCGATGGGTGAGTAATATCATAACATTCTGCACATATTTTCATTAGAGCAAAATATCCAAAACTTCAAGGATTCGTCTATCAAAAAGGTAAAAGTTTTTTTTTTTTAAAACATACGACTTACGCTACTAGCGTATATTGTGGACAGGCCTAAGAGAAATGTACTCTGGACTTTGCCAATAAATTTATACTGACGCTGACCCAATCAAGAGCGATAAACGTGGTCATCAGAACAAAGCTCGAATCCTGACCTCCTGCTTGTAAAGCTAACACAAACTAACTCTGAAATATTGCATACTGAAAAAAATGTAGATTAATGCAAAACATTCATAAGCCAGAGAGAAATAATTTCTGTCATTTGGGCAAGATATCATTTGTGAAATGCACATTACATTGTTCAATAATTTTCTATATCAGTCAGATCATTAATTTTTAACTTGATAAACAACTTACATTTTTTGACAATATAATCCATGTGTACTCGTTTAATACTATTATTTTCCTCTCTTTTACTTCCCATAAGATTGTAAAAGCTTGGTGGGATGAAGTGCATTGGATTTAATATAAATCAGAGAAAAATTGCAATAGATTTAATATAAACCAATTCAAAAAATTAAAATTGATGTAATTTTTATATTCAACAAGTTAAGCTTACAGATCATGAGAACTTTTTACATTCACAAATACATGTAGAAAAGTCTTCACAGCAAAGAATAATATAAAAATATGGCGTTTCAGCTCAATATTCTAAATGTAATTGTAATCAGGCTGTGTGAAAACTATCTCAAGTGGCAAAGAGAAAATCAATGAATTTAAATTTGAATTAACTGCATCTTAAGCAAAGTCACATTGATTGATATAGAAATATAGACAGAAAGATAAATAGATAAATTGAAAAAAAAAGGAGGGAGAGGAAGAGAGTGAGAGAGAGAGAGAGAGAGAGAGAGAGAGAGAGAGAGAGAGAGAGAGAGAGAGAGAGAGAGAGAGAGATCTCAGGGTGCATAATTACATTTTATGATATCAATAATTAAATAAAAAAATATTAAAGCTCATCTTAAAACATGACACCAGAAGGACATGTTATTGTTAATATGTTCAGAGATAATTTTTTACTTCACATCACCATTAAATATAAACATGCACATTGCATAATCACTCATTTCCAGGTCTCTGGGGTTTATTCACCAAATGCTATATACACATACAGCATATACAAACATACAAACATATCTGTATGATCTTCAAGAACAGTCTGGGATTTAACTATAAATTAAGCATTTTGCTGCCTGAAGTTTGTTCCTATTAACTACAACTTTATACGGAAACAACAATAAAATGATACCATATCATGCCAAGATCCAAATTAGTTTTGATAATTTTATTATGAATGTAGATTGTGCAACTGGATTCACAATTCAACTTGGAGTTTTTATTCTGTCTTTAAAATTCTCCCGAAAGTTTTACATGAATCATATAGGATGATCAAAGGGAAAAAATTAATCAACAAAAACAGGAACAACAAACATGGTTCTTAAACCTTTTTAAGAATCATGTCTGTATAAAGATGCACTTATTTTTTAGGACTAGTTTAATTTTCCTGAAACCCATTTTTGCCTGTGATATTTATGATGAAAGTTAGTCCTTTGACATTACAGTTCCTAAGTGTTTTAGTTAGTCAAGCTGTTTGAGAAATATAAATATAAATATAAGTCTACCCTAAAGAGAATATGTATTTCCAAATGTGATCAATGACATATTTTTAAAAAGTTTATGAGAATATCAAAATAAAGATCTATTTGTAGGAACCCATTTTTGCCACAGTTCTCTTTCTTAAAAGGTTGCATACTAAATAACATGAAACCAAAACACCATGCAAAATAGAGGTTAGAATTGCACATGCACATGCAGTTCATAAGAATGATAGAGCCTAATGCAGTGAATTTTCAGTGGTATACTGCTACTTTTATGTGTTTTCAAGTATAATTATAAACATGAAATCCTTCTTGGAAAGTAAAAAAAAAAAGTATGTAAAATTCATAGTGGGCTTATTTTGAGTTTCAAAGGAATTAATTATAATTATGACATGTAACATGTTTTTGCTAAATCCATTGAAAACAAAATTTAAAAGTAAGAAACGAAGAGTGGGAGAATTGGATATTCAACATGCTGGATAGCCTTTCCTATTAAGTCTTCATTAAATTAGAGAAGACTTTTATCCCACATCGAAGTTCAATGATCCACAATAAGTTGTTCCTGTAATCACTGTATACACCAATAACCATAGATAATAACTGTCTGAATCTATGACCATATCCATAGCAAGGCCATTTCTTTGGGTCTATCTGTCTCTCTTCTTTTTAATTTTAATTATTTGCACTTGCAGATAAGGTAAAATGCAATGATAGCACCATCTAAACAAAAGTATAAAAATGCAAACACATAACATAACAGCTTTATATTCACATCCTTTTTTTTAAAGAATGATAACGGTTTTTTTAATTCATTTTGCTTTTTAATTGCAGCTTCTGATACCAATGCTCCTTTTTCAATCCTAGATCAGGAGCTCTACTCTGATATCTGAATTTAACTTCTCCTAGGTAACCCCGCACCATCCTATTCCTAGCTTTCCTTGCTAGTGTGACAGCCCATAAAATATTTAAACTTTTGTCTTGGGACTCAGAAAGCCTTGCTATAAATAGCAGGATTACAAGATGATATTTGAGGCAACAGGTTTATTGCCAAGACAGTATTTTTTTTTTCTTAATTGCATTGGTGAATCAAGACTGTCCGTGAATTGCTCACCATGGAGGATTAGCCTGACTCAAGCTATTTTCAACAATTGTACTCAGCACTAGTAATTTCTACAGACACACAAAATGGGACAAAATACACTCCTATATATTTTCTAGCTTGCTTGTCAAAGGAGAACATTTTTTGTGGAAAGATGAAAGCTGACAAAGGTGAATTAAAAAACGAAAAAAATGTCATCCAGGTTTATAACAGCCTTTAAGTATGTCAAAATCTAAAAATAGTTACCAATTGTTGAAGAAATGTATTACCCGGTACAGATGATGAAGCTATATACGCATAAAACAATTGTTTTTAAACAAATAAGAAGGACCCCTTTACACTTCAATTTTTGACAAAATGTTATAACCAGGAAAACTTTTTAGACACTTGTCATTAAATTCGTCAAAACAAATAAAGGTAAGCAACCCTACATAATCCATATCACAAACTGCTCGTACAAGAATAGAATAACTGCATAGCAGTATAGTAGCATTCAAAAATGGTTATTTGTACTTTATGATGAACATTGCAGAAAGCAAATTTCATAAGAAATGCATCATCTACAAACAAAACAAAAACAACAACAACATCAACAAAACCAGCACATTATTAAGCTGTAACAATAGCAATACAAGCTGCACAGCAGTAACACTTTTACAGAGGCAACAGCAAACATTTCAATACGATAAGCAAGCAATCAGTGGATATGAGTTTTTAAAGTAGCACCCTAGAAACATGCTGTACAAATTGTTCATGTAATTACACATGCAAGTTGGATTTAATTTGACAATCTGAATTAAATGTTCTTAAGAACTATTATAAGTTTTGATAAACAACAATTTCCTTGGTCTGTAATGATTTTTTAAGTGATCTACAAAAGTGTATTAGTAACTCATCAAAGTAACAAAATATTTACATACTGGGAGCACAAGCATATAATATTTTACAACCACTCTCAAGATCACAAATTTCTAAATTGAATCAAGTCGTTTGATAGCACTTAATTTCACACAATTCAGTTGCATGGAAAATGCATTGCTCTATAATCTCTCTCATGAAGTGAGACACACATCATCAAGCAATCAATAGTTAGACATAATGTGATTAATAATATTCAAAAGCAAAGAGTATATCCGAGGAAGCATGTATGTATCTAGCAGCTTATTGGTTATAGTTTTTGTTTTCACAACAAGCATGTACGCATATTTTCTTTTTCCTGTCTACTCTTCAATTTATTACATACAAGTTTTTCTGACCAACAGTCAGTCACATTATGTTCAATGCTGGGATGATTTCTAATAATGCCATGATGTCCTGGGAATGTAATGATGTTTTAAGCAACACTGACAGGGTTTATATGGGTGGGGAGACCAAAGATGTAGATGAGCAATTAAATGAGATCATATAAGCCAGAGACAGAGCAACCAAACCAATTCATAGGTTCTCTATAGAGATAGAGAATGGAACACACACTCTCTCTCTCTCTCTCTCTCTCTCTCTCTCTCTCTCTCTCCCCTCTGGGTTCAAAGTCTCCTAGGTTGCCCTGAGGGATCCTATACTGCGAAGACCAATTTATAGACACAAATCTATCTAAGAAATTCATAACTGAGTCACTGTCCAAACCCTGTCAAACATAACTATTTGTATGAGTATTCAAAGTTGCATTTTTCATTTTGATTAAAGATCTAGTGATACATGCTGTATAAATCATTGCATAAACAAATGGATTAAAACATTATTCACGGTTAAGAAGATGAATAGATGGAAAACAAATAAATAACAGATAATTTAAAATATTCAAATACTTATCAGGTAACTTATTCTGTTGAAAACTAGGACATAAATTTAGGATCATATCACAAAAAGGAGGGGAAAAAAAAATAAATTAAATATGCTCGTTAGAGATAACATTTCTATGAACTTAATCAGTAATAATTAACAAACAGGCTGACTGATTGATTAAAACAAATTAAAGCTATATCTTGCCAAAAATGTTTTGTTACAAGGAAATCCAAAACAGGTTATACAGCAAAACATAATGCAAGGACCGATTGTATATTAAAACACTGACACATGCTCCCCCCCCCCTCCCCGTAGATTTCCTACATTTTTTGATTCCAAGGAGTGTTACGGTAATCTGAACTTCAATGAATACAAACTCCCTAAATAAAATCTTTCACTCTGAACGTATGGAAATGAAAAACATCAATGTTGAAATATTCCGTTACTGTTGCACCGAGACAAATGGTAAAGACAAGTTCAAAGCAAAGCCAATGGAGTATTCTCCATCAGCCATTGAATCATCTATTTCGGCTGATCGGAAAATATATTTTGGACTCGTAACAAAGATGTACAAGGTTAATGTAGAGTGCACTTCTTTAAAAGCAATTACTTCCTACAAATACAATATGAAGATCAACCAACCAAACATTTTAAATTACAGAAGTGGCCTCAGCATTATAAATCAAGTACTTTAACTTTAATTTGAGGTAAATGTTGTCTTTATAACAGCTTGATGGCTGAATTTAGCCATTTCAAAATTCTAATTTTTATTGATCCTATGTCAGCTCTTTCCAGCAGGAATTTCTTTTAGATCTTGCCTCAGCCACTCAGGGACTTCAGTATTAAAGCTTGACAGCAGCTTGGATAAGTTTGTGTTGTTTTTCTTATAATAGCGCCGTAGGTAACGCTCTGTAGCCTTATCCATGGGAGGGTACCTGTGACCTTTACTTTTACCAAGGCACTCCATTTGGCCGCTGTCCTGGACAACACAGTAGAAGCCCTTCCCAGGATCATACCTGCCGGATAAATAAATCAATGATTTAACTTGTGTTACTCGACCTAATTTGTATAACTGTAAAATACATGTTAAAAAAGTTTTCCTACAGAAATTATCATAACTAACCTAACAACCTAACATTAAACCTAGCATAACCAGTGTTTACCATTTTCTAATTTTTTTTAAAGTTATGTTTGCTTTGAAATTCTTCATTGGTAAAAGTTCGAAATTTGCTCTTAGTTATACACATTTTCCGAAACTGATTCTCATTGGAAAGAGCTATTTTGAAGGTAAACCTGTGAATAAAGTCAATATTTAAAATTGCACATCCACAAACATCTTCATACAGCTGTATAAATAAAATACTCTATAAAACACTCAGTTAGTCATAGCTTATTTAACACAATAACCTTGTATAAAAGTTTCTAAAAGCAGGGCTCAGTTTCACAGGAAAATCTAAAAAAGGATTATATATGCCAAAGGGTATATTTGTGATGAGTCAAACAAGAATTTGAAACGTATCCTATTCAAGATATATCAGTTTAAGTTAAGGTTTTCCACTGCTTAACAATAAATCAGTTTTCCTGACAGAAGATCTCTCTTAAAAGACAGGCAGTTAAATTCTGTAAAGCAAGAAGAAGTGCTAGTCATGGCAAACAATATGCAGTTTTATTTAAAGGTGTCTGAAGTTATCTAAAAAAAAATCAGCTAGCAGAATGGCATATCTCATTTTTATTTCTTGCATTCCTGTCTTAGTGGATAAAGGATTATATTTCTTTTTAGCACATTTGAAGTTTAACATCACCATCATATCAAGGTGTAACAAACATTGATTTCCTAATATCTGAAAGGTGTATCTATGATTCATAGATCCTGCTATCCCAGTGAACAACATGGATACCATTTGACAATATTAAGCTAAGGTGTGACAAGAAGACTGTAGGATTCCTATTTGTTCCTTACAAGGAGTCAAAAATGAAAACAAACTAGCTGTCTTAGCAAATTTTAAACAAGAAAAAAAGAAAATAATGAAAGATAAAGATAAAGTATATTTAACTAGCTTAGCTTTCTAAATAACCAAAAATAAAAAATGAAACACTTCCCTTAAAATTAGGAAGAATTACATCAAGGTTATATTTCTGATTTGATAATGCAGTGTAATACAGTGCAGTGCAATGTGGTACAGTGTGGTGTGGTGCACTGTGGTGTGTGAAAGTTGGAAAGTGTTAATATGTGCTGATATGTTCATTTTTAGGTTGCGTTGCTGTAGTAATTGTGTGGTCTACGAAATATGGGATCAGTTAACTGTATACTGTTCTACTGTTAATTTGCGATGTGCAAAAAATGTGACGTGTGAAAGTTGGAAAGAATTGAATTTAGGCTACAATCCTGTGTTAATTGCAAGTTGTATCAAAGTTGAAAAGAATAATTTACAGCAGCTTATGATGCTGTGCCTATTTTAATGTGAGTGAAAGTTTGGATTAGTTAAATGTATGCATGTGACAGTTCACTTGATAGCACATCGATATCTCTCATGGGATCTAGATTATAGGGGCAGCCACAAACCTAGGTCTAGCTTGAGACCAACAGATAAAACAAGTAGACAAAGACACATTTCAGACTGATGACATGGACGGGAATCGAACCTGCACCTTCTACTCGGCACCTCTTTGTCTTACCAAGGCGAAGACCAGTGTGTTTGACCACTCTGCCATCAGCTTTTGGCAAAGGGCTTTACACACTACTTGCCTTGACTGAGAAATCGTACTTCGCTGAGTAAGACTTGTCCAAGTTTATTACAGAACGAAAACAAAATAGTTTCTCTATAGAATCCGCAAGGATTCAAGTTAGCCAGAATAAATAATAGAATTATGATACGTTAAAGCCTCTGTAGTTGTTGGACTGCTTGTATCTTTGTCTACTTGTCTTATCTGCTGGTCTCAAGCTAGACCTAGGTTTGTGGCTGCCCCTATAATCTATTTTCACCTTACTCCCTCAGCTACTAGCATCATTTTTTGGACCCTAGGTCTAGCTCCGTCTGTTAAAACCTCAATAGTTGTTGGACGACTTTTCCGTATCATAATTCTATTAATACAGACTCTCACCTGAGATATCTGGCATAATTTATAAGAGGCTCCACATGGAGGAATTTTTGAAGACTCTCCATAACACTGACAGGATCATTTTTCAGCTCATCACTATGAATGATATGAATCTGTGGGAATCACAAAATAGAAAAAAAATCATGCTACATGTATAGGCCTGTTTCTGAAAAACTTTGAGATCCTCACATAAAATAGTCTAATTTTTATGTCACATAACACAGCTCTTTTATGCATCTCAGTGCAAGAAGAGGACACTTTCACCGTTGATAAGTATTAAGATGTCTACTTTTTGGACGGAGCTGTTCTATTGTATCGCATTGTCTAGACTTATGCACGCATCTAAGCGGAATATCATTTATAAGGCTCTTTACTCAGTCATCACTCTGCAACCGCTTTGGATTATGCTCTTTTTTCTCCACGATAATTTCCTGATTTTCTTTGACACAACAGTAAAAACATGATCTGTCTAACTTAATTTAATGCGAGAAGTTAATTAAATATGGGTGGAATTTTAATTAAACTACTTATGAAAATCTATCTTAGTAAATTTTAATGGCAATGCTCATTATAACCGACTACACTAAGAATTTAATAATTATTTTTTTTGGTGGCATTGGAAAGTGTAACATTTTAGCTTTACTGTGATATAAATTTTCTCTACTAACAGCAGAAACAGCACAGACATCTAGGAAACCACTGTCATAAATACTTACACTTCACCTTTTATATGGACCTCACCAATATGTTTGTCACATAAACACAAGTAAGCATATACGAATCTATTATAGTGGACAAAGCACACTTGATTCAGCTAAGTTTTAATAAATTAAATGCAGCTCTCAGTTACCTTTTTAAGCAATTACCACACATAGCCCATACCACATTTCTTTCAAACTGCTATAGACAATTACATGTTCATTTACAGAAAAACATTTCCCAACAAGATCTGTTAGAGAGATACTGCATCCTATTCATAAAACAATATTCATTTGGGTTGGGAGTCGTGGAAGAGAAAGAGACTACGAAACCAGGCCATTTAAAAACTGGACAGAACAGGCCCTTGGCATCCTCATCGAGCTGGACAAATTATTGCACATTCTGTCAGCACAATTACTGCTCTTCGGATCAAAAACAAATAAGTGACTCTAATTAATTCATAATATATTTATCCATATTCATTTATTCCTTGCATAAGTCAATATTATCACCTGTGATAGATTATTTAAGTTTTATCGTTATAAGGTAACTCATCCAATAAGTAGAACAAAAAACATTGCCAAATACTGGAGTATTATCGCAAGTACATAACTATCTCCTGATGAAGCAGAAAATTCTGTTCTGTTCACAACATAAAATTTGGTGGGTTTTAATCTTCAGTATAATTATTGCCTTTAAAAGTGAGACCTAAATTTTAAATAATTTACCTGGAGGTCATTAATTTAATTATCGATTACGTCACTAAATCTCTGAATAACAGCTTCTACTTACAAGTCAACCACAATAAGACTATATCGCTTATTTTTTAAAATTGTTTGTTAAAATCGTACAAATACATATGTTGTTTCAAGTACAAACTTTTTATTTCCTGCATAGCTGCCAACTTTGATAAAGCAAATACAGATCTTTAACGCGATCAGTCACAGCAAATCTTATAGATGGCCAAGCTTATTTCGTTCAGCTATCAACATTGACTTTTTTTTAGGTATCAGTCTTCAATCGGCAATTTAACATGAAATACCACGAATCGGGTGTCCCAAAAAAGACCGTAAATGAACGAAAATGGTCGAAACTCTAGATGTCCATATGGGACATTAATATAGTATTCATTAACAACAAAAAAAGTTTTAATAATATACATTCTAAGGCTTTTAAAAACACAAACAACAAAAAAAAAAAAAAGATAGCATCAGTTTGGCTAAAATTGCAACACATTAGTGGCAGGCAACAGCAATCATCTGTTTGAAATAACAGATTTAAATTAAGCTTAGATCTAAGATTCAAAAATCCAGATGAAGATATATAATAAAAAAAATAACCAAGAAAAACAAAAACTGTTAGAAGTGAAGGTGTGTTGAGCAGAAAATCAGACTGAATTAACCATTTGGGAATATAGTCTCATAGGCTATCTAGGTAAAAATAGTTTTCCAATTAATCAGCGTTTGAAAGGCACCGTTCATTGTCGCGAACCACAGAGCGCTCAGCACACCACATATCCGTCATCAGGTTTCCTCAGGGATAGGCCCTAGGTGATAACTTACATGCAGTCGGGCCTTGTTTTATTCTGATACGGCTAAAATGAGCATACTGAGGAGAGATAGATAGACAGAGATGAAAACTAGAGAGAAATAGAGAGAGAGAGAGAGAGAGAGAGAGAGAGAGAGAGAGAAAGAGAGAAAGAGAGA
Organism: Elysia chlorotica; assembly: GCA_003991915.1. NCBI lineage: Eukaryota > Metazoa > Mollusca > Gastropoda > Plakobranchidae > Elysia > Elysia chlorotica. The sequence goes on from RQTK01000080.1 coordinate 436,861, forward strand.
GAGATGGAGGAGGGAAGAGGGGAAATACTGGTGAGAATCTACAAGTTGAATAGAGATTCGGCCGATCCTAGTGCTACAAAGCATAGGGGGTACTTAAGAGACGTTAAAGATGTGAATGAGCCCAGTAAATGGCTGGGCTAACCATGTGTTATTGTCGAAAATGGCAGCAATTACTGAGCGATCGACGGGTGTTTCAATTTTCAGCTGGATACTGTCAAATAAAAAAAAAAAAAAAAAAAGTACTTTTTCAACCAGATACTGACGGACATACTCGGGAGGTCAAATATGTACTAAATATGTATTATACGCATTGATTGTCAGCTATAATATTATAGTGCACAAGACAAAATAATAATGCCAATTTAGAACAGCCCCGGTGGAAGTTCCTACACCTGGTATTTTGCTGAGATTGGGCGAGATCACCGGGGCTCAGGTGACGACCAGCGGCTCGGCTAAAATATCGCTGCTGAGACGCCGTGTTAAAAGTAAAAAAAACAACAACCCTCTCTTTACCTGCTTTGCTGGAAAGTAGTCCAGCCATCTGACAAGGTGTTGAGCATACAACCCAGGTGAAAGGCAGCGCATTTGAAGGCGTTTAACTTTTGCTGGAGCATATTCATTGGCGGTGATGACATCGTGGAAGCTAGTATTTAGAGCCGTGGGGTCTTTATGGTATCTCATATGCTGGAAATATGAGAATCGCAAGAAAAATATTTCTTTATTTCATTATACAAAGGAGGACATTTAAACTACAATTCTAGGGCACTTGATTTTAATTTCACTTTATTACATAGTTCATGATAAAATTTTAAAAGAGGGCCTAATCAGCTTCTAAATGTGTGATGGCCAAATACAATACAGTGGACTTCGCATATAACAACATTGAGCTTAACAAAACCTCAGCCGTAACAAAGTCTATCATACGGCCTGTTTTTCCCCCCTTTATAAAGTCTATAGTTGGGCCTTGGCCTCATGCAGAGATATTATAAAAACCTTGGAAGTATAGCGTTACAAAAACTCAGACGCAGTGCAGTAGATGTGTCCAAGTCAATTTTGCGTCTAATTTGGAGACAGTGAACAAGCACGCTCATCATGCAAAAATTGTGTCTTATCTTTAAACATGGTGCAGATGTGTATGTGTGCATACTGAGCCATCAACCGTTTAAGGTGTCATGCTCCCACTCCTGTCTGTAGTGTAAGTTTGTGCAAAGCCAGGTGTCTTAGGAAAGGTATAAAATTGTTGTGTTGATTTCATCTACAATGCTGTCTGCTAGACGATGACTCACTGTGGTTGTAACATACAGTCTGAAATCCAAATCTCTCACATCGTTATTTTCCTCGGGCATCTAAGAAGAAGAAGAAGAAGAAGAAGAAGAAGAAGAAGAAGAAGAAGAAGAAGAAGACACAGCCTTTTACAGGCAATCGTAAAGCTTGCCAGGTACAACTGATACCCCAGGCCAGGTCCAGGGCAGTGTGCCTCCCTGCGTGACCGCTCTGTTCCCATTCAGTCCTGCTTCTCTATGGCTAATTGTCGAATTCTGTAACATTTTAATCAACTTTGAGCAGCTGAGACAAAGCACAGCTTAAAGGAAAATACCATTGTAAATTTTTTTCGAGGTCTATTCAATGCATGTATTTTGTACGGCACATTCTCCCTTCGATCCCCACCCTCTTGCTTTGTAACATAGAATCATGAAATCTAAACAGGGAACATAGTTTTTTTTAATGCAAGCACTACTGAATCAGGGATTTTCTTTGATTAATAAAGGGTCTTGCTCTTTTGTGCTAAACTTGTGAGACGAGGGAGGGATTTGACATTATAAAGACCTCTCAACAAACCTGGCAATCAAATATATTTTATAATCTGATGTCAAGTCTACGCCCAGTCTCGTACGGCCAAGCAGCATCAGCTTTTTTTGAAACTTTTTTTAACTCAAACACAAGATAAATGCCAATTCTTATTCATTGAACACAAAACAGACTGATGTTTTGTTGTTTGACCAAATTTCAGTTAACTAGATAGTGCTCAGCAGTGGTTCGAAGTAGGCTTAAATTTAAAATGACAAAAAAACTTATTGCATTTTGTGGAATTAAAACCCTCAACTTGTATTTGCATCAGCACCAAATAGATTTGCCACTCAAAGGGGGATAATGGTTTACACTAATAGATTTCTATGCTACCATGTACATCGAATAGATGTTTTGCTCACTTACATAGTACCATGAGTGGGCTCTTTTTATTGGGTTCATGAGAATGATGACTATTTTTGCTCTGGGTACCAGGGCTGCCACGCGTTTTGGCACAACTTCGCTGTCAAAGTAGTTTGCACTTTTCTCAAACAACAGAGTCTCATTGGGTTTGCTCCTTTGTGGGAAAAAATCCATGTACCTGCAAGTGAATGCACCAAGAACACAAAAATGTACTTTAAACCCTCAAAAAAATATTTCGAAAAGAAAATGTTGATTTTCGACATTACAACAAAATAATAATAAATGATCTTTCTGAACCTTCTTTGCAGCCATACTAGTCTTTTTTTCTGATTGAAGAAAAAATGCATTTCACTTCGCAGTAGTTGGCGTCACTATAACTAAAAACTTAACCTACAAGCAAAGCACATTGTATCCTTTATGTATGCCTTTTTATTAATAATTCAGTATATGAATTTAAGAATGAAATATTTACCAGTCTAAACCAAGGTAGTAATTGTTTGTATTGAAAAATTGGATTTCCTCAAAAGATTTGGGACTTGGCTTGTTACTTTTCACTGATGAATGCCTGTTTAGGAAGGAATATAGAGCTGTTGTGCCTGTTAAAGAGAGAATATGGATACAGTTATAAATAAATGTAAAAAAAAATGCTGGATTATATAAATAAATAGCAACTGTTACTACAGAATAATGAATTAAAAAAATGCAGCAGATCAATCTCAATACAGAATACAGAAATCTTTATTCATCCCTCAAGAGGAAATTAAATGCACTCTCTTCAGACGACAAACAAAATTATAAAGTTTACAACGATATGAAAATAAAAAAGTAGGATTTAGACATAAAGATCAATAATATTATACATGCTATATAAATATAATATCACAATATCACAGCTCGAGTTATTGAATGTATGTACATAAGAAAAATGGTATCTTGTGTTAAAGTTATAAATTATACATAAAAATAAGTACACAAACAAAAATGAATGAGTAAATATAAACATAGACACTGTTAAATAGAAGTATTCTAGTCAATTATAATTGAGAATTGCGATAAAATGGTTTCTATGTTGTAAATAACCTTTTCTAATAAATGTTAATTTTTTAAAGATATAGATCGAGGCAAAGAAGAATTTCTGTATCTGTTAGTTCTAGCTTCGGCATCCTAAATCTTCCACTCCGTAAAAGTTTACTGTCGAATTCGTCATGGAGAGGATGTGTCTTGTCGTCAGGGATATGTTTTGTCTTGTTCTCAGTGTGTTGTTTACAAAGTGTGTCAACATCGTCTTGCTGTCCCTCAACCACCCCACCTGCTTTACTAATCATTTCGTCTAATTTGCCCTTGTCCTTTTTTTGTCAAATTTCCACTCCAACATGAGATGCCAAAGGATACTGGTAAGAATGGACGTGTAAAATATTTGTAACAACTTTTCATGGACATAACTATTATTTAAAAACATTCAAGGTAATGCAACGGCTCAAAGTAAAAGCAATTGGAACAAAAAGGATTACCAGTGCCCATAAGTTTTCAGGGATTCAAAGGAAAAAAATTACGATAGAAAATGTCCTCACCTGTTTTTTGTGGCCCTACAATGATGAAATTGGGAAGTCTGTCACAGGTTTTGTTTACAGGCCACAATTCTTTATGTCTGTAGTAATCACAGGGATTCTGTAAAATAGTGTATCACATTTTCCTCCATATTTTTGAACTTCAAAGTTTAAAAAGTTGGAAAAAAGGAACATTTAAAAAACTAAAGGCACATTCATAAACTTAATTATGTCTTCAAAATTGTGATTTTTATCAATGTTGAGTATGCTGGATTAATATGGTTTAAAGTTGCATCACGTCCAGCGTACCTTTCAGCCATGAGATTAAAAAGAACAATATAATACTCACTGTCCAAATCGGTTCTTTTTCTTGAGGAAACATTTCAAAATATTTAAAGCCCAGCTCAACAGGAGGCAGAGAGAGAAGTTTAAAGTTGGTCCAGCATTTGAGGAAGCTCACAAGACTTTCTAACATGTACAGCGCAAGACGATCATTCCCATAATTTGAAAGATGAGTCATAAATATGCTTATCTGAAAAGGATAAATAAGAGAACATGCCTTTCAAACAAGGTCTATGTATATGCCTTTATCATTTTGAAAAAAAAAAACAACAACATTCCAAACATATGTTTCCCACTTCGTTATTTGAGTTGAGAATTGCAAATTAAACAGAGAGCATATTCCTCCCTCCTGGTATGAACAGGCATTGTTTATTGATGATACGACCGATGAGGAACCTTTCAGGATCCATAGACACTGTTAAGGTTTAAACCCCAAAACCTTGTGAGAAAAGATTGACAACACCACTAAAAATTAGGGAAAAATATTTGGCACATAAAATTTGACCATTAGATTTCAATTTCTATAAAAGTACATCATTTATGTCAGCATTGAATTTTAGAACTGACACATAAATACGTCAGATCTTAGAGAAAATTTTCATGGAAAATTTTTAAGCTACATAGAATGCTTATGCCTTTAGATAGAGAAGTGGAATGAAAAATGGCTACATTTAAATACATGGAATATACATTTCAAAATACCAAAACTAAGTGAATAGATACAATTTTACACAAACAACCTACTGGATTTGTTAAAATTGTTTGAAATGTCTCTCCTCCTTGAATAGCAACATCAAGACCTTGCAGCCCACCTTGATAATCTGATGTAAAAATTGTCGACGTGAAAAGACCGCATGTTTGTCTGGGCAATACCTGGGGGGAAAGGTTGGTCTTTCTTGATATACATATTATGCCTCTTCAGAGACAGATACAATGACATGTCTCTCCTTACCTAATACATGTATTGTACTTCTATTATCACAGACGTGAATCAAATATATCAAACAAACACAAAATCTTCAATTTTGAGAAATCAAATTTAGAAATAAAAAAAAGAAGTCTGCTTGTCACACTAACTGTAAAACGAGTCCATGTAGCTTCAATTGTAAATTGGGCATACAAAGGGAACCCTGTAAATTAGCAAGGATTGGGAGGTTGAAATCTTCTTATACAGGAACAGGGAGCTCTTTTTTAGCTACTTCTATCTATGTTTACTAACTATACTCTATGTATGCTTGAGGACTCCTATGTTTTTGCATCCTATAATATTCCTGACGTCTGTTTATGATAGTTTGATATAGCTCATTTACAAGTTTTTTTAGGCTTCTTCGACAGGCAAAAAGGGTTTTGGACGAGCAGAAAAAACAAGGCCGTAAATATATCACTGAATTACAAGCAAAGGATGCCACTGCTCATCATTACACTCTTGCTATAGCATGTTGTAAATTGAACAAAGAATCTTAACATATGAAATGAATATCACATAATCAGGCTTATAATTACAAAACATCAATCCCCAAACACCTGTATTAGTCTGACATACCATAACACCAGAATGAATAAATCCACGGCGCTGCCAGGCGGGCATCAATTTGGGGTATTCCTCAGTGCTGGTAGTCTTTACCCCCCATACTTCCTTCCATAATTTGTACATTGGCTCATGGACTGGATACACCCCTGAGTGATGGGGAGCCACAGTATATTGTCCATATACCAAGATCTTGTGCTCCTGTTGACAAGCACCCAACAAATTGGATAGAAAATATTCACATGGATTATATTTTTCTTGTATATATCAGATTTATAACTGATCAGACCACTATTTTTCTAGAGACAAAAAGTTATTATGGAGACAACAAGGCTGACTTTTATCTGGATAAAATACATGCTTTTATTTTACTTTTCTTAATGTAACTTGTTACCAAAAAAAAAGCTTGATCAACTGACATTATTTTCATTCCAAGAAGAAACCATGTTATGCTAATACAAAAACCACAAAGGGAAAACAAAATTTGAAGAAATAAAGCAGAAATACAGAATGCAGAAATTAGGGTGGAAAAAAAGGAAAGCAGACCATAGCAACAACAGATGCAATGAATGTAAAAATTTTTGTCCACAGTTCTTCAAAAGCTTTTAGGCAAACGAGTACTGATCTCTCAATCCTGTTTACATTTACAGTTTTGTTTTAAACAAAGAAATCCCCTATTTAAATAAATTGTAGACCCTGATGATTTAATTTATTGTAGCTGTATTTCACCTTGATGTACCCTGTGGCATTAAGCTGAAAGCTGGTCCATGCTGGGTGCATGTAACCATAAGTATGTTATAAAAAGGTTGAATCATACACAAACAAAAGAGGAGTGGGAAAGACCATAACAGTTATAAATAGGGAACCTATAAATGCAATGCTATGTATTCAATGCAAAAAACGTATGTGTATAACTATACAAAAAGCTGCTTGTAGCACCCAGAAGTGTCAGAATATTTCTAAATAATAGACCTAGTTCCCTCACAAACAAACACATTTCTCTTCATAAAATATGTCTAAATTTTTTATTATCATTAAAATATCAGAACCAAATGAGGGGTTCAAATTAGAAACCAATGGAAACCCATTTTAGACTTACCGACTCTAAATTGGGCATTTCAAAAAGAAAGTAAACATTTTGTTATAGACTCTAAAGTCTTACACAGAAAGTCATATATAAAAAAATCATTCAACTGGTATTTGTTCATACAGTAGTAATGGAGTACAACAAACTCAGGCTCAACGAACACGCTTGCATTCAACGAACAGATACAAATCCCTGATTTGTCTTCCTTTTTGTCTTAAGTAAACTATATTGAATGCAACAAACTAATCTCAAACCCACCCTTCGATTGAACAAACTAGAGGTGCTGAAAGCTGAGAAAGTTGTATACCAGAGACCCTATTGTAATTTAAAATTAGAAAACCAAAGATCTGCCGGGTTATCACTAATTATTACATTTCTCCAAGAAGCCAGGACTGACAATATTATTTAATAGAAGGTACAGTAAAAGAGGTGGGTCACAATCAGTCAATTAAAAATGATAAGCAAAGGAGGGAAGGGGAGAGGAGTGATAGCTGATAGACGATCATCGAGCAAGATCGAAGACCAAAGACTTAATCCACCAGTTTAAAAGGTCAGATGTTTGTGTTTGGGAAAGAAGAGATTAAGGGAAAGTTTCAGGTAGATTGTGATAGGTGGTGTGGTTGGCTAACACCAGCTAGGTACAAAAATGTAATGGAGGTAGGGTGTTGACAGTAGTGAGCCAAACATAGCTTCATAAACCATGCACCCAAAAACTTCTGAAAATAAACGAGGTAGTTTGTTGAATCTGAGTTGTACTGTATAAAGAGTAATGCAATCTTGTAAGAAGTCATGAGATCTGTTCAGCATTTAAAAGCACTTCTTAAAGTTAGATGTATATAATAGTTAATGTGGAAGACATCCCAACTTGCGCATTTTGTAAACCAGTCCGTATTCGCTTAAAATGGCTATAATGCTATTTCTTTTTTTTTTAAATAAATGAATAAATTATATCATAAACAAACTTTTAAAAAACCTCAACTCCTAGCAGAACTATTAACGTTCATAAATTAATATGTTTTATGTAAATGTTAAGTTTAATTCTCAAAATAAAATTACTCAAATGTTTTTAAACTTCAGGCCTTTTAAATTTATTCTAAAATTGACTGATTTCTATTGAATGCCACCATTCCTTTGTCGCTTCCCCTTCAAACTTACTTTTATATTCTTATGAAAATGCTTTAAAAAAAAATGAGAGTTGAACAAGGTAATAATTTTAATGATTGTGGTCTCAGGGAAGAGAAAATGGAAACGAAAAGAAAAAAAAGGTGTACTATATTAAAAAAATAAAAAAATAAAAAAAGTAAAATAGTTATAAATTCATATTTTATCTGAAACAAGTCTTTTTGTTACACACAACAACAAGAACACGCATACCTTTGCACAAATTCATGAAAAAAAAAAAAGATTTATAAATACATGTAGTTTGTGCAAAAAAACTCCCCTGTGCGCCAAGACAAACATTTTTCAAAAGAGAAGGGCATTTTTATTTAAAATACAAACATTTTATGTGAACATAATAATTTTTTGTTATGACTTCATTTAAGTTAAAAGAGACACTTTGTTTCTGTACTGCTGTGCATCCATAAGCACTTACATTGACAAGTTTTCATTCCTTAACAAACAAAAATAAGCTCAAAGGTTTTTAAAAAATCAAAAGAGAATAACTTTTTCAAATTTATAACATCTGTTATGAACAATAATAATTAATATTTATGGTGTCACTTTCAATTTAAAAACAAACATAATTTAAGGGTATATATCTATCTGGATATTTACCTCTGCAAAGGCTTTATTCAGGCGCATGGAGTTCTCAACATATTCAACAGAAAATTTATGAGGTTGCTCATGCTTCCACATATGACTAAACCATCGGAATTTGTTTCTGTAATCTAAAACAAAGGAATTAAAAGTAAAAAAAATAAATTTATTAGAGTATATGTTGGGTCTTTATTAATTTCTGCAGATTAAAAAAAAATAAATGTCAATTGGTTGGTTGGTTGAACTCCAACTTCAGCAACAAGATTACTAAGATATTAAAAAAATACAAACAAAAACAACCAACAACAACAAAACAACTAAAAATGAAAAACAAAAACAAAAAACAACAACCCACAATTGAAAACAGTTTCAAAGGGAAAATGGTAGGAAAGAGTGGGAGGAGGGAAATGTTTTCCCTTACTGGTTGGGTTGGAGTCAGTATTATCTTTTATGTTATTTGCAGTCTTAGGTATCCTGCTTGGGAGTTCCATTCAATCTCCCTTGAGTCATAGGAGACATTAAACTGGGAGGGACTTTGAATTGCTCCAACCAATCACTTGACTAGGAGAGTCTCAATTTCTCACCCCCATAACACTTTGTTAATTAACTAATCAAAATGATTGGTGCTGATCTACAGATGACAAGTTGTGGCTAAAAATCCAGAAAAAAAATATATAAAACTAGTAAGAAAGTGATAAATATCACTTAATGCATGTCAGCCAAGTCAACAAAAAGGTCTACCATGCAATACAAGACCATGGAACTATTTTGAGACCCTCTATGAGGAAGATAGACAACAGCTGAAAAACACCTCAAAGTCCAAGAATGTTTGAGACAGCGTTTTGGAAAAGCTAATTTCTGTCAACTGATCAGCACTGAAGACCTAGGCATTTCTCATACTACAAAGTGAGTGTAATTAGAGAATGAGCTGTATCAGCTCATGTCTGCACCAAGACCTTTTGCTGACATTACTTAACTGAATCTGGAGTGAGAGGATCCCAACAGTTCAAGTACATCACTGTCAGTGAATAGAATTTCTGTTATCACTTTACAATTTTCTACTCATCATTGCTAAAATTAAATCTTTAAATATCTCTATGTCTTGAAAATTATAACATAATCATAATACCTTGTCCCAATCCATAATTTGGGAGGAGGGAGAAAGAAGGGACAGGACCATGTTTCCTTTACAAATGCTCAATTATTAATAATAAGTAAAGTAAATGTTGACAATTTCACAATGTAACAGCATATTGACTTACCTAACAATTTTTTGTCACCTTCATCTTCCTCATCATTACCACTCAAGTAAAATCCACCAGAGTATCCTAAGTTGAAGAGAAACCCATCTACATCTTTTTGGAGACGATCTTGAGTTGATACTAGAGCCTTTGGGAATAATATAAGTTTTAAGGGAAAAAACTTGTAAAAAGATATAGATCTAGATCAAAACTGGACAAAAATAACAGTGATCTAAAACTTTTGACCATAGTCTTACCTACAAACCAAAAAAAAAAAAGGCCAGATTTCAGTGCAAATAGAAATTTTTAATGGACTTTTTAGACTTACAGGAAATCTATTTCATCCCAATAGGAAAACATCAGATGCAATTGAAAAGGAGATCTCTTGTCCATGGTAACAAATATTATAAATGTAAAATGACCATAAGTTCACAAGAGATTATAACAGGTAATAAAGGCAGTAGACTTTTTAATAAAATATTTGTGATTCCCGTATTTCAATACCCCACTCCCCTCTGTTATGAATACTTCAAACTATATCATAAGAGAGAGATACTTTGCAGGAATTGAATACAACATTTGTTAATTGTCTTTACATGACAATTTTTGAAAAAAGTTTTAAAACAAAAACAAGCAAGTTTCCATTTTACTCACCTCTACATCGTCAACAGTCATCCGTATCCCTTCCTTCCCCACAAATATGTCATCCACATCAACCTGAATGTAGCGATCCAGGCTCAGCTCTAACTTCCCAAATGATAAGTATGATAAAGTATCCATCATCATCACCGTATGTAGCCAGAAATTGAGGTCATAACCAAACAAAATCTTGGGAATACCATCAATTTCTCCTTTGTCCATAACAGCAGTAACAAACTTGAATCCTTTTAAATGGCTGTCTTCACTTACACCAAATTCTAAATAGCGAGAGGAAAGTCTGGAATATGCCAGATTCTGATAAGTGGAATGATTGCTGTGAAACACACTCCATTTTCCAGGTAAAAATCCTTTCCACACCTCACCAGGTTTCAAAACTCTCCAGACGTAGGAATCAAAGTTTAATTTCATATCCTCCAATTCCAACCTGTACTGGAGCGTCAAATGATAGCCATCAATGTGGCTGACATGAGTCCCATCTTCTCTAGGGGGTCTAATAAAACCAACAATGCCAACATGGTAATCACGGCAGTATTTATCAATCAGCTGTCTATTCCAACTATCTAATTTCAAATAAGAATTGTAGTTCTCAAAAACAATCACTGCATATCTGGCTGACTTTTTGTTGGATAAAGAAGGAATGGTTTTTGACTTGCTCACAACTTTGACTTCAATTCTCAAAGAGTTGAGAAAATGTTTGAGTTTTCTTCCGTTTCGAGAGTTTGGAGCTTCGACAACAAGCAAAGCTCTGTGAGCAAGCTGGAGACGCTCACTGGATTTGTGCTTGCCGGGGGCCTGAAGTTCTGGATTCACCAGATCTGGATCTGACAAACATCGGATGTGCGGAACAGGAGGCTGAGCCTTTTGTGAAAGCCGTGGGGGTTGCATAACATAATACACAAAGTAGAAACTGGTCACCACACTTAAAGCCAAAATAAGCAAGAGAGTTCGCAGTAGAGAACGATGCTTAAAAGAAAACCAGCGAGTCAATGATCCAAAAAATCTTATAAGTTCTCTTTTCAGCATTTTAACAGATCTTCTTTTTCACATAATCTATAATAATTTGTAGTTAAAGATAAGAAAAATCATGTTCCATCCAAAAATGAAGATGCAATACATCTCATGAAGTCCATTATGAAATTAGAACAGTCTTCACATTTTTATTTATTGTATATCACCAAAAACGACAGAATGATGGTCTGAGTCAGTGAGTGATAGTACTGAGCTAAGCAGATCTTAATTTCTTCAAAATAATGGAACTAATGATATGCAGGCACCTCTTGACTTGACAACCAGTTTTCTGTAAATTAAAGTTAAAACACAAATTATAATTAGATAATAAAAAAAGTCCTAAAAAATATGTTACCATGTTATACAGGATGCCCCTTGAAAAAGCTAACTAAAGCCTGCTAGATCCGTGCAAGGTCCTAATTACACAGCAAATGTAAACTTCACACACCAAGTTATTATACATACTGATTATATTTAAAATACAGTATTCATGAGTATTTGCATGCTTAAAATCTGAATTCAATTTCAACACAATTCAGATGCAATTCCATTCAAAAGAATTACAATACAAAAAAGTCCTCTCTAATATTTATAACATTTGTAAGTTGCATGACTCAGTTTCATGTATTTATAATTTTACCAGAAACTAGGAGTAGAGAGGAATTGAAAGTAGATGAGGATACCATTTAAACCAGGGAAAAGAAAAGAAAAAAAGAATGAATATTACCTCTCATTAGCTATCACATTTCATTATTTTATAATTAGTTTTTCCCCTTATACCAACAACCTACTCAAAGTAACTGCTGGCTTGTCATAGATGATCTGAACCTAAGCCTACAGAAGGGAAAGCCCAGCACCCGCTAACTAGACCAAAGTTTTATGGGGCCACTTTTTTAGAGCCTAGACAATAGACTAGGCTTGGCCACAAGGGCACTAGACCAAGTTAGTTATTGTTATCGCTGATGATATCATCTCATGGATTACTGATCCATTTCTACTAGCCTGTTTCCACTGGTTTTTTTTTGGATATACCTTCTTATCTCTTCGTGTACAAGTGTGTTATTTATAATTATTGTTAAATATAATGTTATTGTTTTTTAACGTGTGTGTCACTTAATAAGTTTTTGGTTAGGTAGGTTAGGTAGGTTAAAAAAATCTTAAAGGGACATTTACTTTACGGCCTTGTACATGCATCATATAATCCACTGTAACAGGCAGCCCGATGTATAGTTAAGATGAAGATGATGCAGAGGAAGAAGACAGCTTTGCTATTTTCCTCTTAAAACCGCTAGCCTCGTGAGTTGACAAGTTCTGGGCAAAACTTTTGTAAAAGTATGTTCGATATTCGTCTCAGTGCAGATATAGATAGTTGTAGTTGTAGATGAAATAGGGCGGCGATGTCAGAAAAAATGTCCACGAGACGTTTCCTGCATGATGGCTCAGTGGAGTTTTTAACGAAAATATAACATAGAGAAATGAACTGACATAGCTCATCTGGTGGATGTTTTAAACCGCCACGATCCAGGCATTCTGTGTAACTGCTCACAGATTGTGGATGACTTGGTGAGGTGTCTGCAGGCAGATTTTCTTTGAAGACTAAATAACCTCCGATATGATGGATAGACATCTTCTCATCACTGGATAGTTTAGCCACTTCTTCTGAGAGATCATCTATTAGCAAAATCAGTGTAGTAGTTCAAGTATTTAGGCGTGAGACGGTACTGCAATATTATTAAATGGTTGTTACGAATGTTACTCCAAAATCAAAATTAAGAAGAACTTCAGCTAGTTTTACTATCGTATCTTAAACCACGTTATATTTCTATCCACCATGAGAACAAAAAGATGGCTGAAGTTAGCTTTAGCACAGTGATATGCATAGGTGTTCACGCTTAGTATTGTTAATTTAAAACTTATTAAGATGACACACACGTTACTGCAATTATAGACTAGACGCCACAAAAACCGCCTGGTTAACTACTGGAGGGCTTGTAAATGATCTGTTGCATCGGCCCTGCAAACTTTGGTCCAGAAATGCTACCGCTAGGCCTGTCTGTTCCGTTAGCCTAGATCTGAACAAAACAGACAAGGGTTTATAATTACTGACAGTGTATTATGCTTTGAGTGAATGTCTGCTCCAAAAATGAGACTTAAAACGAATTTATAACAGAGGGTTAGTGGTAAGTGGAATGGTTGGGCCGCAAAGCAGTCATTCATAGTGCTTTTCTTCAGACCCTGAATCAATAATTGAGCGTTACAAGGAAGATAGGGGTGATCATGAGAAAAACATCATTATATCAAAAGTCTTTTAGTTTTACAACTTCCACTTCTTTCCCTCTATCCTCTTTTCATCACTATTTTCGTTGTGAACCACCCCTTTTTAATTAGTACTCTACACTTCATGATGTCAGTCCTGGCTTATGGGAGCAGTAAATAAGTCTCATTTTTAAATAGATTTAGATTGGAAGGCATCTTTATATGTGAGCTTTTGGAAACTTTCCAAAGGAAAGTTGCAGTTCGGTGCATCCAAGGTTGGTTAGGAGATTGGTTTGTGGGATCTAGAATTACTCTGAAAGACAAAAATAAAAATCGGGGATTGTTATCTTTTTTTTATGGAATGATCTAAGGTGCTCCTTGAGTCCTAGTTCATTGTTATGATTGTATTTAAGTTCTTCTGTACTGTGCACAACTGCAACGTTGTGATTATATATAAGCTTACAACTCATCATAAGATAGAAATAAGAATGCTAACCACCAGTTGTAAGCTACTGGTGGTTAGCATTCTAAATTCTTATTTCTATCTTATGATGAGTTGTAAGCTTAAATTATATAATCAGTTGTAAGCTATCGCCGTATAGGACCCCCCAGGGGAACCTAGGAGACGTTAAACACGGAGAGAGGGAGAGAATTCTCTCCCTCCCTCTATAGAGAACACAGTTGTAAGCTAGATTCTAGATCTAAATTTTGTATTGTGTCTCTAGATCTAGATATCCCGTACCTTGATTCTGAGAGCAAATTAGAAGTTAAATCCAATAGATCTAGATCTAGATGTTGAAAGAACATCAAATCTAATATTATGGAGCGACTCCTATGGTCTGTATATCAGACGTTGACTTTCTATTAAAGATTGACATATACTCATTGCAAAATGAAACACATTTACAACATCGAGACCTTGATCTATAAATCTAGAATCTATAGGTCTAGATCTAGATCTAGAGAGAGAATCTAGATCTAGATCTATCTCTAGATTTAGATCTAGAGATAAGTCTACTTAACTGAACACTGAATAGAACTCTAATCTAAATTAGCTCTTGTCAAACTGTGAACAAGTGCATATTGCGTCCTTAAGTCTAGATCTAGATCTATCTCTAGATTTAGATCTAGAGATAAGTCTACTTAACTGAACACTGAATAGAACAGTGAATAGAATTACTGGAAAAAAAAAGAAAATCTTCGTGACCAGTCAACAGTAATTGTCGTTAGATAGGCCTAGAATCCCAGATTGCAGATTCTAGAATCTAGATCTAGATCTAATCTAGATCTAGATTTAAGCTTACCAGAAAGTAGATCGTAAAGTGGCAAGTGCTAGCAGTTTCCAAATCTGGAACTCAACCACTCAAAGATTCGATTAGGCAGATTCATGGTTCGTGACACTCGGTTCAATGATGCAGTAGCCTAGCCTAACAGAATTGAACATAGGATTCATTCTCCTCCTTTTTCAGAATATTTTTTTTTTCTACATTGATACTTTACTTCCCAAAGCTTAGACCTACAATACAACTGGGTGTGCATGAGTAGATCTAAGCGATAAAAAGGCTGAACACTTAATTATTTTCCACTTACAGGTGTGTGTATTAATCAACTCATAATAATAATAATAATAATAATAATAATAATAATAATAATAATAATAATAATAATAACAACAACAACAACAACAACAACAACAACAACAACAACAA
>RQTK01000080.1:459176-474631 GCA_003991915.1 Elysia chlorotica
AGAGAGAGAGAGAGAGAGAGAGAGAGAGAGAGAGAGAGAGAGAGAGAGAGAGAGAGAGAGAGAGAGAGAGAGGGAGAGACAGAGAGAGAGAGGAGCGAAGACATTCTATCAAACATCTTCATACTATTACTATGGCCTCTACGCAGCTTGTCCACATTAACGTCACTCTGACAAGCATCGGTGCAGCCGCTGCGGTCCGAGCACTAATCTTATCTGCTCATTGTTTGATGGTATCGATTCCTAGCCTCACTGTCAGGCGAGAGCGCCTGGGCTATTGGATTGATGTTAATAAGGTGAGGCCGCGATCTCCTGCAACCCGCTTTATGACATACGATACCAGCGGCTTGGATAAAGGACACCGGATCACAGACATCTTTTGACAACTTTGGAACAAGAATAATGAGAGGTCGTGATAACAGGCTTCATTAAAACCTACATGCGTTAAAGACACCTTTTTAAGTCGCGGCGGATAGAAGAAAAGAAATATTGTTGTGAGAGAAAAAGAGCTTGAGTCTGCCACAGTCTGTTTTAGCGTCCGACAGTTTGCATTCTTTTAAAAGTAGAGTTTAAACTTCCTTTTCTACATCTTTTATTGACTCCTTGTAATTAATATGATTATAGTATATTCTGTGTAACAATTTTACGGCACCTTTATTTACAAGTCCTTTGTCTTTTTAATCTGAGTATTTACACATGCTACCTCCTTTATTTTTACAAATTATTTAATCATAAATTTGTTTTAACCTAAAACTGAAAAATGTTTTCTGGTGCTTGTAATGTGTCATCTGCTTTCTCCATGATCATTTATCCATATCAACTGGAACTTCATTATGATCATTAGCAAAATGTATTTTATTGATTGCTTGATTTAAACAAATGTAAAGCGCTTTGAAAAACACTATGGGAAAGCTGCTATATAAATGCACTTTCTATAATTGTTATTATTATTGATTTATATCATAATTTGATGATACAAACTTAAAACGTATTCATGTAAGAATATAGAGATATTTGACAACCGGACTACAAACATTGTTATATGTCCTAATGAAGAAAGAAAGTGAATATCGAAATATAATATATACTGTTAGTCACTTGTCGTTATTTTGTTAAAAACACACTGATAGCTTTCAAAATAAATTATATCGACATTGTCTTTCAGGTTTTTACTTTTGCGCTAAGCCATAAACTTTTGATGAGCGTTTAAAAGGATTTTGAAATAGCAGACCACCATTCTACATAAAAGCAAATTATAGATAATCTGATGATGAAACATTTCAGTGAAAGCTATGCGACCGCACGTAGGCCACTTATAGAGGTCGGAACATAAATTAATCGTTTCGTGTCAAAACACCCACACCTAATTCAACAACACCGACAGGGAACGTGCCAAAAATAGATGAAATAACTTTGTCCCTTTTTTCTTCTGTTGATTCGTGAAGCAAAATTGCCGATTAAAGTACCAACCCTAACCACGATTGAAAATAATAACGACACTGTTTCAATCATCATTCCGAAAATTGACAAATTTTAAATAATAGAAATAAAAAAGAAATTATCCTGAACTTCACAAAGTTTTTACGAACACAAGTTTAGATCCCGTTTCTGGAACGGAAACATCATTCAGTGAATTATGTTTTACTAGCCAATGCCCTGTTCATCGAACAGGTAAGTTTTCTTAGCAGTTATATTTTACACAGACAATAGAAAAACTTCCTGATTAGCAAACATTTTTTAGAAAATATAAGACAGTACAACTCCATCTTTCAAATGACGTCGTCTACTCAAAAAGTGCTGTACTAATCAGTACGTTTTTCTATTGTATGTGTAAATGTAACTGCTAACAAAACTTATCCCACGTTTTTGAACGGAAAAATCATTAAGTACAATCGTAATTAATGAGCACGACTAAATTGAGAGTCATTCAAGATCGGGCATTATGAGCATTATATTCCAAAAAAGAATAAGTACAAAATATTATGTCTATTTACATCTAGATCTACATCCAGATAGGCCTAGGCCTAGTAGGTTATATCCTTGCCAATCTAAGGGTTAACTATGTCGGAAAAGTCTCAACAAAACAAAAAAGACTTTAAAACGTTGAAATTCGATAAAAATTTCCATTTACCTTATAATCCATACACGTGTGAAAATTATTTACTTTTTACTGTTGAATACACCCCTTTTTTCTATAAATATTCAATAGATCTCCGATCGGTAGTCGCGGTGAAATTAAGATGGATTGATAATTATGGTTGATAACATTGATTAATCAAAAATTATATATATATATATATATAGAGAGAGAGAGAGAGAGAGAGAGAGATGAGCATGGTCGCATTCAGTCTGTTGACAGTAATCCGGGATGCATCTCCGGGATTAGAGGAAAACAGGTACATAAAGGTAAACGGAGACGAACAGCTGCTAAGCATAACGTTTAAAGAGTTAGAAAAAAGCATTGGCGATGATAAGTATGATCTCATACTGACATCAATTCAGAATCGGAAAGCAAAAGAGCACATTGCATTAAAAAACATGCGGAGACGGACAGCATCTGTTAAGCACAAATTTAAAAAGATTAGGCCTAGAGGTCTATGTCACAGAAATGGGAAACCAAATGAGGCGTTTCGGGGATGGACAACCATAAGTCAAAATGATTTGCATACACTTAGGATTATAGTACTCGACATTAGTATAATAAGTAATGAAGTTTGGTTTCTTTTGTTTTAGAAATGGACTGTACAAAGTTTTGCACTGGATGAAAAATAGAGCTACATGCAAAATTTCAATAAGATTGATGCTGTAGTTAATCTTGTAGAGGTGAGCTAATTTTTTGTAATATAGATATTTTCAGATAACATCTTTAGAACAACACTCTTCGCCTAATAGAGTGTTATTTTTCTACTAAACTACTACTAGAGTCGACTCTCTATAAAATTCAATCTTTTGCAAGCATTAAACAAATTACAATCCTAGGTTTTGATAAAAAAAAGTTATATTACACTAGATCCAACCTTTCAATTAAAAAAACAACAAAACAAAAACAGTTGAAATGTCTCAACTTAGTATTTAGGAAACTGCAGATCTTGCATTATCTTACATAACACCGAAGCCCGTAACACACGGACAAATACTGTACACGTCTTTCAGATATGTCAAGTCATTTTTACAAAGAGGACCGTTAAGATTTGCATTGAAATTAAGACGTTGTTCGGCATCTTAACAGCAAGGGGCGTCTTGCTAAAATAAATAAATAAATTAATTAAGAAACGACAAAACAAACAAACAAACAAACAAGAACAAGAACAAGAACAAGAACAAGAACAACAACAACAACAACAATATACCAACCGTTAAGTCGTGCGTTTTAAATTGTTCAATCTGTAAGGGAAAGTGGCGACCCTTTCCTTGCTCGAATAATCTGCGGCATTTGACAATATTGATCATACAATCCATTAAAAAAATAATCGGCATCTTTCGCTATACTTGGTGTAGTTTTAAAATGGTTTACCTATAACTGTTTTAAAATCGACAGCAAAAGCTAGTAATGAGTACGCATGAATCGGCATTTATGAAATATGGTGTTCCTTAAGGTTTTGCTCTCTGTTCTTTTCTCTTTGTATTCCCGGTTCCTCACAGACATTATATAGCCTAAAGGTACATAAATTTTTGACTGTCGTGTTAAAGACACACAATTATTGTATATGTTTGTTTCTCCCTCAGAATTGTCTAACCTTAGTAAAAGAATAACGTCAATTATTATTACTTGAACGACGTTTACAAACTGCTAACATCCTGATCTTTCCCTTTTATTGAGGACTAGGCAGTGATCGCCTCCGCCCTTGAGACAAGAGCTCTTTATCGCCGTTATCTCATCCTGACCGCCAGGACAATATACAAACGTGACACTGCAACAACTACAGCAAAAGAAGTAACACTCCAATGTGTTGTTTGGACTGTTTTAGACTGTTTCCGGCAATGGTACATGGGTATAAACCGAATGGAGTGAAGTCTGATCACTAGGAATAATTGGCGAAAGCATAGTCCAGGCAGCTACAAAGAATACACACACACACACACACACACACACACAAATAAAATAAAATACCCCGCCCCCCAAAACAACAACAACAAGAACAACAACAACAATAACAACAACAACAACAACAACAACAACAACAACAACAACAACAACAACAACAACAATACAACAACAACAACAACAACGACAACAAAACAAACAATTAAAAACAAACAGATAAAATAGCCTACTAAAAACACTGAACCCTTATAAAAGCGGATCCTTCAAACCGGCAGAAGGACGATTTAGAATAATTTATGTGGTAGGACTGTTTGACACTATTCTTGTGTATTAACCAATGAAGTGCGAAAAATAATTACGATAATGTTATTACCTGTAAAGACTTTCTGATTTTGAAACATGGGTATGAGGTGATAGTCAGCATCAAAATGCAAACGTGTTACGAGAATTTTAGGTTATTCCCCCTTTTACATAACTTAACGAACTTACTTGAGGCGAGAATCGGTTAAAATTAATCAATCTCTCACTACGGTGACTGTCAGATACTAGTTGTTTTTTCTATAACGAAATATACAAATTTCAAGAATGGTTTATTTATCATTTCTACTTGTGGAAAGCTATTATTGTTAGTCAAATGTCTTAAATTTTATATAATTAATACTTTTTATGCACTATTTTAGTATGCGATAAAAATACATATTGATTATGCTTCTATAGATACCCCGCTTTTCAATTTGGAAAAAATATTTCACTGCCTCGCAACAAGAACATGTTTATGAAACAAAAACTAAAAAAACAAAAACAACAACTAACAAATATCTCGCAAAATGAAACTTTACCACCTTATGCCTTTTGTGAGTGCTGGACAGATAATAATTATAGCATATACCTCTAATAATCTCTTCTTGATGCCACGTTTTTTTTTGTATAGGCAACCTTAGACGTTACTTTCACTTCTTCATTAATTAAAAGGTAATACGATACAACTTATTTTATGTAAAGGGCCCATTTATTTAAACAAACAAACAAACAAACAAAAATGGTTCTATTCTGTTGCCTTAGAGAGGTCAGTCCTTTCCTCACTGTGTAGGACCTGCCTCTATCAGATTCTCTCAGGCAGGGCCACTGTGTCCCAGAGTAAGGTTCTCTGTCTGACCTGGACTTCTCAGATTCAAAATGCTTTAGTTTCGTTTATCTTTAATGAGAGTGTTTGTTTTCAGATTATGTAACCATCTTCCAGAAAGTATTATAAATAGATCGGTAGACCAGCACGCTTAGAGTATTTTACACGCTTCGCTGCAACACAATTTACCGTCTAAGAACATTACTAATTTTGCATCGGACATATGTGAGGATCTATATATGATCTTTTTCATAAGCACGGTGTCTCGGAAGCAAAGTAAGAATTAGAATCCCGGAACATCTGAACTGGAAACCAAGCATAACTCACAAAAACAAAAAACAACAACAACAAAACAAAAAATCAGAAAAACCAACCAACAAAAACACGCAAACAAACAACAACAACAACAACAACAACAACAACAACAACAACAACAACAACAACAACAACAACAACAACAACAACAACAACAACAACAACAACAACAACAACAACAACAACAACAACAACAACAACAACAACAACAACAGCAGCAGCAACAACAACAACAACCCAACACCAAATTAATCGATATTGAAAAGAGATTTAATATTGTACGGACGCTTTTGTTGAAACTACTGCTCCTATCGACTTGAAACTATAATTATGTATGCATTATTTTTGTTCTGTCACAAAGGTATACTTTTTCAACAAAAGAATCCACGCCAATTGCTTTCATAAACGCTTTATTTCGCTAACACAGGCTAAGTTTCGATTGACATTTTATCATTTTTACTTCCCTGGACTACTTTTTTTTGGAGATCGAGAGTAAATGAAATTGAATTTAGATTTAGGCAGTTGGCAGTGAGAAACATTTTTTTTCGAACATTGTAAACCTTGCGGTGCCTAGTGTCGTATCATTGTTCGACTGACAATTATTGCAAAAGCAATATAATCCTACTTTAAACAACTCATAATGTGCAAGTCACAGAAATATTTTATTGACCAATTTAGTTTGTTATTTAGATAGCTCAACAACCTACTTACTGGTATATATAAGAAAACGTGGTGTCGTGTTTAGTCACCTTACCTAAAACAGTTTAGAAATACTTATAGCGGTGGTGATTTCCCGCAACGTGGTTTATCGCTGCATGGATAATATGAAACGCCTGAGTAGGAATATTTTCACCCATTTTCAAATAAAGAAATGTTGGGTTTCAGCAAACTGTAAAAAAAACAACCAAATACTTGATTGCAAAAAACAACTGCAAAACAAAACAAAAACAACAGCAACAACAACAACAACAACAACAACAACAACAACAACAACAACAACAACAACAACAACAACAACAACAACAACAAAGCAACTTAAATATCTCCGTTCGCTGAATGAAATCTACGTAAATCTAAACATTCCAAACTTTTATTTCATCCGCGCAGCTCTTTTCATTAGTTAAAAAGTTTACAGAGACTGTATTGTAATACCACACACGTTTATCCCACGGAGTTGGAATGTTAGATTGATATACCAATTATAAGTCTTTACATTAGCGAGGTCTATGCAATTTGATTTAAAAAAGTTAGACTTTGCGTAGCTCTAGCGTAGGGCTCCCCAAGGTAAAAATACGTTTACCTATTTTTCATTTCAGTATGACACATTTTTTAAATATACCAAATGTCCTTTTCAGACCAAATTGGTTTATGTGCCAAAATCCCATTCTCTTGGAAACTAAATAATGAGGCGACCAAAAATGGAGTAACTAAAATATGTAACAGAAATAGATGATATGGCCATTGAAGTGAATGGCTAAACTTTCTATCGCCATACTGACGACTTGATTCTATCATCTAGACTTCCAATGCCACGTTCGAATAAAATACATGGAATAGAAGGTCCAATTCTGATCTTGTACTTCGTCACTTTAGAGAAAAGATTGATAAAACAGCGTTGAGGGTATTTTCTGTCCAGCCTATTCATGTACAAAAAAAAAAAAGATTTTCCATTTACTTTCAGACCAACCCATTGGGATCGAGGTTCATATATTCTAACTTTATTTTGACAAGCTAATTCGAACTCTTTGGAGTAGCATTAAAGAGGCACAGGCTTAGCCAGTTTCTAAAACTCATTTCCGGAGAGGAAGGGCCAAGATTTCCCCCATTTCAGTGAGCTGCTGAGTAAAGCTTTGGCCTGGATCAGCCTATGTGGCAACCTAAACCAGCGAAATCAGGTAATCTGTGAAATGCCGAGTTCTTACAAATTGTTAAAATGTTCTTATCGTCTACTATGCCAAAGAAAAATGAGTGATCTCTCTTTATGAACAAAACAGCTATTCCAGGTTTTGTGGTTTTTGCGAATGGTCTTCATTTAGTAGCCTAGTTTCTACCCCCCCCCCCCTCGCACCCTTTATCAAAACTAGATCAACGTGAAAGCCTTTCCGAAAATTAGGCTTAGAAACTTAAAAGTTTTTTTAAAACTCTTATTTACAATTCAATTGTCAACGTGAAAACCATAAGACCAGATAAGCAGGAAAAAAAGACAACTAATAGAGGAAAATCAAGAATTGCGCGTGCCTTGTTGTTTGTATGTTTTGAATCCACAGAATAAATTTTGTGTGGTATTCGTCACACAAAAATAAATATTTTTTCATTTAAGAATAATTTCCGTACGAAGCTGACATCATAATTCATTAAAATGTCTCACATACTTATAGTTTGTAAACTTTAAGTTATCATGGTGGAGGTAATTTTTTTTTCTTCTGCTAAGGGTTGCTCCAAACGTTTTACCCAAGAATAATAGTGCAATCCTCTTTGATGATGGTAAATATTGTATTGTTATTTTTTCTACTACATGTATTTGCCAAGAGATGTTGAATTCTATGATGCATAGTCAGTCAATTAGAAAGTTGGTTTGTTGGTACCAGAAAATCAGTAGAGTAAATGCGTATACCCAATACACCGGCCTAGGTAATATCTGAAATGGTTGAGTCAGTTTTTACAGCTCTTTTTTTTTAACTGTTTTAAGCAACTAATGGTCGTAAGTACAACATCACGGTAGCTGACGAGTTCTCGTATACCTTCTGTAGCGCATATTCTTACAAAGATATGTAATTACGACTCTACCTAATGTTGTAGACGACGCCCTAAAAAACATTTAAAAATATTTACCAAAATCAGAATAGGAATACATGAACTTCCAATCGGTCTTATTCTTAGTTTTTGCATTTTTTTGTTATAACTTCTTCTTCTTCTTCTTCTTCTTCTTCTTCTTCTTCTTCTTCTTCTTCTTCTTCTTCTTCTTCTTCTTCTTCTTCTTCTTCTTCGTTCACTTGAAAATGACTACACAGAAAGTCCCGAATCTATTATATAGTCCACAGTCTTTTGAAGTTCAATCAAGGGTCCATATAGTTTTCTTTCCATGGTATGTTCTTCTGGCCAATATTTGTTTCTTGTCTCCTGAAGTTGTCTGCATTCTTGCAGAACATGTTATGTTGTTTGGTGTTTGGTGTTTGGTGTTGTTTGTTATAACAACAATAAATGTCTTCAAAGTTAAGATAGCCATATTACTGCGTGAGGTTAAACTTGGCAAATTTGTTTAATAAACCGTTTGCCTGAAACAAACCTAAAATACCGGGTCCTAAAGCGCAATCAAGGGCAATATTCTGAAACGCATCGCCAAAATCGGTGCGAAATAATTCCATTGTATAATAAATATTACCAGATGCAAAAAATGCTGAAAAGGCCGCTCGATACTTCAATGACACGGAGATGAAATATTGATTGTTGAATGCAGCCTTTTTTCTGATAACCGACAGAAAAACAAATAAACACACACATGTAAATAAATCACTGTATGACCTACCTATATTTTACCTGTTGGAACTCACACTGGCAATGGAATACACTTTAGTGCTTTGCTTGTGTCATTCACAGTCTTGCATTATACATTCCCTTTTCATTTAGTGGAAAGTCTGCCCATACAGCTTGGGTTCGACTTTAATTTTTTTTCGTACAGAAAAAAAGCTTTTTATGTTGTATTGATGTTATTTTATTTTTTAAACCTAGGGGTTAACACACACACACACACACACACACACATACATTACATTTTATCCTTAAACTCAATGTCTCTCCTCCTCTTTGCTAAACCTGGGGATAATGCCATCGTCAAAATGAGTCACTTTTCTAGCTTTTAAAATATCAGAAGTGTTTTATGTCTCAATAACGTTGTTTTGCGGAACTATTAGCGAAAGTCATCACGCCTCTAAATCACATACTCTCCCATCTGTTTTTTAAGGGCTTAATGTGATTTTTAGCTTGAAGAAATGTAATAAAATGATATGTTGTGGTTCTAGACTGCTAGCTTCCTTTTATTTTTTTTTCCGAGGGTTTAATTTGTCATTTATCGGACAAGGAAATAAACGACACATTTTCTGGAATTTGGAAGAGGAGCGAGGAGCTTCCTCCCTCTGTCTTTTGTGTTTTTGGTAAATGTGTCTACCCGCTCATACAGGAGTAGAGAATTACTTTGTGTGTGTGTGTGTGTGTGTGTGTGTGTGTGTGTTAAAACTTGGTCCAACCAGGTTCAGGTTTAAGTGAAAGTTTTGATCAAATTAAATGACTTTTAACTAATTGACAAGCTAACTGACTAACTAACTATCTAAAGACTACGATCTTGCCAATGTTTTATATCAAAATAGTTCATGTGTTTGCTCATACACAGGCATTTTTGTTGAGAACATACCGAAGGCGACCTTCTATGCTTTATTCACTTAAAAGACAAAACGAAAACAAAAACAATACAAAACAAAAAGAAAAGAAATAAACTAGAACAAAAAACAACAACAAATAAACAAAACAAAAACACACACACAAATAAGCAACAACAACATAGTAATTCAATCAACGAGTAATGTTTTTTTTTTTATTTAACCCTCGCAGAAAACCTAAATGTCAAGTTCCCTGCGAATTGGCTAAGTCTCTGAAAGAGCATCTCCCAAATTCCTTTTTTTATGAAACCGTTACAGTGGAAGAAACAAGAACTAGATCTAAGGCTCTACACTCTGGAGAAATTTATCTCAATCTCAGTTATTGCTTATCTCAACAATCGTTTCCCAAACAAAACAGAAACAGAAACAAGCAAATGAACTTACAATCATTTCTTAGTCTTTAACAAAACAACAATCTGTTGATACTATTGGACGAGCCAGGACTAACTCTTCCATGACATTAGCGGGTGACGTTGTCTCGTTACTGCCCCACCCATGATGACCTCAAACATCAACCCTGCCTCTCACATTAATGTTGCCTACACTTCATATCTGTTTTAATGATACTAGAGTTTCCGTGAACAACGAAGAGCTCTTGTCATCGCCTTGACTAGCGCGGCGGTTGCTATTGATTTTTTAACCTCAACTTCTGACTTAAGTCGTCAGAATTCTATTGAGGACTTTGATCTCAGCAGTTTATCGAACCATTCAGAGGTTATATTTGGCTCGTTTTAAGAATTAACTACTTTGGCTAAGTGTGATTGTGAATCCCATTTTTTTTCTCACTCTCCCTCGCTTTGCCTCCCACGCTTCCCTCCCCCCCCTCTCTCTGTCTGTCTGTCTGTCTGTCTCTCTCTCTCTCTCTCTCTCTCTCTCTCTCTCTCTCTCTCTCTCTTTCTCTGTCTCTCTCTCTTGCTCTTTCTCCCTCCCTCTCTCTGTCTTTGCCTTTCTCTCGCTCTGTCTCTTCGTCTCTGTCCATTTTCCTGTCTCTGTCTGTTTGTCAATTTTCCTGTGTGGCTGTCCGTTGTTTCTCAGTTTCTCTCTCTGTCTCTGCGGGTGGGGGGTGGTCCAGGGGTAGAACATCGGCTTCCGATGCAAAAGGTCCCGAGTTCGAATCCTGGCTGTTGCGTTCCCTACTGGTTGGGTCGGTGTCAGTATAATGTGACCGGCTGAGACAGGGGCCCGTCCACAATATAGCCTATATAGTGCTGCTGTTGGACGTTAAACCAACCCAACCCCCAAGCCCCTCTGTCTCTGTCTCTCCATCTTCTCTCTCTCTCTCTCTCTCTCTCTCTCTCTCTCTCTCTCTCTTCAACCATCATGTCTGACGTCGCTTCATTCGTCTAGCTGAATGTACACCTCTCTCTATAACTGTTTGTCTTCTTCTTTATTTATTTCTTCAAACTGCATTGGTTACACAGTTTGGTTACACAATCGTCCTGTGTCGTATCCTCTGCTTCATAACTATAAATTTAAAGTATTCCATGATCGATCGACCTACTACTGTCATAAATAATGTCATAAAAACTCACCAAATACTAAGCTGTTCTATTTAATCTATTTAACTCCTGATTCTTATAACTCTTATAACACCGTATCTCTCTGTCATCAAACACCAGAATACCTAGACTCAGCTATCTTGTTTCGCATTATTGATTCATAACTTCACTTCTCATTATAAATTTACATTGATAGGAAGCGAAACAAATACGATCATAATGTAGTATAGTTCAATGCACTGCGCTTTGTCCTTAATACTTTACGGAGCAGGCCTACTCACTAAACACAGAGAAGTGCGCGTATATAAGATATAACAAACAAGTCAAAGACTCTTTTTCTCGCTAAATCAATTTGTATTCCCGATGGTTGGCATTAAACCGTTGCCTTTTACTGCGATAAACGCTCCTTCACAGCCATTAAAATGCTTCACCCCGCATGACAAAATGTCATGAATGCAAGAAAAGAACTTAGAAAAAACAAAACAATTTTTAAATCAAAGAACCGCTAGGAGGTGACTTTTTAAAGAGCAAATTGAAGACCCAGACAATCTAAGTTCTCGCAAGAAAGGTAAAACCAGCTATATATCCGTGGTTGATATTTTTGTCTCTAATTATCTTACATAACAACGATATTTTTTAAATACTCTTATATGTTACCTTGAATGTTGCTGGCCCACATTGGTTTAGAGCATGGAGTATTATAAAATCTTTTAATGTAAAAAAAAAATATTTCTAGCGTTATTGATTTTTTTCGCTTCACCAGCACATGCGTCCCTTTTCAATACATCATTATGCATGGATACTTAATCTAACGTTAGAACTTCATTCATTTATAGAAAAAAGGGAATATTTTGACAAATTTATTTGTGGTCGCACAGTCTGTTTATACCTTTAAACCATCCATGCACATCTAAATTAAAGTGCACAAAATGAAATGCTGATAACATTAAGTTGTACAAATATTTGAATAACGCAACAAAAATGTCTTCGTATTGTAATCTTTATGTCAAAAACACAAACACATCTATAGAAATAATTAATTCTTTCAAGTAAAACAGTATCAATATTGGGAATAGAAATAAACTGAAACTTTGTGTCATTGCAGAACAGAGCCCAAATAAGCCGTTTCGTTTAATAATTGCTATTAAAGTTATAAGTTCACCGTCGAAAATTGCATTTGGCATTGGTTACCCCCTAAACTAATAGTAAAAAGAGTAATACGAAACTTGAGTCTTCATGGTGCATCCCATACTCAAATGCAACGTTAGGCACCCCTGATGATATGTACCACTTTACATACAGCAGCTTGTACTGGCACGATTAACACGATTTTCACGATAATGGTATTTTTTTGTGAACGACTTTTTTCACCTTTTTATATTCTCATTTAGAATCATTGCTTTCCACCACGACTGCAACTGATTGTCAATACCATGACAATGGTGTGGAGCTACAAAAGGTATGACTCATTAATTAAATGGAGTAATGAAATTGCTTGACAAAACCACATTCTTTTACGACTTCAAGATGAAAGTGAAAAAGAGCAATAGGGGTAGAATGCACAAACAAGACGTAGCTTACGTCTCATCGTAACAATATAATAATAAGAAGACTTACGACGAGACGTAAGCGACGCTATGGTCGTGCATTGGATTGGACCAATGTCAGTATAGTGTGATCGGCTGAGACTGAAGTCCTGATAACCTAGCCTTGTCTCTCCCGTTACACCACATAATCATTTTTAGTACTAGTCTTGAGACCTGTTCGCGATCTAACCTTGTTGCTGATGTTGGAAGTTAAGGGACAAAAAACGAAACAAACAAACAACAACAACAAACAACAACAACAACAACAACAACGGACCAACACTAGGACTGTCATTCAGGGACTTGATGTTTTCTTCAGTAATACTGGCTGTAAGGATATATTCCCGGCAAGCAAAACATTGCCTTGATTCTAAACAACCTCATAATAAACCTGGCTTTCAGTTAGCATACAGAGTCATCTTAAAAGATTTAAAACGCCAAGAAAAAGCCTTAACTGAAAATTTAGATATACTTTTTTGAAGAGAATTTCAAAATAAAAAGAGTTTATACATGCCCTGAGGAATCTAAAACAAATAAATCGTGAAAACCAGACAAAATACGCAATGAAATGCTTTTAAAATCGGGGATATAGATAAAGAAAACATTCTATATTTGTAGAGTGCAAAGGAAAAAACGCGAGAGCCCCGTTTTAATTTTGTAAAAATATTTTTTTTTTTCAAAAACTCGTAGGATACGAACATAAATGGAAAACAGCGCCATATCCTGTGGTTCTATTACAGTTTTATTCCTTACAGTAGTCATTAAAAATGAAGGGAATAATTACCTTGTTTAATATACACATATAACGACCAAGTACCTAAAAAGAACTCTCCTGTTTTTCCCCTTGCACCCTTCATTTGATAAACACCACATGTTAGTCAATTAACTGCAGAAATTAAGAGAGGCAAAAAAAAAAAACCCAAACAAAACAAAACAAAAAAAACCCACATACCCATCTCACTAACATTATGCATTCGCAAGATAACATAACGCATGCCTAACTACAGCCTTAAATTGTATCTGCACGTAGAAAAGACGAACAGCCTAAACATCACCATTAGTAATTCTGTTTTGTCTAGAGATTATTTTTTGACACAGACATTTTTTCTGTCTAGATTCATATCTTTAGAAATAATCATCTTCAACGATTTTAATTGATTATGATAACCCTTTAAAACCCATTCTTAATTATACTCAACTATTACACTTCTATTTAATATTATGTAGTATATATGTCTATATTTAACAATCTATTACAGTAAGTGTATATTATGAATAATTTATGACGTTCACGAATCATGAGATTGTTCATATATACACACTTTCAGAAACATGAGCTGTGATATTGTGATTATTTATACTTTATGTACAATATTATTGATCTTCATGTAGAAGTTCTATCTTTTTATTTTCTTATTGATGTATACTTCTTAATTCCGTCTGTTTTATGAATAGAGTGTATTTTTAATTTCCCTTTGAGAGATGACTACAGATTTCTGTATTCTGTATTCTGTATTCTGTATTAACATTTATCCACATTGATTTTATTCATATCACAAAGAAGGCTTTAGGAAATGAGGCAATACTGAAGACCAGCGCACAATGAGCAGCTAAAAAACAACAATGGAACGATATGAAAAAGTGAAAGAAAGAGCTTTGGACATCACAACAAGAAACTAACAGATAAATGAAAACAAAAGACGAGACACCAGCAAAAACCAATCATGCACCATAATGCATATCCAAGAAAACAACATCCCATGTGAAGGACAAGAAATCACCAGAATCAATCCACACATCCCTCCCAAAAACCAGACCAACGAACCTGAAATAAAAGGAGAACTTTGGTTAGCTAAGCACTAAACCTCCCTGCACAGCTGAGCTTATCCTTTCCTTATATAAAACAATAAACACCTACTATGATCAATGGACACACATATATGATAAGGGTGGCTCATCATTAACAGGTACCACAAGAGATACGTAATGCTTACGCAATTCCCACATTGTTAGTGTCTTGCCAAAACTGTTAGCCCGCCCTTTATTTAGACATGCTGCTTACTTCAGACAGGAACGTTAAATATCACCTTTATTCCGAATCCTTTAAGGCTTAATGAATAACACTTCCATTCCACCATTAATCAATAACACACACACACACAAACTCACACATAAAACACCAACAATAAAACAACAACATCAACAACAACGTCACCATCATCATCAACATTATCATCATCATTATCATCATCATCATCATCATCATCATCATCATATCATCAAGTAGAAGAGAGAGAATGAAGCACAAAGGAAGAAGAAGAAGAAGAAGAAGAAGAAGAAGAAGAAGAAGAAGAAGAAGAAGAAGAAGAAGAAGAAGAAGAAGAAGAAGAAGAAGAAGAAGAAGAAGAAGAAGAAGAAGAAGAAGAAGAAGAAGAAGAAGAAGAAGAAGAAGAAGAA
>RQTK01000080.1:497079-513705 GCA_003991915.1 Elysia chlorotica
GTAGTAGTAGTAGTAGTAGTAGTAGTAATAGTAGTGAGAAATCGTACTTTGCTGAGTTAGACCTGTGATTGTTTTGTGTGAAAGAAGGCTGCCACTGTGTGATGATCTTTCTAATAGAGGGTATTTTTTGTCTGTCATATCTTATTTTTCAAAAGCAAAGTTGCAATAAAAGTGTATTGATAGATGGTTTATTCGGTTTGTGTCATGCGATGCAATATCACCACTCAAGAACTTAATTTAAAACTAAGAATACTTTGAGGGATTGTGCTGTAAAACGTACTGATAAGATGATTTCCACCCGACAGTAAAGCAGGGATGAATTTTCATGGGCAGCAACTACTTGGAATATAATTATTTTTTACGGTATAAGATCTAGATTCTATACGGCCGTCTGGATCTATTTCTATACCTCTTAAATGTCTTGTAGTTCAATCTGAGTTAAAAATCTACTTCATAAATAATATAATTGCATTTGAAAAAGGTTTTAGATCTAGGACAATTACTGTATATTGACTATGGTATGTATCATTTTCGAGTTCGAAAATTTCGATCTACCAGACTATAACTATTGGTATTCTTTTGCAACTCGTTCTTAACAGCGCTCTGGCAAGTCTTTAAATTTGCTGGAGAGTGAGACGATGAGTTGATCTGACTCGGTGGTTGTGTGTCGGAAATCGCATCATGTGATATCCAGAAGATAATGATGACTCGTTCACTGCGCGGAAAGATTGTATTTCCGGTAGTTCTATAGAAAACTGAGCAGAGAGAGAGTTGGCATGGAGAACGTTCAAAACATGAATATCCGAGAAGCCCCTGTGTAAACCTAGCGGAAACTGGAGAGGAAATATGTTTAGCTCGGTATAATGATTAAAAAAAATGGGAAATATAAATGAGAACGAAAGGTAGATTCATAGAGTGACAAAGAACGATTCATTGTATATACGAACATGTTTATAAATGTTATTTTTGTGATAAAAACCTAAAAAATTTAAATAATATTTATTTATGGCAATAGAAGTTTATAATCATCATAACCGAGCATCGCAAGATATATAGGTGAACCAAAAAATACTTTCCGATAGGATTATACTTTCGGCAATCATAGTGAAGGGCGAATAAAACTCCCCCCCCCCCCCATTTCCCTCTTTCTCGTTTCTCTCCCTATTACATTATTACCATATTTGCTCTATTTAAAAGGCATGAACAAGATCCTGCTCACCACTAGTAGTTTAGCAGTAACCCGTATCCGGGGATGCCAAGTGACATATAAGAGTTGTTACCTCGCAATAATTATAGCAACATGCAGACACAGGTGAAGAGAGAGAGAGAGAGAGAGAGAGAGAGAGAGAGAGAGAGAGACAGAGACAGAGACAGAGAGAGGGAGAGGGTAAATAATTCTTCACACGTCCCTGGAATAAATGGAATAAACCATGACTGGTTAACTGCAATGCCCTTGAATATGCTAATCCTTTGTTTTCATTTGCTCCCCACACTAAATAAAAATCTTACGTTTTAATTATAGCAACATGCAGACACAGGTGACAAAAGCACTCACAACTTACTTTCCTAGTTCACAAAAAAACAAAAAAAAAAACAAACACGTAAATTATACGTTAACACATTTTTGTGACACCTTTTCCTGGTGTGTCTGAAAACAAACAACTCTATTTTATATCAACCGGATATTACTATTACTACTAATTGAATATGAGATGAAAAGGACGAAAAAGAATTGTACAGTAACACAAATAACATCAACAAAAGCACAAAAAAACAACTGAACAAAAACAACACAAAAAGCACAAACCTAAAACAAAACTAAAAACAATAACAGCAGACGTAGCATTTGCAACGGAAACAATACAACAACATGAACAAGAACAACAGCAACAACAACAACAACAACAACAACAACAACAACAACAACAACAACAACAACAACAACAAAAACAAGAACAACAACAAGATCAACAACAACAAAAAAAAAACAGAAAAAAGAAAAACCACAACAAACAACATGACGTAAAAAGTAAAATCTCATCAAAAGTAAGTAAAGCCAATGAAAAATAAAAGTTATGAAAGTCAAGCTGACGAAAAAAACAAACAACCGACAGAATCACTAGTAAAAGACTACATACTGCCCATTTGTAACACGGGCTCTACTCAAATCAATGTGTCGCCCACAAACCAAATAAGCTCTGTATACTTTGTGCTTCTATGTTTCCCAAACCGAATTAAAGTCTATCGGAATCGATTTTTTCTGATCAGAGAATGGTCCGGTCTGGAGCTAAGTGCTAGTTTTTAAAAACCTGTATGGACATGGATCTAACATTTTGTACCAGAGATGAAGTTAAATTAGCAGCGCAACGCTGAAGAAAAGACCTGTAATAATTTAACCCAGAATAAAGTGAATTGACTATAAACGATGTAAATAAAGAATTGTATGTTGATACGAGAGGGAAAAGACAGATAAAACGGGCAAAAAGATAAATGCGTCAGCTAAATGAAAAGACGATAAAAAGGAACCATAACTTTCATTTTTTTCCTGTGAAGACATAAACCAAACAACGTCCAAATTAGCAGTTTTGCTTAGCTTTCACCAGAAAGTTAGTCTTTGAAAGTCACAACAGTCAAAGCGCATCGCCTTAGATTGTGACTCTTTGTAATCCATATCAACTCTGTGTGTGTGTGTGTGTGTGTGTGTGTGTGTGTGTCTGTGTGTGCCCTTTTTACATTTGTAAGTAATAACGTTGTAGCTGTACCGTGAATACTGCGACCAAACAAACTTTCCTAAGTGGAGCAAAAAGTAAGATCTTAGCGTACATGTTTTTTTTTTTTAATTTTAAAAATTTTTGTTAATATACAAATGTAGGATTTAGCAGGTACTGCAAGCTTTCCAATATTCTCTTCTTTCTGTACCGGTACTTCAGGAAACTTCAGTGGTGTTTCTTCCTGTCCATTACTTGATGTTAAAATCACAATGGCCCAGATCTAGTTCTGAGTAGCTTTTCCTCTTCACAGAGTTGTTCGTAAAAGCCCATTCCTTGGTCAAATGCTGCGTTTTTGTCGCTCAATTTACCTCGATAACACATTTTTCTTTCAGCAAAGTGCATTATTCTGTTTTCACAAGTACAAGAAAAGACTCTTTGTCTTGTTTTTTTCCTGCTTGTGTTAAGTCATTGTCTAGAACAATGATAAAAAAAGATACGGACTTTTTGCGGCTTATTATCATGAGACGTCTGTATAGTCACATATTCGCAATAATCTATTTTCTACTAGTTTTGTAAAACTTGAATACAGGGGGTTGTTCGTAGAGGCTTTGATAAGAATAATGAGGACCCTGGACTCGGTAGGATCTAGAGTAATGTCTGAAAGTATTTTTAAACAACTACAATAAAAGACACAGCTTTTTGCATACCCATTCCTTCGCCTTAAAGGGTGTTTGATAAAACGTTTGCTGATGAGTATTTATGATAAGATGATACGAGAAAACGATCGTCGGCTAGCAAAATTTTTGTCTCCTGGTTATGGAACCTTATTTCAAGCAATCGGAATCATGATTGCCATGATCCTGATGATGATGATGATGATGATGATGATGATGATGATAATGATGATGATGATGATGATGATGATGATGATGATGATGATGATGATGATGATGATATGATGATGATGATGATGATGATGATGATGATGATGATGATGATGATGATGATGATGATGGTGATGATGATGATGATAATGATGATGATGATGGTGAGCGAGTAGTTAAAAGAAGTTAATAAATCATGTTTGGTATCTTGATATCTTGAAGAATCGAGAGGCATCTGAGAAACAACCATAATGTGCTGAACTTAACTAAACCTATGTTCATTCCTTACTGATGCGCAACCCTAGTAAAATACATCAAACGATTCTTCAAAGACGTTTCTACCTCGCTTAAGAGCCTCCATCTTCGGCTTGTTAGCTTTGTAAAAATTTCCAAACTGTCCACAAATCGTTTATTTCGTTCGTATCGAGAAATCAATATCTTGTTTAAGATTGTGCTAGAAAGAAGATGCAATCATGAGACATAAAGACAGCGACAGGTTTGGCGGTGGTTCAGGTGGAACAACTCGTGAGAGGTTTAGGAGATCAAGAGCTATAAGAAATCTATGCATATATAAAGATGATTACTGAATCATTCATAAAAATTAGTCTCACAAATTTACATTTTAATACAATTTGCGCTCTGTGAACCAAATAAGGATTGAGGCGGAGTGGGATGGCGGAAATTAAGATAAAGAATTTAGATATGTAAAAAAAAAAAGAAGAAAATATCATTTCGAACTTGACGAACTCAGAAAGTGGGGTGATTCCAAGCTGAATTTGTGTCTGTTTTCTTATCGTGGCCAACCCGTCATTGTTTTGTCCGTATCATGAGTGCACCCATCTCGATTGCAGCCGTATGGGATATACAGAAAAAGGCTTTGAACGAAAATGACTTACACGCCACCTTGATAGCAATGCACTTATGTTTTTACGTATATTTCAAAGATTAACTATAACAATAATATTTGTGTAAATTAAATGGTAAATTAGGTATACACGAAAGAAAAATATTTTTGTTTAAACTTAATTTAACAGATTTGAAGAATCTTTGAAACAATAATTTATATTCATTTTGCACTATGCAGCGTGCTTCAGAAACATAATTATATGTACAGTGCAACTTTCATAATATCATGATTTTTACAAACTGGTTTATATGAGTTCAAACATAAAAACAAGCCAAAAGTTATGTTATCCATAGCATATTATGATATATCAAAAACAAAAACAAAACGGATATCTTTCTTACTAAATATCATACTATAATTACGCTTTAAGATAATTATAGTTTTCTTATTACATATTTATCTATTTAGTAATTTAAAATAGTTCATTGTGCTTCTGTCATATTTTGTAGTAAGGAAAAGTTCGTTTAGCTGCTAAATGTTCTTACGTTTCGCTGTTTGTCTGAGTTCACCTGGATCAAATAGTTGTGTTTTCCATACCCCGTTTACATTTCATAGTCCCAACCCCCTCCCCACATCCGATGATATGTTTTACATGAGAGTGTCAAAAACATTTTCTGCAAAGAACAGAATCTATATCAAATATAAATAGAGGTGATGGAGAGAGATGTTAAGTGGGTGAGAGATGTAAAGAGTCAGTTAGAGACCGAGAGAGAGAGTGAGATCAAAACGAGAGAGAAGGAGAGAGGGTGATAGGGAAGGAGAAACAAATAGAGAGAGATAAAGAAAGAGAGAGAAAGGGAGAAACAAAGAGAGAGAGAGAGAGAGAGAGAGAGAGAGAGAGAAAGAGAGAGAAAGAGAGAGAGAGAGAGAGAGAGAGAGAGAGAGAGACAGAATCTATATCAAATATAAATAGAGGTGATGGAGAGAGATGTAAAGAGTCAGTTAGAGACCGAGAGAGAGAGTGAGATCAAAACGAGAGAGAAGGAGAGAGGGTGATAGGGAAGGAGAAACAAATAGAGAGAGATAAAGAAAGAGAGAGAAAGGGAGAAACAAAGAAAGAAAGAAACAAAGAAAGAGAGAGGAGAGAGAGAGAGAGAGAGAGAGAGAGAGAGAGAGAGAGAGAGAGAGAGAGAGAGAGAGAGAGAGAGAGAGAGAGAGAGAGAGAAGATAGACACCGCAAAATAAGACATTAGAGATGAAACTTTATAGATACAGACTGGTAGCTGAACAGACAAGACAACAATGTTTTTCAACTAAAAATCGAACGCGTCAAAAAGTAAAGGCATTTCATTCTCCCGAGCTTTATTTATAGAAACACATTATCATCGACATGGAACAGGAGATGATCGCATTTGGTGATAAAATCGTCACTTCTCCCTCGTTGTTCTTTGCTTCATACGTCTCTGTTCGGGGCACATAACTCTATTTCTGTTTTCGTTATTCAATCAAGGGAGAGAATCGAGTTTTCGTTGCCTCCAAAATGAACAGCTTAGATTTTCTTTCACAAAGATCTGGGTCGATATCTTCCTCGATCCAGAGAGTTCATAACCAGTAATTTACATACTGAGAATTCAAAAAATAAAAAAAAAAATAAAAGAGAGAAACGTCGCCTTTACGTTTTTTTTTCTTCTGTGTATTTGATGTGAAATATTTACAATTCTTGGCATATTCCCTCATTTGTTCATCGTCATTATAACCTTTCACCTTTGTTTATCTTCATAAGCCTTAACTATTTGTTAAACTATACACATTTCGAAAAAAACAAAAACGTGAAAAAGAAATTTAACATCCACGATATTTTTAAACGATACCATTGTCGTCTTATTCTTATCCGCCATTATTCAGTCGTACTCTGTTGACACCAATGTGGTTCTGTTTTTTTTAACACGAGTCGTCTTGTGTGTGAGTGGGTGGGTGGGTGGGTGTGTGAGTCAGTGGGTATCAGAATAAAGAGCCCCGTCAGACAAAGCCCTTCTCCAACGGCTCTCTGTCTTGATGAGATGCTCTGCTCTGCACGAGAGATGGGCAGGTATCAATAATCATTTCTGAGACGTCCTCCGGAAAACCTTCACCAGAGGCCATCATGTCTGTGGTGGGGAGTAGTTATAGCCTACTTAGATACAGTTCACAAGCATGGTCAGTTTTAAAAGTTCTTTTGTGGAGATTAGCATAAGGAAAAGACGACTCGTGTTACAAAAAACAACTTCTGTCCTATTTTAGGTAGGTATATTTTAAGAACCCAAGGAAGCTGTAACCATTGTGGTGGTGGTGGTGGTGGTGGTGGTGGAGGTGGTGGTGAGTTGTTGCTTTTTTGTTGTTTTTTTTGTGTTTTGTTTTGTTTTGTTTTTTGTTCTTTTTTGTATCAATAAATCATCTGTTTAATATGTTTCTCTAAAGTGTTGGTAGACTGGGTCCTAATGCTACTATTCCCGATGAAAGCTGAGACCCGTCATCAAGGCTCTTTGATTGTGTGTGTGTGTTAGTGTGTGTGTGAGTGGGTGGGTGGGTGGGTGTGTGAGTCAGTGGGTATCAGAATAAAGAGCCCCGTCAGACAAAGCCCTTCTCCAACGGCTCTCTGTCTTGATGAGATGCTCTGCTCTGCACGAGAGATGGGCAGGTATCAATAATCATTTCTGAGACGTCCTCCGGAAAACCTTCACCAGAGGCCATCATGTCTGTGGTGGGGAAAAAACATAGTTACCTAATGCTCTTTCACTACTTAAAAGTACTGGATTTGTACATTTGTTTATGCAATTTCGTTTGTGATTATAAAATGCGTCAGTGATTTTTCCCTTTTGTTTTGATTAGCACTATGTCGTGATCACGAATAACATTAACACATTTTCTTTTGGTAGGAACTTTTCTATTAGAGGATTATATCAGTTGTTACCGGTATTTTTCATTGTTTCCTCTTACGCATAATTTTATTGGTTGGTGTTGTAGGAAACTCTGACGTAGTTGTGTATTATTTCTCTGTTTCTGTATCTAACTCACTCGCTCTCACTTTCTTTTACCTTTATCCTTGAAATTATTAAGTAACTAATGTTTTTCTCTCTTCTTACTCAAGTCATTTTAAGTGTTCATTCAGGCATGCTCTGTGAACCAAATAAGGATTGAGGCGGAGTGGGATGGCGGAAATTAAGATAAAGAATTTAATATGTAAAAAAAAAAAGAAGAAAATATCATCTGAAGTAATGCATCGCACATATTTGAGAGAGAGAGAGAGAGAGAGAGAGAGAGAGAGAGAGAGAGAGAGAGAGAGAGAGGAATGGGTTGTTATTGATCATCCGACATCAGCACTGTATGGGATTAAATGTGGACGGATCCCAAGACGGACAAGTTAACGTGCTGCTACACAGAGGCAGTGTCTTAGCATGAAACTGATACCGACCCAACCTGTTGGGAATGAAGTCGCCAGGACTCGAACAACGAACTTCTTGCGTCGGTAGCCAATTTTCTACCCTAGGGCCACCGCGCCTCCAGAGAGAGAGGAAGAGAATAAACGAGAGCGTTAAAGTGAGAGTGAAAGAGAGAGATAGAGAGAGAGAGAGAGAGAGAGAGAGAGAGAGAGAGAGAGAGAGAGAGAGAGAGAGAGAGAGAGAGAGAGTGAGTGAGGGGCAAAAGGAAAAATGGGAGATTGTAGGATAGATAAAAAAAAAAAACGACATAAAAGAAATTCAAAGCAGGGCAGATTTATTAATAACGTATTTTGATAAATGAAATGTAAGCAGTAGTAATAATAGCCTGCAATAACCCCCAGTGAGGGACGATGGTTTATTGATTTTCGCGCTCCTGGCAGTCATGTTTGATTAACGCCTTTGGACCGAGCGAAAATGATCTTTTCAGGCGAAGCTGGGGGGTACCCCATGCTAGACCATTGTGGTCATCTGGCCGAGGGAAGGGACATCTCGAGTCCAGTAATTGTGCGGCTCACAGCGTGACGTCCTGCGTGGGAGCTCCGCTGTCTAGAGAATGAACGGGAGGGACAGAATTTCCTCTCATAATTGATACATCACTTTCTCCGTGTGGCCAAACTTAACGTTATCGGTATCATTAACAACATGAGGCGCATCATCTCAAACACAACCGCTAAAGGTGTCTTATAATCATATGAATTCAAATTCATTAACGTTCTCATTCCTGATCAGATCATAATGCGTTCCTCTGTATGTATTGACGTAGAAAGATACATGCGAATTTTAAGAGAAATGTGACAAACTATCCAGTCCCCACATAAAATGTTGCAAGGATACCAAATAATATGTTTATGAAATAATGAAGGCATTCATATAAGAACACACACGCATCGTTGAGTAATCTTACTCAATAAATGTAACCCCTAAGTTTTCCAAAAATATCCGAAACATAATTATTCCGCTTCATCACGTTTTGAAACTAAATTAGCAAATTTTTGGACAAAACGAATCACTTTCTATAAGCTCTCAAGACAATTCAGCACTACCAAATCATAACCAATGATTCTTTGTGCTTCAAAGATCCTAAAACAAACCGGAACTAACGAGCACTCTATACGGTTATAGCTTCTTCAGCGAATGAAAGGTTAAAGCTTGCTTGGTTGGAAGCATGTTTGTGGAATAAAAAAAAATCAGAAAAACTCATCGTACGCTTTGCTTTAGCTGAACTTTAACATTTATCGTTTCCCGCTCATGATTGAAGCCATTTGGAGATTAATGCCCTTATCTCCAGATGACAACCACGTATGAAAAGTTCATGAATATTGATGCTGCTATTTTTTGTGTATATTTACGGGCTGTCTATTCCAAAGCTCTCTATTTAGCGTCAGCAATCGTGGTCATTAAGTGGAGCGAATAGGAGCGTCACACTTCAGGACATATTCACCTCGTTTCACCCCGTAAGTAATTTTTCTAAATGTCTTGACAAATTCACCATTTCAAAATCACGACATTAAAGCTAGTTTGCACAAATTCAGGTGATAGGTCAGAAAATCGCTCGATATAGAACAGTACTATGAATACGCATTTTGTCAATAGGTTAGCGCCAAAGATATTGGACAAAGATCATGTAATTCAAACATCTCCTTTCAATATGTATGTTGCTGTTTTGCTCCAGCTGCATTTTACTCAAGATTTTTTTATATAGTGGTTACATAATTATTATATTGCGTACAACTCATGGTAAAACGGTATATTTTAAATGCAGAGGTTATAGATTTATTTTGGTGCTTTGGAACATTTCAGAACCTTTAGCGCTTTATTTAAAAAAAAAACAACTTTGAGGAAGAGAAACATTGTAAAAATCTTTGACAAAAAGCAGCAAACACTTAAATACTTGTAATCCAAGTTCCCTGTTTAAAAAAATTAAGCTATAGAGTTAGAACAGGAAGTGTTCATAGGACAATCTGATCCAGGTATATCCTTATTTATGTAAAGAACAGGGAATACTTTCTAAAATTACATTTAAAAATACTTAACTGATAGAATGCTATGCGTATCCCACCATCGATGAATTGAACTCTAACTCAACACAGCCTACACGCCACTGATGTCACCACTGGCAAAATCAATACTGGCGCCGCAAGTTTTAAAATATGGGAAAACGTGATAATACATCAGAAATGAAATTTAATAAAGACAAAAAATAGAAAGCTTAAAGCTTTATTCACATTCTAAGCATTATAAATTTTTTTCAGAAACTCAAATACTATAACGGGACCGACGGCTTGTATTGTTAAAACGAAAATTAATAATCAGTTGTGCTTAAGTTGTTTTTAACTTGCTTATCATATGTTGCTAAAACACCAGATTTATTCTCAGTGCTATACGAAAGCGGGCATCAAATTACTTCTTTATTTCAATCCTCTTTATAGTTTGAGATTGCTTTTTAAAATGTTTGATACAATTGAGATATTATGTAGATGTATGGTTTGATCTCAAGTACATTGGATTGAAAGGCTGAATAAAGTCTTGCAACGATTTCTTTCTTTTAAAGGGTTTACACAAGTAATTAATCACTTACGCTGCTTTTAAAAATGTTTATGTGCATATTTACATTCTCATGCATAAATGGCAAGAGTTTTAGAGCGTTATTTACACAAAACTGCTTCTTTAAAAAAAAAAAAGGGATACCGGAAGCAAGCTAGCAATGCATCATTTGTACCCATCTCTGCAACTTTGTTCTAAGCTACTAAGTTTCTTTTTAAATATTTCAGGTGATATAAGAATTTATCCCAAATGACACCAAAACACAAAGAACAAAAAGTGTTTCTTACAAAAGAAACAATTAAATAAATTAGGGTGGCTCCCCTAATAAAACGTCGATCTCCTTAAGTACACGCATTAAAGACTTTTCTATTTCACTAATGTCACATAGCAAGATTACTAGATTGTTCGCTGAATTTTAAACTGAAAGATACTAATTTAACCAAATTATTGACTGAAATCTAAAAGAGACTCCTTCGGTCTAAAAAAAAAAACAACCTGGTGGAAATTTACATCTGCCTGAAAATCAACTAGATATAGCGCTGTAAGTACAGTGCTGCGGTAACTTACGAGTCGTCGTAAGCCTTCTTGTTGGCATATTGTTACTACGAGTAGCTATTGTAAGCTTAAATAATTTAAAAGGTTAGAAAACCTACATAAAAATCAATGCTTTAAATCAAGGCAAAATCAAGAGTCTTCATTCACCTCTCTACAGTAGCTCTGGATTTTAGATTCTAGATGTAGGTGTTAATCTAGACTCAAGATTGGTCTAATAATTTGAGATAATTTTGTTTTACAGGTTGAGCCCCACGTATTGTTTAGAGAAATAAAAATCAGGACAGCTCGTGCTTATCTGTTACATGTATTACTATTAGAAATATCGCTTTTCTGTTTCCTCTTCTTTTGTATAACCTGTTTTTACGCGTTTGTTTTGCCTTTATCTTTGTTTGGAAAAGTTCAAAAACAAAAGAAAAACCTTCGTCTAAATGTTGACTAGCCCCTTTCCGCACAACGGTGAAAAAAACCCCACCGTTAAGCCTTCTTGTTGGCATATTGTTACTACGAGTAGCTATTGTAAGCTTAAATAATTTAAAAGGTTAGAAAACCTACATAAAAATCAATGCTTTATTTTTTATGGAAGAGAGGAGGAAAATGAGATCAAAGAACAGAATATAAGTAGGTACGCAAGGGCATAACGCTCGAGTACAAAGCACAAAAGAGTCCTGGCCATAAGACAATTTTTTTTGAAAAAAAAAACACA
Organism: Elysia chlorotica; assembly: GCA_003991915.1. Lineage (NCBI taxonomy): Eukaryota > Metazoa > Mollusca > Gastropoda > Plakobranchidae > Elysia > Elysia chlorotica. The sequence continues at coordinate 508,803 of RQTK01000080.1, forward strand.
AAACAAAACGCAGTCATATTGATAAGAAACCGAAAAGATCAAGGAAGCTTGTTGTTTAATTTCAACTGCCGCTTCGAGATGATGAGTTCTCGTGGAAGAAGAAGAAATCCGACAAAGGTAGTCAGAATATTAAACGGAACTGTATAATATGATGATGAGAGGTATGAAGAATGTATACGGACCACCAATTCTACAGACTGAGCTAAAAATGCAATGTGGAGACTACGTGTAGGAATTCCTACCACATCTTATGGCATGTCGGTAAAGATACTGAAAGCTCTCGATCTAGTAAGAGTGAAGGAGTTGATGCTATTATTCAACAAAAATGTGTTTTACTGGAAACACCCCAAATAATTTGAAAAAGTATGTCTCCATAACCCTACCCAAAAACCCAGGAGCCATGGAATTATGAATCACACGATGACACAGAACGAAAAGTCTAATAAACCACACCACGAGAAGGCTGTTGCGGGTGAAAATATTGAGGGCCCAAAGTAAAAAAAAACAACACAAAAAACCCCACAAAAAAACACAACAACAAACAAACACCCCCCCCCCCTCCAAAAAAACAACAACAACAAAACAACAACAACATCAACAAACGAACAAAACAAAACAAAAACACCAGAAAATTCTCCAGTCAGTGCAGCTATGTTACAGTTGAGGGGTTCTTGATTCACAAGATCTGTATGAATCTTTATATAATATCAAATTTCACAATGAAAGATTATGAAAATAGACAAACACATCTACCAAATTCTGTACCAACACGAAAAGCTAATAATACAATTGAGTAAAATATAAACGAGCAAAACCATGTTTTTTCCCAGAAGAGAAAATTTTTGAATTAAGATTATTGGTTTCTTAACGAATTACATATTATGTGTTAACGTAGATCTTTTTGTTTGTATTATTTAATTGCTAATATGTTTTAGACAAATTCAGTTTTTTTACATTGCTCTATGGCTATAAATCAAGTATTTTCTGTTATTCAAAATCAGTGTCGAATTTGCGCAACCATGCTCATGTCCCATCAAAACTACATAGAAATCTAACTTCTTGTATCGTATCTAATTTAATAAATACAATATCTGTTGATTAAAAATCAAACAAAACTCATGATTTATTGTTTTGAAAACAAAAACAAAATGAAAACCCTAATCGCTTCTCAAAAGCAATGGTAGAAAGATGTGTCTGTTGAGTCATACGTTTCCGCACCGCTCTTAATTTCTGACAATTGTCCCACTCCGCATTGTTTTTCAAGCACCTATCACATTCATATCTCGTCACTATAACAACATAATCATTCCCACATGTTAAGCATCATCAGCATCATTAAGATAATCATCCCAATCACTGCTAATGTGGTGATGAAACGTATGATATTAAAACATTATTATATAATAGTTACTTTCACCACTGACATTGCCACAAAATAGGATAAACAGCAACGATACACACACAGGAAAAATTGAAACCGGAAGGTATCCGCTTTCTTTTTTCGATGCAATGAACCTATACTTGTCGCATTTTGTTTAGCAATTAAAAGAAAAGGAAATAAATCTCATACGTCTAGATAACAATAGTAGTTGTACATTTCACCTCAAGATTATTAATATCATTTAAAAAAGTTATATTGAGAGAAAAAAAAGCAAACTTTCTTGAACCAAATTGTCAGGCGAAGAGTAACAACGTGTGTGCGGAATGCTGCTTTAAAGGCCAGAATATTAAATCAATGATTGAGGAGACAGCAAGCCATGAGTCCCAGAGTATGGCACAACCTCTTGAGATTATTCTTTTTTGCCACCAAAGGTTCAGCCCCGGTGTGCCTCAAAAGGTCTAGAGTCCGTTTTGTCGCTTAGGGCCATTGCCAAACTCAAGCTCTCTCTTTGGATGCCGGGGGCGCACATAAGGTTTAATCTCCATGAGTATATTGGCGATAAAAGTCTTTTAGAATGTCCATGTCTAATGGGTGCCTGGATCTATCTGCCAATGCTTGCTTCTTGGTGGAATCTTTGGTTATGTCTTTCTGTCTATCTCTCTCTGTCTCCTTGTCTCTTTGTCTGTCAGTCTGTCTCTCCGCCCCTTCCTATGTCTGCCTGTCTGCCTGTCTCTGTCTGTCTGTCTGTCTGTCTGTCTCTCTGTCTCTGTCTGTCTGTCTGTCTGTCTGTCTGCCTGTCTCTCTCTCTTTCTCTCTGAAACACTTTTTTGGATTCACCTTATTTAAAATACTCATTGACTGCTGTACGTGTCTATCCTTCCAGACACCATTCTCGCTCATACTTACATTTATACCGAGTTGTCTATCTAATCTCTCTTTCAAATGTTTAAGATATTCAATTTATTATTTTTTTCAACAGAGTTTAGTGTATTTTTCAACCACAGGCCCACTATAAAAATTTCCTATCTTTCTTATGTAGTGCTTAAAATAGCAGCATCTTGTATGGTTTAAAGCCTTCATTATCAACGGCCTCTCTCTGCTTTCTTTCTGCTCACAAATTATGTCCGATCTCTATATTAGTATCCCTCTTTAATCGCCAGCCGCCCCCCTCTCTCTCTCTTTTATTTTATTCTCTGTCTCCTATCTATCTTCTCTAAATACTGTAGTATGTGTGTGTGTCAGCATTCTTCTTCATGGATGTCTCCATTAATTCAGTCTATGTCTCTCTCTTTTAGCCTTTTCCTTGGACATATCTTATTTCCATCTCCGCACTTTTTGTATACCATGAATAATTTAACGGAATTGTTTAAGGATAGTTATGTCTACGTCCGTGTCTTTTCTTCCTATATCAAATACCCTTTATTTGGGCCGCTTTACATTGATTATTTGTAGGTTTTATAATATTTATTTACCCCGAGAACAGAAAAATTTTGGACATTTTAGACGAACATGTGAAGATGTACATAAATACAGTTACCAAAAAAAAAATTAAAGAAACACGCCCCAAGTTTTTTTATGTGTAGAAAATTCTGCATTAGGTTTTATTTTTGAGTCTGTAATACCTGTCGTTGCTAGAGGCACTTCCGTCAGTTCATTTTGGCAAACAGAATCACTGCAGATAATAACATCCTGAGAGACAATTTCTTCGTGGTTTTTGTTGTGTCTTTGAATTATGTTAAAATTGAACAACGTTAAAGAAAGACACAATCCCACAAAACAGGAACAGCAAAATAATTAAATATTTCTACTACTATTACGGCTGCTGCTACTGCTGCTGCTACTGCTACTGCTATTTCTGCTGCTGCTGCTACTGCCCACTATCCTCGCGCCAAGTTAGATCGATTTCAGAATCTTTATGGAAATCAGTCCACGATATAGCGCAGGTTCTGGGGTGGATGATTAGAAACCAACAAACCAAACTAACTCTATGAGAAAATAATATTCCAGGCTTTGTCACAGGGGAAGCGAATACCAGGCATGAACAAACTGGTGCCAAATCCAGCTAATCTTTCCAATTCCGTGACTTCGAGCGCTGCCCCTGTTGAACAGCGAAAGGGGAATAATCATATTAATTGAACAATAAGCAGCTTATGAACGTTTAGGAATGAAATAATGAAGATATACACCCAATCATACCGGTAGTGGCAAAAAGGATATGCTTGAAAACATGCGCCTTCATAGCTTTTAAAGACTTTTTAGTCTCCCTGAAATTGTTTTTGTTTATTTTGTACACTGCCAAATAATATTATATCCAACAGAACGCACAATCTGTTCATGACTCCATACGGATGATGTTGAAAACGTATCACCCATCATCTCTGGTTTAGATTATAATAAATGATTGATATTACAATGCATGAATGATTGCTCTATCAGATATTTTTAAGCAGAATCGTCGCGTGTGAAAAGGTTTTTAAATCAACTTAGAGTCTTAAAAAGGGTACTTAAGGAACAAGTTTTTAATTCAGTATAACTCGAATTTTCTCTTTAACACAGTTAGTTGATATGGTTGTTGTAATAAACTGAAAAAAACACAAGACAGTGAATAAATAAATAATTGTATTTAACAAAATTTCTTTGGCATTCGTTTTTGTAAAACAGTGCTTAAAATCAACTGCTGTTTAAAGAAAAAGAAAACAAACTATCCTAGTCCCGAAGTGTTAAATTTAACGAGACTCCACTGTGTACACCATCATCTCCAATGTCTCTTCTTTCGAGCATGAGTTTGTTGATTCCAGTTATCCAGTTTCGGGCATCATGGGTCCAAATATCTGCCGAATACCAGAAATAATCAGTAAACAAAATTTAATGTGCCTGGTCAGGAACCCTGGCTAGACCATAACCTGGTCGAGGTGTCACGGGGAATTTCTGGGGATTCGCTTCGTGCTCTCACTTACACTTCTGTGGGTTGGTTTTTTTTAAAACTTTAGACCGCTAACCAGTAACATTTAGTTTGAAAGTGACACCTTCTCCTACGTTCAGTTCTCCTATAGCTTTGCATACACACATTTTTTGTATTACGTCAATCTCTAATCTCAATTTTATCTTGTTTATCCGTCCCTTGGTCTGGCATCGTGAGCGGCGCTTAGTTAGGACATGGGATGTTTTATTGAAATTATTCACAGAAAACTTAAGAAAAGGTTTCAGTGGCATTATAGTTTTCTGTTGAACAGTGAGATACAGAGCGTGAAACGTAGAAAGAGAGTAAGAGAGAAACACAGATGGAGAGAGAGAGAGAGAGAGAGAGAGAGAGAGAGAGAGAGAGAGAGATAGAGAGAGAGAGGCACACGGGCGGGCAGGTAAAGGGAGGCAGAGAGCGACATAGAGAGAAAAATACAGATGCAAATAGATAGACAGATTGATAGATATTTTCTAAAAACAAGGAGAGAGAGAGAGAGAGAAAGAGAGAGAGAGAGAGAGAGAGAGAGAGAGAGAGAGAGAGAGAGAGAGAGAGGGGGGGGG
>RQTK01000080.1:514969-532747 GCA_003991915.1 Elysia chlorotica
TTCTACCTTACATTAACAGTGCGGTTAATGTTTTGGATCAATATACATGTTGAGCGACTTTAGCATGATCGTGTAATAAAAAATGATAAAAAAAAATTTAGAGGAAGAATAATAAAAGGTTATTGATTGTTTACTTATATTGGGCTTCTGTGAAAGCGAATGGTCACGTACAAGAAATAAAAGAACAAAAGCAAAAACGAAAGCAAAAACAAAAATCACAACAACAACAAAACAGGTGCATGTGAATTATAGACATATACCTCAGCCAGAGAAAAACAACATAAAATAATGTGATAGTTTATAATGAAAAGTGTGTGTTGTTAGTGTGGGAACCGCTATGTTAAACTTGCGAGCCTTAGCATACTGCTTCACTATTCGCAAGCCTCCAGACAATGTCGACCTCATGATCTTTCACGTGGAGGCGCGGACCCAGAGCAACGCTGGCCTTGGGGCAGGTAATTAGTATTAGGATTCCAGAAACGTGTGGCATCGCGTGCCTTTGATCAGCAATCCACTGGTATGTCTAAACTCACAAGAAAAATACTCTCGGTTCTAAAGCATTTTAATAAAATAACGGCAATAAAAGAGACTTCGTGTTTGAGACGTATTGCTTATATTACTTAAAATGTACTGTGGACGGATGAGTCATGGAGACAAAAAATAGAGGTAAAATATTGTAAATTTTAATACCGTAGTACCAACAACATGTTAAACGTATTTTATATAATTGTGAAGCGCTTTACATAGTTAAGACGAGACAAGTCATAGATCTGTTTATAACTTACTTTTTCATAATTAAAAAAAGTGTTGATACTTTAATAATGAGACAATGCCAAAATTAATTTTATCGTTCTTCTCCGGTTATACATGATGACCAAATACACCACAAACTGCTAATTTGTTATTTACCTCCTGCTCACCACCAACTTGGTACATGTAGCGTATCTTTCTGAATCAGAATGAAATCGTTTGTAGTTGCAGAATCCAGTCTCCCCCACCCCCACCTTTTTTTTTACTCAAGTGTAATGATCATAGTATTCATTTAGCCTGGTTTTCTACTCAATTTCCCACTCTTGTACCCATAATGCAAGTAAAACAATTGTCCATATTTACTCTCTTTTTCGGAGTTTCACCTTTCTCTCTTTTATCTATCTTTCCATATTTCTCTCCATATTTCTCTATCTATCTTTCTATCTATTTCTTCCTCTCTCTATTTCTTTCTTTCTTTATCGCTCTCTTACATCGATCTAATTATCTCAATCTTATTCTCTTTTACTATCTCCATGAATACCCTTCTCTTTTTCTCCATCTCTCCATGCCTGTCTGCCTCTGTCTGCCTCTGTCTGTGTCTCTGTATCTCTCTTGATTTCCACTGAACACACACACAAAATGTACACGCATTAGTATTGTTTACAAACATTATAGGCAATGTTAGGATTGAAGAAGATTCAAAGCACAAGACTAGGAAATAAAAAAAACAACAACAAAAAAAAAACAATATGCCAATAAATTAAAAATTATCCTGTCAATACTTTTACGTAACAAAAATATAAGCAATACCAACATCGATAATTCCAATCTTACAATTTTGACAAAGTTCCAGTCCAACAAAAGGTAAGTCTAGTACATGTAATACATTAGTTATGAAGTATATATGATCTTTTCCGTCGCCCAAAGGACTAGTCGTATCTCAAGGTAAAAAAAACATCTACTGAGATTTATGAAACATCCAATATTTTTAACTAAAATGTATCAGACAAGCGAGTTTAAGATATAAGTTACTGATACCCAAGACGTGGCTAGTTGTCGGGCGGTTTCTTCCAAAAATGTATGCTGTTTTCTACAAGGATTAATGTCTCCTAGGTTCATCTAGGCAGTCTCATACGACCACAGGCCCCAAGACCTACGTAGATTCTTTGTGCTTCAAAGATCCTAAAACAAACCTGAACTAACGAGCACTCTATACGGTTATAGCTTCTTCAGCGAATGAAAGGTTAAAGCTTGCTTGGTTGGAAGCATGTTTGTGGAATAAAAAAAAATCAGAAAAACTCATCGTACGCTTTGCTTTAGCTGAACTTTAACATTTATCGTTTCCCGCTCATGATTGAAGCCATTTGGAGATTAATGCCCTTATCTCCAGATGACAACCACGTATGAAAAGTTCATGAATATTGATGCTGCTATTTTTTGTGTATATTTACGGGCTGTCTATTCCAAAGCTCTCTATTTAGCGTCAGCAATCGTGGTCATTAAGTGGAGCGAATAGGAGCGTCACACTTCAGGACATATTCACCTCGTTTCACCCCGTAAGTAATTTTTCTAAATGTCTTGACAAATTCACCATTTCAAAATCACGACATTAAAGCTAGTTTGCACAAATTCAGGTGACTACGTCTGGCAATTTTATTGCTGCCACACACGAGACAGGTTGGGGATACCATGACTCAGCCGGTCACATAATACTGACACCGACCCAACCAGTTACAGGGGACGAATATCGGACAAATAAATCTGCCGATCGTGGGGATTAGATCCGCGGACCTCCACTACCTAGAAGTTTTTTTTAACGTAAAGGCTTTCCTGACACTTGAGAAATTCAGTGTTCGAAACAAGTGACTTGTTAATCTGATGTTTGCATTTAGGGATAATAAATTGTCTAAATCGTTTTCTAAAAAAAAAAAAAAAATACACACATACATACACACACACACACACACAAAACAAAAATCAAACAAACAACAACAGCAAAACAAAAAAAAGGATAAAAAAGCATATTTGCCTAACTGTTTTTAAATTCCTTCACTTTATTTTATGCATTAAATTTCTTCATAGTTTTCTTTTATTCTTTTTTTTGCAGGTTTTTGTTAATCACCAATCACTGCTTTGACGTCTCATCGTCTATAAAGGTGGACCTTTACTAGCCCCTTTGTTTCGCTTTTCTATTTATAACTTTAAATTTCTGTCTATTTCTTCTTTTTTGTTGTATTTTTCAGATTGCCGAACATGTTAAAAAGTGATGACACTGAATCCACAATCTGCATCACTGCAAATGTTTCAAAAATAATATAATGACATTAAAAAAAGTAACCATGCCTAAAACATTTCATTCTGGAGAGCTAACAAAAAACGCACAGACGTTATTGTGACAGACGTGATACACTAAGGTTTGAATGTTGCAAAGCTTTTTTTGAAGCAAGTTTTTTTTTTCGTGTACCGGTGTCTCACTTTCCCCTGAAGAGTCTTCCCCCGGCTCCCCGAGCCGTAATTATGCTTGAGAGAGCGAAATTGGAGAAGTCTGGACGGCACGGGAAGTTTTCGGATGGAAACATTAACAAGGTTCGGGCCCATCTTAAAGAAAAAAGATTTCTCGAAAGATCTTGACAAATCATTTTTTAACACGTTTTTTTTCCTTTTTGAACTGTTCCCTCCATATAATTATTCTTTTTTTTATTTTTATTTCCCAGTTTGTTAAAAAATGTAACATTTTAGCCGATTTCAAAAAAGATTATTTGAGAATGTGTATGCAACTTGATACCAATGTATTTTCCTTGTCTCAACAGCCGCTGCTTTAACGTGTTTGGACAACAATCAATGTGGTTACTACTTGCGGTGAGGAATAACAATTCAAAGTAGAATGAAAAAAAAATGTAAATATATACATGTAAAAAAAGAAAATCTCTAAATTGAAGAAAAACCTGCTCATATTGCGCTTGCCTGGACTTGGAGTGGTCGCGTCTGTCTCGCTTCCCGAGGGGAAGACTTATCTCCACTAACAGCACTGTAGTATAATTCGTTTATTGCCAGAGTGGAAAAGCAAAAAGCTTCTACCCCGATAAACAGAAAGAAATGGGGAGTAGTGCAAGCTCGGTAACTCCGCCATCCTCGCCAGACGGGCAGCCGCAGAGAGAGTGGCTTCCCCCTGGCTCCGCAGGAAACACAGTCGTTCTCTCCGGCGGTTCTGCTTCTGCCGCGTTCACTGCGAACCGTAGAGGGAATCAGTACATCAGCAACCAACAGGCTTACTATAACAACCAATATCAAAATCAGCAGCAGCAACAGCATCACACAGAGCAACAACAGAGATTGATCAAATCTCCGGAACCTTCAAACTTTAGCGTGCAGAACATACAAGCAGCGTACCGCAAAAGAATGGACAAGAGAAACTCCCAGATGTCTTTAGTTGGAACAGGTTAGTGGTTTAATTTCACACATTTTCTGTTCCATTATCTTTCCTTTTGTTATGTTTTACGAATGTCTTTAGTATTTGTTGATTTTGTTATGATTTAGCCTCCAATTCATAGTTTATAAGGTGTTGTTTTTTATCCCAGATATTTACCTCTTTATGAACATCATCGCTCTGTTGTAATATTTATGTTGTTTTCGGATGATCAGGTTAATTTAAACTACTAATCTGTATTGTGTTTATTACAAAACCGAAAAAAAAATACACACACACACACACAAAACAAACATAAAAAACACACCACAACAGAAGTGTGTTCCTATTTAATTTTATCCCAGCACTGAAAATTGAGTTTTAGAGAATGAAGTGACAATTTGATAAAGAGACAATTACATTTTGGTTTAGAAGTATCTGGATGCGAACACTTTGGAAACACAGGTAAAAAAATTGAAGTACTATCAGTATCGAAATTCAGTTTTGTATAGTAGACCACAATGATCTGGGAAAAAAGCCCACATGCACTCAACAAATACTAGTAAAAGAAAATTCATTAAATTACAAAAAAATGACATGGACAAAAATTGAACTCGTGCCTGCCAAGACCGGATCCTGCACGATAATTACTAAGGCATCCACATGATAATATTAGGACACACATTAGTTTTACAAAACATAGAGACTACAGCCCGATACGAACATAAAAACAATTTTGTGTTTAATTTACTTGTGACTCTGGATTTAGTGATTAATCCAACCTTAAATTTAGTGATTAATCCAACCTTAAAAGCACAACTCTGAAACTAAAAGGAACGTGTAACAGTTTAAAATTGAGGCAAAGTGACAAACATAACTATTGTAATAAAGACGAGTCATTTTGAAAGGTAGACAACATGAGTAAATTTCATGACGGTTTTGCAATAAATATAGACCACAAGCCCCCCCCCCCCTCAAAAAAAAAAAACAAAAACAAAACAAAATAAAAAAAAAAAAACAACAGCAAACAAACAAAACAACAACATAAAAAAATCAACAACAAACAAACAAACAAAACAAAAAAAAAAACAAACAAAACAAAAACAACAAATATTTAAAAAACATTAAAAAAAACATTTAAAGACATTAAAAATAACATTTAAAAAAAAAAAAAACAAAAACGACCTGAATATTTTAAGTGGAAAAATGGTTTGACCAAGTTACTTTCTTTTCTTTTTTATTCTGTGTTTTTGTTTGTTTGCTTAACTTATTCTTCCCCAAAGCTGGTAGGTCTTAACTGATAATATATTACTCTTTTGTCCTAAAAGAGGATAAAAAGAAAGATTAAAGCAGGTCTATATTACAGTGATGATTATGGTTTGAGAAGTCTAAAACCTGGTCTGTGTCATTTTATAGATCATAACGATCAAAGAGCGTATAGATGACAACGCCCAAGGTTACAAATTCGTCGTAAGATATTGATGGCGGTTAGGAGAAATTTAACGTGTTGCGGGAAAAAAGATGTAAGGTTTGATGGATGTAAGATTTCAGAATAAGGTGTTATGAAGAATGTTGGTGATTTGAGCAAGCAAAATGGGGAAAGGGGGGGGGGGGCGAAATAGAAGGGAGAGGTAGATAGATAGAGAGAAAATTGTTATATAGATAGATAGATAGATAGAGAGATAAAATGAAAGAGAGAAAGAGAGAGAGACATACAGAGAGAGAAAATGGATTGATTCTGTGTGATCGCGACAGAAAGATAGAGAGATATATGGACATAAATAGAGAGAGAGAGAGAGAGAGAGAGAGAGAGAGAGAGAGAGAGAGAGAGAGAAGGAGAGAGAGATGGACTGGGTCATGTTGATAGGAGGAAAAATGCCTGAAAGAGAGCCAGCACAAAATCAAGACGTTCTTTTCACGCTGTAATGGCAAATTCAGCTTAGGCACTCAAGTATTTTGGTGTCGCTAAAGGTTGAATCTCAAGGAAAGTCCTGAAGACTCCCAACTTCCTAAGATGCTTTCACTGCTCCTCCCTATCGTCTGTGAGAGAGGAAAGAACGGCTCTGTGCACATCTTTCCAATCGATGACGTGAGAGGCCACCTTTTACTTTTTATTGGTGCTGCCTCAAAGTGCTCGTAGTCATACGTTTATCTGGTTGTTTTGTTAAAGCGCCATTATTATTTATGAATCGAAAGTAAGTATGTGCGTTATTCAAAATCCATTTCTGTCTATTGCTGTATCCATTTGTCTATCTGCCTCTGTGGTGTGTCTGTCTGTCTGTCTTGCTCCTTTTTGTCTGTATCTCTCACTTCTCTCTCTCTCTCTCTCTCTCTCTCTCTCTCTCTCTCTCTCTTATTTTTCTCCCTGAGTGTTTTCAGTGATGCCAACGTTCCGTAAATTTACGGAATGCCGTAAAAAATCGTCCGTCAATGTGTCGGATAGAAAAAAAAAATCATCTGTCCGAGTCCCGTCAAGGTCCGTCAAAGTTATCCGCCAGTCTTCGTGCAGCCGTGCATAAAAATTACGGAATCGGGAAAAACACTTTAACGGAATGAGCGAACCGGAAAAAAGAACGAACAACGATGAGCATGCGTTATTCACTAACAAAGTGCATTACCACCATCGGGCCATTCGATTTCTGTTCGGAATATCGGAATTTGGACTTATAAATGTAAAAACTAATCTGACCAAAGACTTCACTTTGTTTATTTTGTGTGATTCAAAGTGCCACTGCAGGCCTACAGTGAGCTAAGTCTTAACTAGGTCAGAACGTGGACTTCGTGTAGATCTAGACTAGATTTCTATATTTAAATCTGTTTCTACAAGTACTAGATTCTAAACCTTCATGAATTTTATTTTGTTTTTATTTTAATAGAATCTAGAAATAAAGTTTGGTCCGTGATGGAATTTGTTGATTGTGTTGGTCCACTGGACATAGACATTAATAAAGGAGTGAGAATTGGCATTAATTTGTTAGACAAGAAAGACGCAAATGGCCATTTCTTTTTGGATTGCTACCGTAAGTTAGAAGAAGTTGGTGTGACTTACTGTCAACTATGGTTCCAAAGGAAAAAGCCCTGTATAACCATGCTAATAAGAGATACAATGTACATGTATCACATCAGTGTGCGTAAAGCCTTGAAAACCACCCTCATTTTGCTCCAAATTATGCAATGCATAAATTCTCTGAATACAATAAAAAAAAGCACACAATTAGACGTAATATGATTAAGAAGTATTTAGTGTTTGTTTTGTTTTAATACACTACTGATATTAATTTGGGGAGGTGTTTTGAGATTCTTAATCCGCTGTATCAGTTCATGAAAAAAAGTTCAGTGAAAAAATAAATGATCAACTTGGCATCACTGTGTTTTATCTTTGTTATCCACTCCAACCGAATTTAACAAGAGCTCCTTTTCCTTGTTTTTCATGTATAGTCTTATCAATATGACTCTCACTTCTCGTTTAACCCCCTTCTTATATAGCATCTCCCTGAATGTTCAATTGACGAACGCTTTCAACTCCATGCACTGGCCATATCAATTAAATCTCTTACACGGGTGAAAAGTTAAGGGTAGCCTACGGCCACTTAGAACTTTAGTGCGTCCCATAATGGAATCTGCAAATCGGATGAATGGCTCACATAAAGGGGCCTTTTCACTCAATCGGACCAACTGTGAAGCGTGGCCTTATTAAGGAAATCTGTGAACAGAATTCTTTCATACACTCAGCAAGCACCGATCCTTTGAGTAATGCTGCCATGACAAAGCGTTCCGATTTGTACAGCAAAGTGATTCCAGCAATCAATGAGCAGGCTTTCAGTGGTCCAGTGATTAGCGCCAGCATCCTGTGTGGATGCTGGAACCATGTTTTACTCACTGGCCCTCCAGTGGGTTTAACTGGTGTGCGGAATCTGTCCGATAGTGTTAAACAATAGCAAGATACGCTTGGAAGCCTTTTGCCATCAGGTTTTTTTTTACCATTTTGTAATGAAATTATTTTTGTTTAGTTTGAGGATTAAAAACGAAAGGCAAAAATACGCTTAAATAATTATGTGCTTTGATCCCCAATTAGAAATGGAAGAAACTAGATAGGAATAATAATGTTTTACCATTTATTCCAACAAAAATGTTAAATTTGCCACCGGAAAGTACATTTTCAACCGAAAATACATGATGTTAAATAAGAGAAGAAGAGGGAAAATTATAATGAGAGAGATATATTTTATGTAGAGGTAGAGAGAGAGTGAGTGAGAGAGAGAGAGAGAGAGAAAGGGAGAGAGAGAACAACAGAGAGATAGGAAGAGAGAAATCAAACGATAACACTGATTGAATCTTTCGATCGATGTCTCTTTATTTTTGTGAAGTGAAACAGACAATTATGATACTAACAACTTATTATTATTTAAAGTTTTATTGCCAACATTTGTTTAGGCATACGGCTTGCTGTAATGACTTGTGTGTATTCGGACGACAATAAATTTATTTGTGGTGCATACGCATAGGGAGGAGGATTTTAAAGTTTTTTTGCCAATATTTTTTAGGCATACGACTTGCTCTAATGACCTGTGTGTATTGGCTCACAGAGTTCCGTCAATAGTGATCCGACCCGATGAGCAAGAAGTCCATCGTTCGAATCTCAGCTGAAGCCCTTTCTTTAGTTACGTAAAACTAACCAGAGATAACAGTTAACACGGACCGGGCAATGTAGCTCAGTCGGCAGAGCAGCCGGCTTTCAATCCCCAGGTTCCGGACTCTGTCTCTGATCATTCAGCTTCTGTTTCCCATTGATTTGCTTGGTAAGGTATAATTCATGATTGAATGAGACATCAGTCTTAAAAGCACCGTTATCTTCTCTGTCGTAAAAATCATGTTTTTTTTATTTTGAATACGTTTTCATAAATTATATGATTTTCCCGTGGTAATCTAGCATGTAAAATTAGAGTGAAAAGTTTTTCTGCGATCATATATATTATATAATTTATGTATGTTTTTGCTATAGTTTTATTAGTTTAAATTTATTTGATTTGGACACAAAACATTTATTTCAGGTTTCTTCTCCAAATTAACATCACTTTCAATCTTTCAAAAAGTTAAATTTAACTGAATAATTCTAGTTTCTGAATCGATTTTCATTCATCCAACAAGGCCAAATGAATCTGATTTTCCCGTGGTAATCTAGCATGTAAAATTAGAGTGAAAATTTTTTTTGCGATCATATATATTATATAATTTATGTATGTTTTTGCTATAATTTTATTAGTTTAAATTTATGTTGATTTGGAGAGCTTTAAGATGTGTACGTGTGTTTAAGTTAAGTGTTCCAAATCTGTAGACCTGACGTAGGAGGCAGGGGAGAGCACTTTTTCTATAATTCCCTCAGCGCGCAATCAATAATGTCTTTAGTACTGGGATGGAGCCGGAAACAACAACCAAGTCTTTATTTTTCTGAAAAGGAAAGGCACTAAAGACCCTGGGATTTCATCGCATGCTGTAACTGAAGTTCCAAAATAACTTAAGTACAAGACAAGCGGTTTATCACGTGACTATGGTGTAAAGTGATTGATGCAACTGGTAAGAAAGTCTTCCTCTAGCGAAACCCACATCCGCCGTAACACCCGCTGAAGCTTTCCTTTAGACTCAAAGTACTTTGGACATCATTAGTTGTTTTTTTAGCAAAACATTGTTTTGTACTTGCCATGACAATTTCTCCTTAATATAAAATGATTCAAAGGCTGGAAAGAGTTCTGACTTTAAAACTATCGAGGAAAGTGATGTGCGCATAATAAGAGCCAAACTTGGCAATCTTCGTTTTCAACAACCGTGCAGGTAACTAAAGCAGGCAGTTGCTACATTAACTGGACTGATTTGCTGATTTCTCGCCTCTCACTTCCTCTAAGTGTCCCCCAAGAATACTATAAGGAGATGAGGGGACTAGCTGAGATTTGAAACTGCGACGTCCTGCTTGCCACTAAAAGAAGATCCCCTGTCAAGCTGATTATGGTGGGAGCATAGGGTATTCCTTCCGCATTGAGACAGTATGTGGCATGTAATGTCAGCTAGTCACCGAAACATTTTTTGTAGACATCAGAGCTTGCGTGGGTGGTGGGGATTGCCTTATCTTTTTCTCTTGTCCTTTTGTAGCCATTCTTTTGACACTTCAGAGGAGTTTGAAGCATTCACAACATTCATATTCTTAAATGTTGGAGAAATGTAATTGAGGAAGAGAGAATTTTAAAATGAAGTACGAACAGGTTCCTTAGTTGAAAACTCTTGAAATGGCTGTTTTCAATAATGTCTTCAATAGAACCCTTTTCAATAATTTCGTTTCAAATACAATTTTGATAATTTTAAAAGTATTTAAACTAAAAAAACCAAGTCATTAAAATGATTAAAATTCGATTATTATAATTGCAGTGTGATTTAAATATTAAAGCGTGATTTTAATGATTGCAATGTGAATACAATTATTATGTTGAGATTGTAAAAGTATTTTTAGTGCAAAGAATATTCTTGCGCGCAGGTCTCTCTTTACAAAACATTCCACGATTTTATGAGAGATGCGAGCCGCACCTTTTCTCACGCAGTAAACATTTTTAGCACTCAGAGCCACAGTGATGGATTTCGGTGGTTTTTAAGCAGGTAAAACAGCTGACTTCCTATTTAACCAGTCTATTAATGATTCTTCTAAACGCACATTACACTACTGTGTATACAGCTGAAAATTATTTAGAATGCAATTTTGGCCACCAAGTTTCAAGCTTTCCTTTTTATGAACCACCGGTACATAAATGAGATAAAGCTTTTTGTTTATATCAAGGCGTCCACAAATATTTTTGGAAGCCTTGGTTTATATCCATCTATTGGGGATTTACACAATTATCTAGCTTTTTTGAATGGGTATGGTGAGGTCACAAAAAGTAACCAAAAAAAAAATTCCCAAAGAAATCGAAACTGCATTTGGTGTTATTTTTTTTCAATGTACGATGTGGAGAACCAATCGATACGTTGTAAGAACAAGAAGCAAATCGGCTCCATGACTATATTAAATTTGTGAAGATTTTCTTTTTAACGAGCCTAGATCAAGCCAGTGGTAAAGCACCTTAACATGTAAGAGAGTGAAACAAATTTTCGGAAATAAAATCAGTCTTTGACACTCCCCCCCTCCCCCTAGTAGTTATTATATATCACGCAGTAACACATTTCTGCGGCTTAGAAATGTCAAAAAGTACTTTTTCAACGAGGTGACCAAGAATGTAGTAATTGTATTTCAACGTGAATTGTGGGAACGCCATGCACGTTTAATAGCTATTAAGTATAGGACTATTGTGTGGTATTTTATGTGACTCGTATAGAACTATATCGGAATGGACCCCATGGGAGACAAGCCAGGCAGTCATAACTGCTAAACTGCCAGTGTCTATTTATTCTTGTTTTCAGATTCTCCTTTCTCTAAGGCACACCCACACCTACACACAGCAGAAGAAAACAATGTGGCTCCTCCTGATTATCTCCTGATAGCAGCTATTTTTTCCCTTAGATTTCGTGACTCAAAGTTCGGGTCGGGGGGAAAGACAAACCAAAAAAAGCCTCAAGGAATGTCATTGCGGATCGGGGGGGGGGGGGGAGGGAGTGTAAAAAACGACGACAACAACAACAAAAATGAAAAACAAACCAAAAAAAGCCTCAAGGCAGCTATTTTTTCCCTTAGATTTCGTGACTCAAAGTTCGGGTCGGGGGGAAAGACAAACCAAAAAAAGCCTCAAGGAATGTCATTGCGGATCGATTCTGTGGAGTTAATGGTAATCTCGCCACCAGCGGGGATGTACATTAGCAGATTACGGCACGAGAATGGCCCACAGCTCCACAAACAATGAACAAAAATTGCTTCAGATATTAAGTTCAGTTGAAACAATATTTTTTGGTATTTTTTTTCCATTCCTGCGGCTTAGAAATGTAAAAAAGCACAGACTATAATGCCAAAATTTGGCAATAGAACCTTTTTTTTTTTTTTCTCCAAACACTCAAACACGGACTGGCTTGTACTGGAGCAGATCCTCTTGTAAACAAATCCAGGTAGATCATTTTGAAAAAGGAAACTGACAATTCTAATAACACTCGAAGTTCAAACGAACGTTGAAGGGTCATAAACACATAGCTTCCGCGTGATCTAAGTCAAATCGGCATGGTGTGTGAAAAACAGGAAAGAAATATGGAGTAAGTTTATGTCATATGTTTCTAGGGTGTTAGATCTAGTAGTAGACCCGTCGCCTCCATCAGGAGTTTCGCATCTCAGCCAGGCAGGAACAGATCGATAGACGCAGCTGGCCGTGACTAACATTGCTAATCTCAGGGGAAATCACTCCGCACCAGCTCGTTTATTATTAACAACAGATAAAAATGGCTGAATGGGTCCCTTTCACTAACCAGATTCTTGTTAAAATTAAGTACTTTAAATATTCTGTTTTTAACAGCAGATGTTAAATTATGAATGCCTGGTTATGTCTTGACGGAAGTGCAACTCTACTCTGATTCTGTAAGTGGATATGTGGAATGAGTCCATTGTTTCAATTTGTTTATTACAATATTAATAATTAAGATCCGTTGTTACTTGATCATTAACCTAATTTCAAACCAGCTCAAATCACTCCCCGATGTGAGTTTGTATCTTATTTCGTGACGCCGATTACTTGGGTTTATCATTCTAGCTAACCGGCCCTACCCTAGTTACAATTTCTTGAACACTCCAATAGTTTAGATTCAATCTAATTGATCGTGTTGTAATGGAACTAAGTAGTCAGATGGTTTTCTACCACTAGAAAGCTTTTGTTTCTGTTAACACTGCCACCACACAGCTTGACTCTAAAGAAATAAAAGTATACGAGAGTAAAAATTAATGTTGCCCCTTGTCTATCTTTATCTCAAATAGGTGCAAGAAGCGAGGCACTGTTCCCGTCAAAATAAGCATCGTTACAGACTAATATGCCGGCATTTATAGCATCGACTATTTAGCGCAAATTAATGATATCCAAGGCATGGCATACAAAATGCAGGGTATGTAGTTGACATGTGTAAATTACCGACTCTTGGGCAATGTTGTATATATTTATATATATATCTCTTTAAATAGACACTATATTATCAGAACAGTTTGGGTTATGTTTGAATTTAGTAGATTAAACCCCCTATTCTACCATGGATATTTAAAAAATTATATCTGGAATACTTTTTAATATACATGCCTACTACATAGCCTGTTTTAAAAGTTTGAATCGTAGCAGTGTGTATGTAGAGTCTGAACGTTGTATGTGCCAATAATATGGAGGTGTATAGCAGCAAATAGAGCGAGAAAATCAGTATATAAAAGAGTATATAAAAGACAAAGAGTATGGGAAGTGAAGTAAACTGTGTTATTAGTTCTAGCTTCTATATCCTGGGTTTACTTTTAATGCGAAGTCTAGCCTGCAAAACTAAGATGGCAGTAACACATTGAATGGGCTTTTAAAAATCGTAACATGAACATTGCAACTTCAATCGCTTTTTGAGACCAATCAAATTGGTCAATAATTTCTCATTACAACTTGACTACTGGGGCAGTGCCAAGTAGCGGCTAAAATCTGTGAACTATTTATGTTTAGGACACGTTCGTAAACTTCAAGTCACTTAAGACCCAATCGAATATGTAATCGAATTTAAGTCAGATCAAACGACCCGAGATAATTATCTGCGGGAGCGTGCTAGACCGAGGATTTCGTTTGTTGACAAAATGTATGTCTTAGGATGCTCACTCTCATTTCTCACCCTAGTACATACGTTTACTACCGATTTTTTACATTTTATTTATACCAAGTGTGTTTGGTGTCACATTTTCTCTTAAACTTTTCTTTAATCTTAACTTTCCTCTTGTCCTCTCTCTCTCTCTCTCTCTCTCTCTCTCTCTCTCTCTCTCTCTCTCTCTCTCTCTCTCTCTCTAGCTTGCTGTCCTCTCTCCCCTCTACATAATATCAGTCTGTCTTTCTCTCTTACTTTCTCTCTCTATCTATCTCTCTCTCTCTCTTAATTAATCCCCCCCCACACACACACACATTTCTATACCCCCCTAAGCTGCCTCTTCCTTCCTCTCCCTCCTCTTTTCTCCCTCTCTCTATCTCTTCCTCTCACCATCTCAACCACTGTAGCCTATTCTCCTTCAACTTAATATCTGTTATTTCCTTACCGTTATTTTCTAAGGCACTCATTCTTGCCCTCTTAGATTAACTACTATCTCTCTCTCTCTGTCTATTTTTGCGCAGGGCATCACCCCCGCTTAACTCTCCCTCTCTCTCTCTCTCTCTCTCTCTCTCTCTCTCTCTCTCTCTCTCTCTCTCTCTCTCTCTCTCTTCTCTCTCTCTCTCTATCTTTTTTCATCTTTTTTTCTTTCTCCTCTCTCTCTTTTCTCTCTCTCTCTCTCTCTCTCTCTCTCTCTCTCTCTCTCTCTCTGCCTGTGGCCATTTTTTCTCCTTTAGCTTCATCTTTCTTTCTCTCATTTTTCTTTCTGCCTCTACTCTCTCTCTCTCTGCCTGTGGCCATTTTTTCTCCTTTAGTTTCATCTTTCTTTCTCTCATTTTTCTTTCTGCCTCTACTCTGCCTCTCTCTCTCTCTCTCTCTCTCTCTCTCTCTCTCTCTCTCTCTCTCTCTCGATCGCTCTGCCCCTGTCTTAAACGTTTACCCCTGCTAACGAGTTTCTCATCCCCCTCAAACAACTTAGCTAAAACTATCGGAGCGCCAAGAGAATCCTCTCCAAAATAATAATAATCTCTGCTTAGTCCCGCACGCAAATACCGATCATTCGCGGCTCTGTTTATTAATGGACAACACCGACTTCCTAAGACGAGCGTCACCTGATCAGCTCCATCTATCAGGAGCGATCTCTAAATAAGATTGGCTTGGTTAGGATCGACAACCAACACCCATCGACTGGGAATTCCCAAACGAGCATGCATCTTCTTTGCAAATGCCAGCCTCCTGGTCTAGTTTTTCGATTATGTTGCATTCAAATTGAATTGAATCAATTGGCTTGAAATTGCCAGCGAATCGCAATTACCATTCCATTGAAATGACTTTTTAGATCCTTTATACTCAGTTCATGAAAGTTGAACCAAATTAGTGTGCGCGTTGTCGTGTGTTGCTTTAAATTATTAATGTAATTAAATCAGATCTATGTTTTAGCTATCATTTGAGCATGGGTGAGTGCATCTTTGTTTAGATTAAAAGAAGTAAAGTATTCGCTTTATCTTCTCTTTCTTAAGGATCAGACTTTGTACTGCAGTAATCAGCAACATCAAACATTGTTACATCTTGCCTTCTATTACAAATGGCCCAAAATAGTGCAAAAAGGCTTATTATGAGAAAGAAAAATTGTGAGCGCATAAGCCCTATTTTACACATTCTACATTGATTGCATATTAACAAACGCCTGCGTATTTTACAAGGTGTGCAGATGCTTATGGGTTGGGTTGGTAATTAACGTCCAACAGCAGCACTATATAGACTATATTGTTGATTGGGCCCCAAGACGAAGGCATGCTAAAATTATATCTTTTATGATTGAAATTGAACCTGTGAATGTTGTTATTAGCTCTTACTTGTCATTTTTGAATGTAATGTTGTACTGTGTGAACAATTTTAAGGTTATAATTCTTTTGTAATTTGTGATAACGGAAATTGGTTAGCGCGTTGAACAAAAACTTTCATGGAATTATTATTATTATTATTATTATTATTGTTATTATTATTTTATTATTTATAAAAGATCCAAAAACTGGTGCGTCTAGAGGGTTAATGCGTGCCGTTTTTATGTAATATTTAGACTATATGACAGTAAATTTTGGGCTGACAGCTAAGCATTATCATCACGGTAAGCAGATAGTTTCCATGGCGTTTTATAAAAATGTGATGCGTGGGTGACTAGTTTTGTAGTTTTTACCAGTTGAAGCAATTGAGTTCCAGTTTGTGTATAAAAGACCCACCCTTCCTCTTCATCTGGTCTCTTCCTCTCATATATTTTTCTTCTTCTACCTTAATTAATTGCCTTTTTGCCCTTTGCTATTTATTTATTCTATATATTTATGCTCGCTCTCTCTCTCTCTCTCTCTCTCTCTCTCTCTCTCTCTCTCTCTCTGTATGCCTCCTTATCTCTGCCTCACCGTCTCTCTCACAGACCCCCTATTTACGTTTTCGCTGGACTCCCATCGATTTTCGGAGAGCGCGTGTGCCTATGTGTGTTTGTCCAGTCAAAAGCGGTAGTATCGGTGATAAATAATGACCTCCCCCCACACCGCACACGCCCAGTGTCACTGGCCTCAGCGCGCCTGCAGCAGCTATAGTAGAAGCAGTGAGCTTGTCGCCGGGAACTCTGTCCAATCGCCAGGCCTGATAATCGAAGCCTTAGATCCGGAGATCACACAGATCACCGGGAACTGTCTCAGGGATGCTCGAAGTTGTTCCCCTTTATTTCCGCTGTAGATCAAACGGACGCTGTTTGTCACAGCCAGCGATGATGGGAGACTGCTCGCTGCTATGTACAGAAATGTATCGATTGTAGGTCTCTGGTCGTCTGACAAGGCGCCAAGTAGCTCAGTCGACAGTGCTTTGGTCTAACGGGCAAGAGGTCTGAGCTTCAAATCTCAGTTGGTGCACCCATGCCCTTAACTTTAAGAATTCTCTATGATGATAGAATACATAGTTATGTTATACTGACGAACTTTATTTTAGAGGCTGAATTATTATTCAAATTCCTTCAAAGAGATTTATTAGGATGACAAGTTTTAATTTTTTAAGCCAAAGAAGATTATCCATACGAATTTTTTTTCTTAGTAGAATGTATAACGAGAGAAAATAAATTATAATACTATGGTATACCTTGTTTACTTTTCTGAGATATATCTATGTTATCCTATAGGGCCTATATCGGTACACAATGTATTGGTCAAAGTAAAAGTCACCAAAAAGAGCAAACTATACGGTTGACGACTTGTTTCCCATCCTAAGAAATCCAAAAATCACAATGGTCTGTCCTGGGGATAGCAGTCACATATTTGGAGGTTAAAATTTATATTTTGGTTTATGTATTAAACGGTATGGTTGAAATTGTAAAAGCTGTTTTGTACGCATGCATTTTTCTCCCTTTCATGGTAAACCATACAAAAAGGTTAGCAAAGTAAAATAATAGAACAAACGTTAAGATAACGGTATACCAAATAGAATACCCATTGTGAGTTGTATAATGTATTATTTCTAATGAAGCATAAACAAATATTCATTAAGTGTTATAACACTTAAATAATTATTATTCTCCTAAGCTTCAGATTCCCCCATTTTTTGGTGTGGATGATTGTGATACACGTCGAAGAACAATAATACATTTGGTTCTTGTGGAGTATCATATCCAAAGTTATATCCCTTGGATATATGAACATTGATTTATTAAATTAAGACAAAAAGTGCCATTAAATGGAAACAAAAGAACGAACCCAATAACAACAACAACAAAACAACAACAACAACAACAACAACAACAACAACAACAACAACAACAACAACAACAACAACAACAACAACAACAACAACAACAACAACAACAA